>JAOWCC010000019.1:104045005-104645005 GCA_030867875.1 Actinernus sp. WN-2022 | reverse complement strand
TTTGGTTCATGGATCAGGAACCCAAGAAAGAGGAACCCAAGAAAGAGCCCTAAGAGCTATATATTGTGACTATAACTCTACGTACCAACAATTGCTAGATAAAGCCAAACTTAGCACACTACTAAATAGCAGATATAATAGATATAATACACGCAATAAGGATTTCATTATACCTAGTTTTCAGACAGTAACATATGGTCCCAAAAACTGGAGCAAGCTACCAAAGGCAATTCACGATTCATCGTCAGTAGCTTCTTTTAAACACAACATCCATAGAATAGATCTCTCGGCTCTCATGTCTAATAACGGTAATAATTGTACACATAAAGGTAATACTTTTATATAACATTTTTTAGTATATTGAATGGATTGAGGGGTTTGGGTTACTCCTGGTCACGCTCTAGCTTCTCCTTCAGATTCTTTGGTTCTCAGAGGGAGGGTTGGGGGCGTCATGGGGAGTCACTTGTGCCCCTTTTGCACTCAACCCCTCAATTATTAGAATTATTAGTATTATAAGTATTATTAGAATTATGAGAATTATTAGAATTAAATTAATGGATATATCTTTTTGATGTAAATTTTACTATTGAAACAAAGCTTAGGATTTTTAAAACTATTGTATGTATATATCAGTTAAACCATAATTATTTCACGTGTTCTGATTTTGTAATTTCTTTTTAAGTTAGTGTCCCCACTTAGTGGATGTATCATTCTGCTATTCTCATTTGACACTGAAATAAAGTTATTATTATTTTTATTATTATTATAACGTAACAAGGGGACCTTGTATGAATTTTTACTAATTGCTGTACCAGGGGATTTGATATCATGGGTTTGATTGGGCATTTGGACAAATCCCGGGGTACCTTGGGGTTGACCCTAGGGGAAGCCACTGATACATGCATAACACTGCTGTAGTAGCTGCCAGTAAATATGCAAAGCTACTGATACAGTGAAAAACTGAATGCTAAATCACTGCGAGGAAGTTCAAAGGAACATTGCATGTGTTATTTAAAGACTTATTGTTGAGGTTTTACTAATTGGCCTCTTGTATTTTTCCCTGAAAACCATGCCTTGAAATTAAACTTGTTCGGTAAAGAGTTGTAAGTCTCATAACAGCAGAGCATGATGGAATTAATCATTCGTGTTCACTATATTATCACTGGTCTTGTGTTGCCACATGTATATTGTCTCAAATACATGTAGCCACCGTTAATGTTACAAACATGGCTGCAATTTGCTTTCCGCTTTCAATGGTAGTTCTCATCACCGGCACTCTAAAATAGGATTCTTTTTACATGACTAATATAATATTCTTATTATATGGCTTCTCTGGAGACAAAGAATCACAATTCCTTTTCAAAATAATTTATATATGTAACTCTTGTAAAAATAATCTAAAATAATTTATTATTTTCTCAAAGGCTAAAAAAATTGCAAGTGTAAAATACTTTTTTTTATCAAACCAGCAAAGTTGTACCAACTATTCCTTGTTGAAATTCCATATGGCCCGAGTAAAGGCTGGTAGAGCCTCTTGTTAGTATATAAATTCAATCTGCTATGAAACGAAAAACCAAAACCCTTGCGCCCGCGCTCGAGAAATGGGATTTACCATATATGGTGACGGGAAGCCATTTGACTGTAACTACCGGAAATACATACATATACATACATGCTTTTATTATCCACTCCCCCGTGGGGCTTTTCAGAGATAATTACAATTACATATCTAATTAACTAATGTTATATATCTACATAAACTATATACAATGATTATGTACGCATAATAAAGGGACTAGTGTATATGGAAATATTAATCAATAAAATTCTGTAGTAATTTATGTCTTAGAGAACGCTTTAAAATACTAATAGTTCGGCAAAGTTTCAAGGACGGATCTAATGAGTTCCAGATATACTGACAGTTCTGTAGTAGAAGGTTCGCTGATCGCTAGCAGTTTTAAATAGAGGAATATTCAGTCTTTGGGAACCCCTGGTATTGCGATTACTGATTTCTTTACGCTTAATAAATTGAGAAGAAAGGTAATCAGGGACACAGCCAGTCATGCACTTAAAAGCCACTATGGCACTACGATAATGGAACTGGCTTGAAACTGGTAGCCAGCCGGTAGTTCCTTACAAATTGGTGTTACGTGGTCGAACTTCCGCCGTGCACCACTAACGATGCGGCATGCAAAGTTATGTACAGCCTGCAGTTTATTTATATTAGAGTTAGTGGCATTTGCCCAAACATTTGAGCAATAAAATAATTTGCTAAAAACTAAAGCATTAATGACTGTTAGCAACGTTTTTTTGTCGAATGCATGTTTGGCACGATTGATTTGTCCCAAACGAGACATACACGAAGATACGGTTTTAATTATGTGTTCATCGGTCAAGTATGACGCCCAGGTCTTTGGCCACTTGGACCGGCACAAGGTCTTTTCCTAGCAGCAGTAAACTGTAGTCTTGTAGTTTAGTCACCATCTGTCTGCTACCAAACACGATAAGCTTTGTCTTGTCTGGGTTAAGAAGCAGGAAATTGTTGAAACACCAGTTACGTATATTAAGTAGGTCCTGACTCATGTCAGTAATAGTAGTTAGCTTGTTTTGTAAGTGGAAGGAAACGTGGAGCTTTGTATCATCTACATAACACTGAGAACTGTATTTATGTGATACTGAAGGAAGATCGTTAACATATATACTGAAGAGAAGCGGACCTAGGATGCTTCCCTGAGGCACACCGCTGACCACAGGAAGGGGCTCAGACACTGCTGAGTGGATCCGTACCACTTGTTGCCTATCAGACAGGTAACTGTGGAACCACTGGAGGCTAGAGCGAGAGGCGCCGACATCTTGCAATTTCGATATGAGTATCTCGTGATTGATGCTATGAAGGCCTTGCTCATATCTAGAAGAACGACAGCAGTTAATTTCTTTTGATCAATGGCGTTAAGGATCAAGTCAGTTGTTTGGATCACAGATGTCTCGGTCGAATGCCATTTATTATTTCCGCTTTGGTTCTTTGTTAGCCTTCCCTTTGCGAGTAGATACGAGTGAATTGGTTATGGGCGACCCTTTCACAAACCTTCGATAGAACCGGTAGTAACGGGATAGGTATGTTGTTGTTGTTTGCTTGCTCATGGTCGCCGTCTTTAGGGATAGGTGTAACTTCCGCTATTTTCCAGACAGTAGGGAAGGTGGAAGAGACGAAGCAGGCGTTGACAATGGACGTAATTGTAGGAAGAATGGGAGGAAGGCTGTCCTTAATAACACGGATTGGAATCAGTTTTGTCAATCCCAGGGGCTTTGTCTGAAGACATTGATGTTATTACGTCTTTGATGTGTTTACTTTGTACGACACTGACGGTATCATATTTGATGCGTCCTTGTGCATATTTCGTGTTGTTGGCAGAATTATATAATACTAAAAAGTAGTTTTTAATTTGATTTATGGATTGGTGAAAAGTCAACATAGATTATTTTGATTTCATGATCATGCATGCAGTGCTTATTAAAATCAGAATTACCCTCAAAGACCACATACCTGCACCACCCCGCACATACTCAGAAATTAAAAACAAGGTACTTTTTTCAGAATCAGTGAAGATCAATGGCAAACGAAATCGAGACCACGAAAAAAAAAGTCTGTGATTTAATAAACAGACGAGTAAACAAGCTTTTTCTAAATTAAATATCAGAACTAAAGCTTGTCATGCTACAGTAATTAATATTTATTCCTCCGTTCAAAAACGTATTTTAACTTTGCCTGATCTATTTTCAGTAAAATATGTTTAGGAACTAGAGGAACGTTGTAATCCTTACCTTTAGCTATCTTGCGCCCACTTTGTAGAACTGAAGACTCGGCTTCTATTCTTCGGTGCTGTGCTCTTGCAATGGATAAAACTCGAAGGCTCATAAATGTGAGGAATATAAATGGCAGGACAATGTTTGAGAGCATCGATACACCAGAAAACCACAGTGGACAATCCTCCCAAATTATCCCACAATCCAAGCTGACTTTATCAAATTCCATTGGCGCTAGGAGAATAGTTAAGGTGGTGAAGATTATTGAATGTATCCAAGTGTATAGAATCATACATTGGATAGTCTTCAGGGTAACTCGCGCTCTGTAGCGGAGGGGATCGCTGAGAGCGATGTAGCGGTCCGCAGCGAGCATCACCAGTGTTAAAGTCGATAATATTGAAAAGGGGTACGTTATAACCCCTCCTACAACACATAAAATTCCATCTCTGCTTATTATATCGATATCCACAACAGTAGCAAAATGATATGGCATTATTAGGGCTGAAAGTGAAAGATCTGCTATTGCTAAGTTTAAGAGAAGAAAATTGGATATTGTCCTTCGAAGTCTTTCGAATTTCACAAGGGAGAGAATCACGAACATGTTTCCAATAATACCCACTACAATGATTATCGCCAACGTGGTTGCCAGAACAAGTATTTCAGCTGTTGAGCGCTTCTCCATTTTCAACCGGATTTCCCAAATGAATCTCTTGCCTTTAAGAGCTTCTGACTTTGGTCTTGTCCAGACGAATATGTTCTACCGATCAATTGACGGATTTCAATCCCTGTAACTGTACTCAACGTGAGTGTCGCGTTTTGTGAAGTCTTTGTTATTAATTTAGGTGCTAATTATACCAGATATTAATTCAAAATGAGCCTTTAATCAAAATGTTTCTCTTCCCACTATTTGTTCAACAGCCACACGTCAAGCTCTTCAAAGCTCTTCGACTTATCTTTTCCAGCACGACAAACTGACATCGAGATTTTCAAATACTATTTATCTGAGATGTTTAACCATTCAGTTTTGGCAGCTCACGTAATTAGGTTACTCTGAGTAAACTTAGTGATCCATTGGCGACACTCCTTTTCACAAGAGCCTCCAAGATCTTACCGAAGAGGCTTCGGTAATTTAACTCAGTGTGGCTATAGTCTGCTAGGCGTTACTCCAAGTGTTTGCACTTATAACTGAGATGGTTTTGAACTTGTCTTGGACCGTCTCTAAAAGAAAAAAAGAAAAATTGCGAAATATCAGCAATAAAACTATACAGGTGTGAGATAAAAATACTATTTGGTCAACGGAAATATCTCAGATAAACATCGAAGATAAAACATGCACCATATGAAGAAAACAATTTTAGGTTCCATAATCTTAGCCGGATTGATTCATTATTATTAATATTTCTCGGCATGACGCTGAACCGGCCTTGAATGCGGCATTCAACAGATTCAAGAATATTTTGATCGTAGCCGTATATGCTACTTTGTATCTGACTGTGACGTTCAATTCATTTTCTATTCTATTCTATGTGTTTTTCGGAGCTCCTTCTCCTTAAAAAGAGGGCTCCTAAAAAAACACCCGGCTGAAATGATCAGTTTAAATCCACCCAACAAGGAGAGAAACCGCATCACACAAGGCACAGTGGCAAGATAAGTCATTTTTATTCAAAAAATACAGTATTTCTGGCTAGTTAAACGAGTTCGTTACGTATATTTCGTAATATGAGCTTCCCAAGTTCTATTTTGAATATTTCGTAACATGAGCTTATTTGCCCGTGCTGCGCCGTTTCACTGCACACGATGAATTTCACTCTACCTTAGCATTTTGAAATCACGTGAGACCACTGTGCGTTTTCATTGGTCAATAGATTAAGCCAAGCTGTTAGCTCTCTTCAGCGCATACGGTGCGTTTCACGCCTCAAGAAACTAAACATATCAAACATGATATACTGATATTTTTCTAACGGTCAATTGAGGTGAACTGAAACTAGCCGAAATTATCGTCGCACACGAGAGCTATCAGCTTAGCAAAACGACCTCTCGTGCCCGTTGGCTAATAATAATAATAATAGTTTATTTATATAGCGCTTTGAATTTTTATGACAAATTAAAACAATTAGAACAAGTATTGAATGTCACCCTGTTAGGGAAAATAAACATAGTTAAAACGCTAAGTTTATCAAAACTGACGTGCAATGCAAGTTCCTTTATACGTGTCCCTCATGATTTTGATAAATTAAATAGATCAGATTACTTTTAAGTTTATTTGGAATAGAAAACCCTCAAAAATTAAAAAGTCTACTATCACAGGTGAGAAGAAACGAGGTGGGCTCAATTTTCGAAACTGCTCAATATCTCTACTTTATGAAGGTCGTTTCAGAGCGGATTTCCGTCCAATTCCCGAGGGACAGGTATAAGGTATGGTGAAATTGGATTAAAATCACAATAAATAAGGAAATCAAGCTGTTTTCTACAATCTATGTTTATCAAGCTTTCAGAAAATATATACTTTGTAGGAGTTTTCTTGAATTTAACGCGCGCAATTAAAAGTTTTCGGGAAGCGCTCTTGAAGGGCTCCTGATACCTTAAACTGTCCTGGGTAAAAAGACTTCTTGATGATTCAAATGCGCCCTGGAACTGAAATCATTCCCTTGGTCAACCATGCCGTCACGAAACAAACTGTTAAATATGAGATAATTTGAGCAATGTTAAAAGTTATATTACACATGTACACATTTAATGCCAGTTCCAGGTCTAATAAATGTGTATTTGGTAATTTGTTACTAGATTTTGAACTTCTGGAAATGTTGCTGGACACGATAGAATACCATGTTTGACCATGGTCTCTCTATTTAACCTGAATTAAGCATTTAGTTGTGAGCTCAGCGAGTGCCATTTATATTTAAGAATTATACATAGCTGAGCGACAACCACGGCTCGCGTAACCATGGTGTAACAGACGCGCATTTAGCTTCCGTTTATAATCCAAAATATCACAGATCGAAGAAGTAGAGAACGTCGATGCGCTGTTTATTTACGTAATCATAGGAATCTAAGTACGATCGCTCTTGGCAGTAACCCCCACACTCCGCGCTAAACTTGACAGAAGTATATTCTGGTTTCACACTCCGAAGACTTGTGTTCTTTATTAAACAAAGGCATTCCTGTGTTTAAACTAAGAAAAACGCTGAAGAATGAAACGCTTACGACTCTGTAGCCGTCCGCGCTAAACTTGGCAGAAGTTGGTATTTTGGTTTCACACTCCGAAGACTTGTGTTCTTTAATAAACAAAGTCATTCCTGTGTTTAAACTAAGAAAAACGCTGAAGAATGAAACGCAGTTAGTAAACGACGGGCCGAAAACAGACGGAGGGGGAGGGGAAGGGGAAATATGCTAACATGTTTAAGTTCACAGGTTCTGTTACACATATGTTTCCCATGTGATATTTGAAAGATTGACTGTTCTGGTTATGAGAAAAGTTTTAGAGTAAAGCTATTTTAGTATGGTTCACCCAATGGATTTTTTTATTTTTAAAAATGACACCTGTCAGAGTGACAAAGATTCTAGGACTCAAAGGTAATTATTGTAGAAAGGAGCTACCCATAGTAAGAATATTATTAGAGGAAATAATTTAATGTATTTAGTATTTTGTTATTAATCACTGGAGTGATGTTATCCCAGTTAAAATACAATGTGCAAGCAGCTCTTCAAAATAGTTATGATTCAACTACATATTAACACTTATCATAATTAGACCGCACTATAGAATCCATGGATAGTCCCTGCATTAAATTAACCCCCTCCTTTTGACTCCATGGCCATGTACACAACCTCCATGAAGTCCTCCCCTGGGTCTGGTTCCTGAAAGTCCGATTAGCGCTAATCCTGGATTAACTCTCAACAAAACATATTAGTTGTCATGGTAATTAACTCTGGATTAGCTTATTATTACTTATCAGATTCCTAATGTCAAGACCCTGTGTTACCAAAATAGCTATTTTATAAGAGCTTCCCGAACTTGGAATACACTTCCACACGAACTGCGTAAATCAGATATCTCTTTACCAAAGTTTAGAATATTACTATTTAAATATTACGTGTCTGCCATCACTTCTGTATTTGACATCGAGAACCCTAGGTCTTGGAAGTCTGTATGTCTGAAATGTCACCAGGCAAGACAGTTAACCGCACCTCTCAAATGCTGCTTTTAGGTTGAAATAACTGAAGTTTGTAATTAGATCATTTATTGTAATTTTATTTTTCATAGTAAACCAACGTAATTGGCTAACGCTGTGTTGGTTCTCCTGACCTCTGTGTTTTGTTTGTTGTATATTTTACTTTATTGTATTTTGTATATTCTACTATTATGGCCGAAGTAAATAAATAAATAAATTCATTTTATTATAAACACTGGCATCAAGCTGGCATTGTATATGTTCATGATTTATTCAATCCAGATGAAGAATTAATTCCTCCACAATCGCTAATTGTTATTACTCGGGCTGCCTGTGGCAGCGCCGAGTCTTAAAATGCAAGTCGTTATTACTCGGGCTGCCTGTGGCAGCGCCGAGTCTTAAAATGCAAGCGGTAATTACTCGGGCTGCCTATGGCAGCGCCGAGTCTGAAAATGCAAGTGGTTATTATTATTATTTTTTTATTTCATGTCAGACGGCTTCTGCGCATGCGTTAAAGGTCAAATTCCAACTAATCAGATTGCACTGTGCTGGTCACGCAAACAAAGGTTAGATTTCCTCAGGCGCGCTCAGATAAGAAAATTCAAAGCTCAGACTACTAGGCGAGACAAGGAGATATCAATTTCAAATAGTCATTGTCAGAAATCTATTCCATCGTGGGCAATGATGCAATACAACCTAAATTTGGGTCAGGTCCATGTTTTACGACAGAATAACCAGAGTCTTTCTACTGGATTCGGAGAGCTCGAGACATTATACAAGTCTGCTAATATGGGGAAAACTGAAACAAAAAATGAACTTTGACGGCAGAAACCCTCATATTTGAGCCAAGCGGAATATTTACATGATCCGCTAGGATTTTTACAAATCTAATCAGTTAAGCAGATGTACGCAGTGTATGCCAACTGAAATGCTGTGCTCGTTTTGTGGTTACGGCTCAGTGGGGAAACTACCCGAACAAGAAGCATGAACTGCCAGCAAAGAGAGAGGAAAACTGAAAGAGGAAATCCTTGTGAGAAATCGACGTACATATGAAGCTATATACGTTATCATCGACTATATGGGAGTCAAACATCGAGCTGCTATGAAACCGCTTGTGACAGTTTGTTTACGCACTTTCATGACAAACGAACGTTTCTACTTTCGACACAACGGTCGCTAAACTGTACGAAATCTCCAAGGATATATCCCTAATGTCCAAACTAAAGGGAAAAACTGAAAGAGGAAATCATTGTGACCAATCGACATAAATATGGAGCTCCAGAAGTAATTATTGAATACATGAGAACCCATAGAGAAAACCGATAATAATGAACACGGTATTAGTTTCACCGACATTTGTGGCGTAACTGAACTCGCACTACAGCATAGCTTGAAATACTGTACGAAAACTCCCGTTTACAATTTCCTGATGCCGAAAGGACCGTAGCATTTAAACAAGATATCCTTCTGACCAATCGACATACATATTAAGCTGTGAAAGTATGTTTCCATTCCATAACAGCCGATAGTGCAAACTAGTAAACTGCCACTAGTAACTTGACCTTGCGAGTACTGAACTTTCTAGCGTCAAATGCATGTGTTACGTTTCCAAACTTTAGGACAAGAAATCTTCCATAGAATGTTCTATTTTATTTACAGCTGAGAACTGTATTATTAAACATAAGAAATAAAACAATGGTGCCATTTGAAGAATTATATCATGTCAAAAATGCAAACGAAGAAATATATATCTACGGACGCGAGCAGCTCGATCGTTTCACTTTGGTCAAACTCGGACTGTTTACGACTGGAACGGAAAAACAAAAAGTAAAACCTACTAAGTTACTAGGTCTGAACAGTACTAATTTATTAACTAGCTGCGAGTTGCTGACAGATATCTCAAGACTCTAGCTAGCTGCACGATAGTAGTCTGAACATACATACACACATGAATAAGTAGTGTTTTCAATAAAAGATCAACTACTTTAATTTACATACGAGAAAACAAAAATATTAAATTACATACATGTATATATATACTAGGGGAGCAGAGAATGAAAGTCACCGCGCTACCGGCCACTCCTAAAGACTGCTAATAATTCTTCCCTTTGGTTATTACTAAGAGGATTTCAAATGAAAGTGTATTTCATCTTCAATCTCATGTGGCCCGAGTGAAAGCCCAGATGGGCTCTTGTTTTTTTTATTTCATGTCAGACGGCTTCTGCGCATGCGTTAAAGGTCAAATTCCAACCAATCAGATTGCACTGTGCTGGTCACGCAAACAAAGGTTAGATTTCCTCAGGCGCGCTCAGATAAGAAAGCTCAAAGCTCTCAGACGAGGCGAGACAAGGAGATATCAATTTCAAATAGTCATTGTCAGAAATCTATTCCATCGTCGGTGGGCAATTATGCAATACAACCTAAATTTGGGTCAGGTCCATGTTTTACGACAGAATAACCAGAGTCTTTCTACTGGATTCGGAGAGCTCGAGACATACAAGTCTGCTAATATGGGGAAAACTGAAACACAAAATGAACTTTGACGGCAGAAACCCTCATATTTGAGCCAAGCGGAATATTTACATGATCCGCTAAGATTTTTACAAATCTAATTAGTTAAGCAGATGTACGCAGTGTATGCCAACTGAAATGCTGTGCTCGTTTTGTGGCCTACGGCTCAGTGGGGAAACTACACGAACAAGAAGCATGAACTGCCAGCAAAGAGAGAGGAATTGATCGGAGACGTTAAATTAATTTCATCTTCAAATTATCTCATGTGGCCCGAGTGAAAGGCCAGATGGGCTCTTTTCTACTTTCAACACACAGTCGCTAAACTGTACGAAATCTCCAAGAATAAATCCCTAATGTCCAAACTAACGGGAAAAACTGAAAGAGGAAATCCTTATGAGAAATCGACGTACATATGAAGCTATATAAGTTATCATCGACTATATGGGAGTCAAACATCGAGCTGCTATGAAACCGCTTGTGACAGTTTGTTTACGCACTTTCATGACAAACGAACGTTTCTACTTTCGACACAACGGTCGCTAAACTGTACGAAATCTCCAAGGATATATCCCTAATGTCCAAACTAAAGGGAAAAACTGAAAGAGGAAATCATTGTGACCAATCGACATAAATATGAAGCTCCAGAAGTGATTATTGAATACATGAGAACCCATAGAGAAAACCGATAATAATGAACACGGTATTAGTTTCACCGACATTTGTGGCGTAACTGAACTCGCACTACAGCATAGCTTGAAATACTGTACGAAAACTCAAGAAATCTTCCATAGAATGTTCTATTTTTTTTACAGCTGAGAACTGTATTATTAAACACAAGAAATAAAACAATGGTGCCATTTGAAGAATTATATCATGTCAAAAGTGCAAACGAAGAAATATATATCTACGGACGCGAGCAGCTCGATCGTTTCACTTTGGTCAAACTCGGACTGTTTACGACTGGAACCTGCAGTTTTATCGGACCTGCAGACTAAATTGTAAACGTGTGGCCGTGTTCAGGCTAGTAAATCTAGCTAGCTAACCACAGGAGGTAGCGAGCTTCTTTAGTCTGAACAGTTTTTCTGCTCTGTTGATTAGCTAGCTAGTGGTCGGTGGAATACTTTGAAGTTCCAAGCTACCAAGCGAGGTAGCTTGAATAGAATCTAGCGCGCTAAAAGCCCATCGATGACAGATTTTAGTTATTTTAAGGTTTTGAAATGTACACAAATGTCAAGTCAGTGTTATCATCCGATCTAGCCGACTTCTAGCTCTCGCTACGACCACGTTCACTACTCGCTCCAAGGTAATTTCTCTTACCACGACAACTACCGGGTGTATTGTACGTCAATTGAGCCATCATGGATAACGAGGATCGCCAAACACCAGTCAGTAGCAGTTTTTCGCACAGTTTTAATATTTTGGTTGAAATTTCAATTGAGCACTTTGGCGATCAATTATTTGCGATTACGAAACACTTGCGCCAAGGGCAGTTATATTTCTATCTTTTAGAGGTCTTTAGAGATAGAAACAAACCAGAAGAGGGAAAAACAAAAAGTAAAACCTACTAAGTTACTAGGTCTGAACAGTACTAATTTATTAACTAGCTGCGAGTTGCTGACAGATATCTCAAGACTCTAGCTAGCTGCACGATTGTAGTCTGAACATACATACACACATGAATAAGTAGTGTTTTCAATAAAAGATCAACTACTTTAATTTACATACGAGAAAACAAAAATATTAAATTACATACATGTATATATATACTAGGGGAGCAGAGAATGAAAGTCACCGCGCTACCGGCCACTCCTAAAGACTGCTAATAATTCTTCCCTTTGGTTATTACTAAGAGGATTTCAAATGAAAGTGTATTTCATCTTCAATCTCATGTGGCCCGAGTGAAAGCCCAGATGGGCTCTTGTTATTATTATTTTTAATCAGTGTCAGACGGCTTCTGCGCATGCGTTAAAGGTCAAATTCAAACCAATCAGATTGCACTGTGCTGGTCACGCAACAATCGCCAGGTTAAATGTATTTACATAAGTGAATACAGTAAATCAAAATGGTCGACCCGCGAGGGCGAAAGCCTTCCAACAGGCTCAGGATATTTCAACTGGCGCTCTTGTTGACCATAAAAATACATGAACAACCAGGAGCCGTAATACATTCGATCAGCGCTGTTTGGACAGATCCAATGTACATTTAGAAACGTAAGCGAAATACAATATCCAAACACGTTTGGATATCAACGGGTATCGAATTATAATCAAAGGTTAGATCTCGTTTTTTCTTTGTTCCCATGTATTAAATTTCAAGCGAACTTTTCTACTTTCAACACACCGGTCGCTAAACTGTACGAAATCTCCAAGAATAAATCCCTAATGTCCAAACTAACGGGAAAAACTGAAAGAGGAAATCCTTGTGAGCAATCGCCGTACATATGAAGCTATATAAGTTATCATCGACTATATGGGAGTCAAACATCGAGCTGCTATGAAACCGCTTGTGACAGTTTGTTTACGCACTTTCGTGGTCGCTAAACTGTACGAAATCTCCAAGGATATATCCCTAATGTCCAAACTAAAGGGAAAAACTGAAAGAGGAAATCATTGTGACCAATTGCCATGCATATGAAGCTCCAGAAGTAATTATTGAATACATGAGAACCCATAGAGAAAACCGATAATAATGAACACGGTATTAGTTTCACGGACATTTGTGGCTTAACTGAACTCGCGCTACAGCATATATAGCTTGAAATACTGTACGAAAACTCCCGTTTAAAAATTTCCTGATGCCGAAAGGACCGTAGCATTTAAACAAGATATCCTTCTGACCAATCGACATACATATTAAGCTGTGAAAGTATGTTTCCATTCCATAACAGCCGATAGTGCAAACTAGTAAACTGCCACTAGTAAATTAACCTTGCGTACTTCCACGAGTACTGAACTTTCTAGCGTCAAATGCATGTGTTACGTTTCCAAACTTTAGGACAAGAAATCTTCCATAGAATGTTCTATTTTTTTTACAGCTGAGAACTGTATTATTAAACATAAGAAATAAAACAATGGTGCCATTTGAAGAATTATATCATGTCAAAAATGCAAACGAAGAAAAATATATATCTACGGACGCGAGCAGCTCGATCGTTTCACTTTGGTCAAATTCGGACTGTTTACGACTGGAACCTGCAGTTTTACCGGACCTGCAGACTAAATTGTAAACGTGCCGTTGCATGAATAAGTAGTGTTTACAGTAAAATATCAACTACTTTAATTTACATACGAGAAAACAAAAATATTAAATTACATACATGTATATATACTAGGGGAGCAGAGAATGAAAGTCACCGCGCTACCGGCCACTCCTAAAGACTGCTAATAATTATTCCCTTTGGTTATTACTAAGAGGGTTTCAAATGAAAGTGTATTTCATCTTCAATCTCATGTGGCCCGAGTGAAAGCCCAGATGGGCTCTTGTCTTCAATTTAAAATGCGATTATTTTAAAGTAGTTTGTGTATATAGCGCTGTTAATGCTTATATAAACCAAGCTTGTTTGTCAGATCTTGATGAAACAGAAATTAAAGTTAATCAACAAGAAGCTGTTCGATAAGCTCTGATATCCTGCGCCGCTTATTGAAAACTACTTGTTGAAAATCTGTTTGTCCCTCCAACGTCGGAGTCTCAAATTCTCAGAGCTGGTGTAAACGCGGATGATTTACCATTTTATATTTACTACCTTTCAAAGTAACACGTGAAGCGTTCTTGTCCATGTTTCAGTTAAAAATAATCCATGGCTTTTTGCCCTCAAATTACCTTCTTTTTAAAATGAACTTAGTGAAGTCAATGAATTGTAGTTTGTGTAAGGTTCCTCATACTATTGAACACTTATTGACTTATTTGTTAATTGTCAACATGCTGTTGATTTTTGGTTCTTTTCTTGAAATGGTGGAGAGATAAGTCAAATTGTGAAGTTCATCTTTCGAATACTGATATATTGTACGGGTATAAACGGCCCAATGATGACAAGTTCATTGGCTTCAACCACTGTATCATGATTGCTAAACTAGAAATTTGATATTTTTCTGCTGTCTCTGTTTGATAATATTGACATAGAAAGGTGTATTGCACTTAAAAATAATAGTCTACAATATTCTATTTTAAAATGGCATTGTCTGGCATAATCTTTAAATAATGCTTTTTTTTATGTATGTCCAAAAAACAGTATAGTATAATATTCGTATAACTATATTTAGATTATTAGAAATGTATGTAAGCATTAATGTGATTGAATAAAAATAAAGCTATATATATATATATATATACAGTCAATGCCAAAAAGGTTGTCCACCAGAACACAATATAATACTTTAATATCCATTGTTTTGGCCTATTGTCTTGGTCTAGACAATAGCCCAAAACAATGGATATTATAGTATTATATTATGTTCTGCTGCACAACCTTTTTGGCATTGACTGTATATACAGTCGTTGCCGTTTATGTTGTCCTAGACATATGCACATATTGATTTATAGCCTTTGTTCAGTTCGCACCTTTTACATAAAGAACGGTAATCAACCGTGAACGCGCCCTTTGTATTTGGTAACAAAGAGCCACGGTGGTCTAATGGTCAACGCTCTTGCTTACCAGTTCGAAGCCCCGAGTTCAAGTCTCAGTATCGGCATTTTTGGTACTGCGAAGATTTTTTTCATTTCTTTTTCCCCTTTTTTTCTGACTGCATTCCCTTAAAAGCTTTTATTTCAAACATGACAACAAGAACGGAGTTCTTTTTAACCTTTGAAATGCCTAGGACACTTATCATCCACATATATTTTATTAAGGGATGTTAGAACATTTATTTTGCAAAAGCTTCGGCTGTATTGTATTGTATTGTATTTATTTGTCACTCACAACGTTACATTTAATATTACAGTTACACAGAAATATAGATAGATAGTTTACAAATATAGATAGTTTACAAATATTTAATATATAAAAGAACTAGAATAAACTAGAAATTAACGCTTGAGAGTGACAAGGAAGCCTCTGAGAAACTATATAAGCTTATTTGAAGAGGCTTCCTTGCGGCAGTCATGAAAAATATGTATTTTATTATTATTTTTTATATTATCACACAAGAGAAAAAGCATATTGAGTTATAAATGAGAATATATTAAGATCAATGATAAAAGCAAAAGAACAGACAAAAATTATAGTATCTGGTTAAGTAAATATTGTTTCAGAGATTTTTTAAAGCTAACGAGACTTGAAGATTGAACTATGTCGAGGGGAAGAGAATTCCACATTTTTGGACCTTGAAAGAGGACAGTAAATTGCTTAATATTAGTACGGCAGGGATGCGATCTGTAGTTAGAGAAATTTCGTGTTTGGTACCTATGAATTTGTTGATTAGTCAAGAATATATCATTAAAGTAGACAGGAAGAAGTTGATTATGATAAGAATACATGAAGCATGCAATCATAAGAGAATTTATTTTAAAGACATCAAGGATTTTTAGGGAGTAGAATAAAGGAGCAGTACTCGGTGCGAGGTAATCAGCATTAGAAATTATTCGTACAGCACGTTTCTGAAGAATAAATATGCGATTTAAATTTGTAGGGTATGTGGATGACCAGGCAATGTTGCAGTAATTGATATAAGGATAAACTAAAGTATAATACAAACTTAAGCGAGACTTAGAAGATAAGAAATAACGTGATCTTGATATTATGCCAATTGATTTTGCCATTTTTTTCGATACAAAACCTATATGATTCTTCCAAGTAAAATGTTGATCGATGAAAACACCAAGGAATTTAGTAACTTCTACTCTATTAATAATATGGTTTTCAATAAAAATGCTTTTGTTTAAATGTACTCTCTTTTGTCTGGGCGTAAATACCATATAGTTTGTCTTTTTCAAGTTTACAGAGAGTTTGTTTGCTTTTAGCCATGTGGCTATTTTTATTAACTCGCTATTTAAGGTATCAAAAACATGATTGGGATCTTTGTTAGAGCAAAAAATGCTTGTATCATCCGCAAAAAGAAGAGATTCAGTTAAATTGGAAGCATTAGGAAGATCATTAATGTACAAAATAAAGAGTAGAGGACCAAGAATTGATCCTTGAGGAACGCCACACTTTATAGTTTCTAGATTTGAGGTATGGCATCCAAACTGAACAAATTGTTTTCGATCCGTTAAATAACTTTTCATACATTCAAATGCATTTCCACGAATTCTATAATGATAAAGTTTGTCAAGTAAGATTTGGTGGTCTATGGTATCGAAAGCTTTCGACAAATCAAGAAATATACCTACTGTAATTTCATTTAGATCAATTGCCGAGGCAATTTTGTTAATTAAGGTAATAAGTGCTAATGAAGTAGAATGATGTCTACGGAAACCAAATTGTTTTTTATAAATAATATCATGTTGATCCAGAAACTCAATCATCTGGTTATACATGACTTTTTCAAACAGCTTAGAAAAACCCGGAAGTATGGAAATTGGTCTGTAGTTATTGAAACACTCAGAATCATCAGCTTTAAAAATAGGAATAACTTTAGCAATTTTAAGCGATTTAGGAAATACTCCATAATGAACAGATGAATTGATTATGTCCGCTAATGGCTGTGAAATATGGTCAAATGAAAGATGGATTATTTTCATAGATATGTTGTCATGACCAGGAGCTTTATTTGGCTTGAAGGATTCAATTATGTTTTTGAGTTCTGAGGGTGTAACATTTTGCAATAACATGGACTCGGAGCAAAAATCTGCTAGGAAATGTTTATGAGATTCACTGGTCGTAGGAATTTTATCAGCAAGATTAGGTCCAACTTTAGTAAAATACTGACAAAAACTGTTTGCAATTTGTGTCGCATCAGTCACTTTCTCGCCGTTACTTAATTTAAAACTAGAGGGATAGGAAGGTTTAGCTTTACGCTTATTAATGAGCTCGTTAAGAATTTTCCATGTTGCTTTCAGATCCCCTTTTGCCTTTACCAATTTCTCATCAAAAAAAATCTTCTTTGCAATTCTAATCAAGTGATTCAATTTATTCTTGTAGGACTTGTAACATGCCTCACATTCAGCAGTTGGGTTATTGAGAAATAGCTTATACAACTTTCCTTTCCTATTAATTGACTTTATTAAACCCTTACTAAGCCATGGATTTTGCATTGTTTTTAGACGTTTGCCTTTTACTACTTTCAGGGGGAAACTAGCATTGTAAAATTATATATACTTGCTTATAAAGGTGTCATATGCGCTATCTGGGTTGTCAGTTTTAATTACACTCCAGTCGAATCCACTGAGCATGTTATTGAATTTGGAAGCATTGGCAGTATTGAAATCGCGTATAACAAGGTGTTTTTGCCTGCTTTGTGAGGTAGTTGTAGAGGTGCGTGCAATCGAAAATACCGGTAGGTGATCTGACAAGTCGTTAAGGATAAGTCCATTATTAGATTGAATAGAAGTATTGTTAGTAAGAATGTTATCAATTAGTGTGGCACTATATGCTGTTATTCTAGTTGGCCTAGTCATGAGGGGGTAAAATAAACAAGAGAACAAAAGATCAACGAATTCAGTTGTTGCAGAGTGTTGTTCATGCTTCAAAAGGTCTAAATTAAAATCGCCCATAACTGCCGCAGGGAATGTAGTATTTTGATCATCGACATCGTCCATATGGCGTAGCATCAAAAGTTTGTTATTGTTTGTCAAACACTCGTAAACCTTACGCCGAGTACACGGCTTTAATTCCATGTGAGTTCTTTTCCTTCACAAAGAAAAAAGTTTCGTCAACTTATGTAAGCATTACTATGGGTTTCGAAGAGAATTCTGGCAAATTTCTGGACTGCCGGATATTTTCAAAACTGTCCGCTCCTTGTCTCGCGGCCGATGTTTTCGAAATCTCGGGGGGGGGGGGGATGAGGTCGCTCGCTCAGTCTGCCTAAGTTCAGAAAATCAGTACGAATGAAATTCATAACACTTGCTAATATCGCTTCCTACTTCTAAACAAAGATATAATACTTTGAATCAGTGGGTACCTAGTATTTTCAAAACTGTTTCTGGTATATACATGTAAGCCCGGCACAGTGTAAAAAAAAAAATTACGCTTATTCAAACCCACAACCATCAACAGAATCGCTACACCGTTCTAAACGAAAATGGTAATTTGGGCGTACTCAGTCAGTGCTGGTATAATTATCTACTTCGAAAGCCTGGGAAAATTTGAGACCGTTTCAGGTTGACAGTATTATTTTAGCTACATCGTCCGTTCTTATCCAATATCAAAAAAGAAACTGCAAAAAGAAACATATGTAAACAAAACAAAAAGACAAGGGGAAAAAAATATATACGATGCCGATACTGGGACTTGAACTCGAGACCACCTTGGACTTAACCATTAGACCACCGTTGCTCTTTGTTACCAAATACAAAGGGCGTGTTCACGGCTGATTACCGTTCTTTATGTAAAAGGTGCGAACTGAACAAACTAAGGCTATAAATCAATATGTGGATATGTCTAGGACAACCTTAACGGCAACGACTGTATATATATATATACACTGAAACAAAAAAACTCTGCAAAAGACTTACATATATCATATATATATATCCTTTATATTTCCATCAAACTTTCTTGACAGTTGTTGCTTTGATAGACACAAAGAAACATAATAGGCTTTGTTTTACTTTGTGTTTGACGGCAACGAAGGAGCAAGTTCAACCATGAAACGCCATTTTGCCATGTAATGTTTTGATCACACATTTTCAATATCAAAAGCGGTTTACATGACGCGTTTACTGATCCCGGGGCAAGATGTGTCACGAGTTGAAAATGAGTTATTTTGTGTATGACTTTATCGCTCATAACATTACATTTTTTACAGGGAATGATCATAATCCAACTATAAAGAAATTTGATAAGAAATATCGCCGCGGGATTAAACGTGTCATGTAAACAGGCCCTAAGATGAGTACTGCTGACTAGCATTTCTGCGAGTTTAGGACAACTCATTTGCATAACGCCCTTAAATGATGTCATTTCAAGGATTTATAATGCTTTTTATAGCAATACTACGACCATAAATCTTACTAACCCTAACCCATCGCCCAAAAATGGCTGAACAAGCTTTAAGACACTTTACTGCGCCCAAATAAATGATTTCTGGCTACGGCTTATAGGAACTTTACTCGAGCTCCGAAGCCATTTCGTGAATTTAAACAAAATGTCATCATAACTTTTAAGATTTTTGTCAAATTCTGCTCAAATATTCACAAACAGTACACAATTTATAGATACAACTGATAATGTCAAAATTTGACCCGGTCAACATACTAATGACGTATTGTGACGTAAGTCAACCCCACTTTTTTGACATTTTGAGCCGGCATTACTCGAGTTCTAGTCGAATGATTTTTTTTCAAACAACTGGAAACTGTTCAAACTTTTAACACACATACACAATGCAAATTTTATCGCAAATTTTAACGCGTCACGTAAACCGGCCTTTAGATTATTGAGCAACTAAAGAAAGGCGACTGACCGGCTATCGCTTTTGCTATTGAAAACTGGTGTGATCAAAACATTGCAGGCCAAAATGGCAGATTTTCACGGTTGAACTTGCTCCTTCGTTACCGTCAAACACAAAGGAAAACAAAGCCTATTATGTTTCTTTGTGTCTACTAAAGCAACAACAGTCAAGAAAGTTTGATGGAAATATAAAGGTTATATATATATTATATATATGTAAGCCTTTTGCAGAGTTTTTTTGTTTCAGTGTATATATATATACATATATATATAGTCGATGCCAAAAAGGTTGTCCAGCAGAACATAATATAATACTATAATATCCATTGTTTTGGCCTATTGTCTAGACCAAGACAATAGGCCAAAACAATGGATATTAAAGTATTATATTATGTTCTGCTGGACAACCTTTTTGGCATCGACTGTATATATATATTGTCTAGGCCAAAACAATAGGCCAAAACAATGGATATTAAAGTATTATATTATGTTCTGCTGGACAACCTTTTTGGCAGCGACTGTATATATATATATACAGCAATTTTCATAAATTCTGACCCCTCTCACCATATATAAATATATATCAAAAATATATCAAACATTATGGGATACCTCTACCTAAATTTTTTTCAGAAGGCCTTGATGATAGGCAACTTGAAAAAAATATCAGCAATGACGTCCCATAATGTTAGATATACGTTTGATATATATTTATATATGGTGAGGGGGGTCAGAATTTATGAAAATTGCTGTATATATATATATATATATATATGAGGCACGTTTACACAAAAACAGTCTTAGACAAGAAGGCTCCATTTGTGTTAACATGCTTCATGTTGTGTGCTTCTTCACTTTAAGAGGCAATAACGCGCTTTCCAGTGTTTTATTTTAAGAGCAAATGACAGTATCTGACTTTTCTGGCCTTTCGATCCCATAATGCCTTTGTCTCAGATCTATCCCATAATTTCTTTATTTGAGAGCTAGAGGTTGGGGTTAGGTTAGAAAAAACGCCATTTTCTGGTATTTCTACTCCAAATTCGGCAAAACTGGCACGCTAGGATTAAAGTACTGGAAGAGACCGTTGTTTTGACGTGTAGTACGTCGAAATCCATTAAAAGCTCGAGAAATGGCGCCACTTTGAAGAGTTTAGGGTACACAACATGAGGCACGTTTACACAAAAACAGTCTTAGACAAGAAGGCTCCATTTGTGTTAACATGCTTCATATATATATATATATATAGCGCTCTTTCCTTCAGAGACCAAAAGCGCTTTACAATAATATAAAAAAATATTTACAAGATGTCCTAATGCTAAAAATAATTACCTAATATAAAAAACAAACAGCAGAAATAAACCAAAACAGTGATAATGATAAAATACGTATGGATAACATGTTTACAAGGTGTCCTAATGCTAAAAATAATTACCTAATATAAAAAAACAAACAGCAGAATTAAACCAAAATAGTGATAATGATAAAATACGTATGTTTACAAAAAAGTTATAATATTAAAACAATCTTTAATTTGTTTTAAGATATTAATTAATATAAGTTATGTTAAGCTACTAATTGAAATATACTATATGATGACTGTAGTTGATCAGTAATACGCTTTCTTAAATAATAATGTTTTAAAGCTCTTTTTGAAGCTGTCAACGGAGGGGCTGTGCTTTAGATCTAATGGTAAGGAATTCCACAGTTGTGGGGCGCAAACTGAAAAAGCGCGGTAGCCATAGGATTTCAGATTATATGATGGTATCTTGAGCAATGGCTAAGCTGCCGATAGCTCTCGTGTGCGGTGGGCTTAAAGTTGCAATTTTTATACATATGAATCTTTGAAAGGTTTTGAGTATTCAGCGAAGAAACTTTTGGCATACAGAGAATATTCTATGTTCTAGGCTTGTTTCAAATGGTGAAAATTTGACCTTTCCTGACCCATGACCGCGTAAGAAAAAGCCTGGGTCGATTCTGGATCTTACGTCACCTCATTAATAATGAAAAGTCCGAAGACTATACAGCAAAGCTGATATACAACGTAAAATTCTCAAACAAAGCACTACGGTTAGCTAGGCCTGACACGAAAAGTGCTCGAACTAGATTGCAGCTGTTTCGTTCTTATTAGAACTCGTCAGTATGGCATAGCAAACAGTACGCGGGCTTCGGTGCCACTGCACTATCGACCCGGACTGCGCTAAAAAGCATCTAGTAAGAGCTCACAGAAAGGCTTGGTTATCGGGTCACACTAATTAATGCATTATTCTCCATGGCGCCTTTCTATCACAACAACATCGATATATAGAGAATTTATACAGTCTTTGAGTTGTTAGTAAAGAAAACAGGTATTTTAGACAAAATGCTAAACATTTATTCAACTTATTGCAAAGTCGAATGAATTAGATGACGTAAGATCCAGAATCGACCCAGGCTTTTTCTTACGCGATCATGGGTCAGGAAAGGTCAAATTTTCACCATTTCAAACAAGCCTAGAACATAAAGTATTCTTTGTAAACCAAAAATTTATTCGCAGAATTACGCAAAACCTTTCAAAGATTTATAGGTATAAAAATCGCAAAAGGGATTAGGTGCACTTTAAGACCCATCCGATTTACCGTATTTCCGTAAATCTGGTTCATAGGCAGGGTCATGATGGCCATGCGTTTTCAGCATTTAGCCGTATCCACCATTGAATGCCCGGCGAAGAGTTTTGCGAACGAGTCTTCTGAGATATTGCCCCAATAAAGTACAATTGTACAATTGTACAATAACACTGCACTAAGGCCATTGACTAAGATGAAATTCTCACTATTTTGAACATGTTATTTGATAACTAAGGATACTGCAAGCTGTGCCAGTCGATATCAAGTCGCCGTGTTGTTGACTGAGTTGAAAATTACTCCTTTACTACTGTGAAGACTTTCTACACTCCCTTGATTCATTGGCTTATGAAATTGGGCCGTTTCCTGTCCTTCAAGTAATCCGGCCCTGGGGGTGGACAAAGTGCCAAAATATTTGTTTGAAATTAACCCGAATTGCCAAATATTTTTTAAATGATCGACCTAGATTGCAAAATATTTTGGCCTTCAGCTTCAGATTCTTTATTTTGGATCGCGCACAATTGTACATAGATTAGTACCCGAAATAGATCAATAAAGAAATGAGTTCTGTAAAAGTTATTGCGGCTTTACACGGCAATATACATCTTCAATGTTCCTTTTCTTGAAACAGTCGTATATAACTAGATTACATCTGTCTTTTTCAGAGTTGCGAATGAAATATTTATCATCAAGAACTAGGCCAATAGATGCATAACAGTTACTTCTTAGATTTTCATAGTTGGGACATCTAATCAGAAGTTCAGTCATCTTCGACCTAGCATGCATGTCTTCTAAACAATGATTGCTAATTCTCAGCGGTTAGGTCAATAGACCAGTTCGCGGTTAATTCCGACATTTTGAAAGGGATGTTCCTCCAAACAAACTTCCCGCCAGCTCCATAGTAATCCAACGACTGCGTTCAAAATGGCCGACTAAAAAGTTTGGTTGAAAATTCTATGGTAACATTCAACCTCGTGACCAGGGTCTTCTCGGTCAGGTCCAATCTTGGGTAACAATGACTATAGTTTACTTTAAATATGGGGCGTGCGCTCATAATACAGCTCGGGCATCCTGTGGCTCAGCTTGTTTAATTACATATATAATCGCCGTGACCCCATATAACGCACCAATACCCACGATTGCTCTCATCTGACTTGATAGCTCAGTTGGTAGAGCGCCAGACATGTAACCTGGAGGTCGTTGGGTTCGAGTCCCACTTGGGTCAGAGATTTTTTCTCTTTCCCTCGAAGGGCGTGCACACTTAGCGGCTACAGCTTACCACTTTATATATTACTTTTATGTACACAGTGTACTGTTATGCACTTAGCGTGATGAGCCACAGGAAACCCGAGCTGTATGTAAACAATCTGAGCCACAGGCAGCCCGAGCTTTATTATGAGCGCGCGCGCAAACAACCAACGAAATCAACACATACACAGCAGAATCAAGTCATGATAAAAATTAAAGGACATTTTATTTCACAATCGGTTACATGAGAGAGTTTCGGGGACTCAGGTTAAGAAATAATGGATTAACAGAAATAAATAATATCAGTGACAAATACACAATGTAAGGATGGTTAGCCTGTAAGGATGTACGGTAAGGATGTACGGTTAGCCTACAGTTTTCCCGTATCTGATATCGTTTCCTAAAACAAAAATGTAAATAACAAAATATTGAACTTTGAAGAACTTGTCATGTGTTATCAAGTGGCTTTAAGTATCATATTTCAATCTTAGCACTCTTGTACCTGGTTTAGTTCGTTTTCTAGCTCGAATATTCAATATTTTAATATTTCGCTGTAGTTTCAGCTTGCCTGTTTCTTGCCCCATTTCAGACCACGTGACTTTTCCCTTGAGTAATGCGTTTTTGTTTTACTGTATCCCAAGAGGAAATGTACCAATTTCTATAATTGGAAAACAAAGCATTGATCCTCTGGACACGGTTGTTCAAAAAAAGGGTAACTTTACCCCTAGCCGGATAGCGCTAAATCTGTAATTATATCAGTTCTGTACAGTTTATCCTCAGGTTAGTGATTTAACCCCGGGGATAGCGCTAAATCTGTAATTGTATTCTGTACAGTTTATCCTCAGGTTAGTGATTTAACCCCGGGGATAGCGCTAAATCTGTAATTGTATTCTGTACAGTTTATCCTCAGGTTAGTGATTTAACCCCGGGGATAGCGCTAAATCTGTAATTGTATTCTGTACAGTTTATCCTCAGGTTAGTGATTTAACCCCGGGGATAGCGCTAAATCTGTAATTGTATTCTGTACAGTTTATCCTCAGGTTAGTGATTTAACCCCGGGGATAGCGTTAAATCTGTAATTGTATTCTGTACAGTTTATCCTCAGGTTAGTGATTTAACCCCGGGGATAGCGCTAAATCTGTAATTGTATTATGTACAGTTTATCCTCAGGTTAGTGATTTAACCCCGGGGATAGCGCTAAATCTGTAATTGTATTATGTACAGTTTATCCTCAGGTTAGTGATTTAACCCCGGGGATAGCGCTAAATCTGTAATTGTATTATGTACAGTTTATCCTCAGGTTAGTGATTTAACCCCGGGGATAGCGCTAAATCTGTAATTGTATTCTGTACAGTTTATCCTCAGGTTAGTGATTTAACCCCGGGGATAGCGCTAAATCTGTAATTGTATTATGTACAGTTTATCCTCAGGTTAGTGATTTAACCCCGGGGATAGCGCTAAATCTGTAATTGTATTCTGTACAGTTTATCCTCAGGTTAGTGATTTAACCCCGGGGATAGCGCTAAATCTGTAATTGTATTATGTACAGTTTATCCTCAGGTTAGTGATTTAACCCCGGGGATAGCGTTAAATCTGTAATTGTATTCTGTACAGTTTATCCTCAGGTTAGTGATTTAACCCCGGGGATAGCGCTAAATCTGTAATTGTATTATGTACAGTTTATCCTCAGGTTAGTGATTTAACCCCGGGGATAGCGCCAAATCTGTAATTGTATTATGTGTAGGGTACCCTCAGGTTAGTGATTTAACCCCGGGGATAGCGCTAAATCTGTAATTGTATTATGTGTAGGGTACCCTCGGGTTAGTGATTTAACCCCGGGGTAGCCCTTACCCTTGCTTTGAACAACCGGGCCCTGGAGAACTATCACATGGTCTGAAATGGGGCAACAAAAAGGCAAGCTGACAGGGTCTATTGTCTTTACATTTATTTCGTTACAGCTCAACACTTCATCGGGGTCGGGGCATGGTTTATTTTGCATCGAGTCAAGCTTCCTTCTGGTAGGGGGCATGGCATAAGTTGATGTTTTTTTTTTGCGGTACCCTCCCCCTGAGAGAATATCGTATTCTGATGTCACGCTTCTGGTCACGAGGTGTGAGGCTGTACTTCCCAGCATTGGGCCGTGGCAAAAATCTTAAATTGTCGTCTTTAAGCTGAGAATGTCTCCATTTTTATGAAAGGCTTTGTCAAAAGACATCGAAATAATGATTTCCCGCCCAGAGACTGATAACCACCGAGAATTTGGGTCAATTGGATTTTTTTCGGGGGGAAATCGAGGCATCGAGGTAAGCGTATTGAAATGATGGTTTCCTGCCTTTCCAATATATATTGTACAGAGTAAACAAGAAAAAGAGCGAGCTATAAAACGTACTAAAACAGGAGTCCCAGTGCGCTAAGATTGAACATCTTAAAGACACATGATAATACAAGACAAGTTCTTCGAAGTTCAATATTTTATTGTTTTCATTTTTCTTCTTCTAGGAAACGATATCTGATATGGGAAAACTGCAGTTACACAGTGTAGATGCAGAGCGTGGGCTGCCCAAATCACAGCTGCATCACCTGGTGGCCATCTTGGATTCCAAGCGAGGCAATCCTTTGTTTTTGCCAGGTTAGCCAGGTTAATGAGGAATAGTCAAAACGAGACTAACCTGGCAAAAACAGAGGATTGCCTCGCTTGGAATCCAAGATGGTCACCAGGTGAAGAGAGTGAATTCTCTGCTTGGATGATTTTCCATTTTTCTTAGGCTTTCATTGTAAAATATTTGCCAGCAATAAAAACTTTCGTCAAAAATCCCAGGAAAGACTTTGGTTTTGAGATGCTTTTTGAAAATGTTTGTTCTGCCAAGGTTCGACTCCCACGAAATTCAAAGCTGAATGATCTGTTCACGTGACAGTTAAAACAATAATATAGTTCCTGCTCAAAGAATTCACGCTTGGCACAAATGACCCTAAAATCTATGACTTTGCTATATTTTAAAACGTTTCCAACGTAGAAGATTGAATTTTTGTGCGATGATGAAGACCAACGACCTAAACAAAATCCCATGATTTGATCTACCGGAGACATCTTGATGACGTCACAGTTACGTCATGTATCCATTTATAATAGGTTTCTCGATGTTTTCAATTACCTTGAACATCAGTAAATTTTATATGTTCGATTTCTCATCATGTCGACAACAAAGAAACCGAAAACCCGAGTTCGATTGGTTAAGAGGGAGAAAAGTTATTAAATTTTGAATTTTGGCAATTTTCCCGCCAAAATTTGGCGGGAAATATTCAATACAGAACCATTTACAAAATAACTTCTTCATTCATCTTTTAGAGTTTAAAATATTTGTTTACGACAATCTAGCAATCAAAAGAATAAATCGGTACCCACAACCGTATGTTTTTAGAATTTTCGATTTTTGAGAGGAAATACTTTAAAATTCCCAGTGAAAAAGAGGAAACGTCATTATGACGTCACATATTTTTGAAAACGTCTATTCAATAATTTTTCGGGTTTTAAAGAGGAACTGTACTTACTGTACACTGAATAGCCACAATATGGTATTTTTATGTTTATTCAATTTAGAAAGCATGACTGATGTCAGACCCATGACGTCAGAAAATGTGACGTCACAGGAAACTTCATTTCTTAATAACTCAGCAAATATTTATCGTAGAGACTTTAAAATTGCGGCAATCAAAAACACACATTTATGTTGTTGTGATAACATGCTTTATTTCAAACGTATAGGTAACGCAGAATTTGACCTTAAAAGGAGTCGTTCGTTATGACGTCACACCAACGTCAATATACAAACGTGTTTGATCCTAAAGACGTTATTTCATTTTAATATTAACATACGAAAATTTCGTTAAATTTGACAGCGAATTAAACAAGATGTGCTGGTTTATATATTTTTGGCTCGCGTGTTATGGGAAGCCCTTCCAATCCTCCTTGCACTAGTCATCCTCACCCACAACATTGAGAAAATAAAAGGTCACTGACAATCGCGTTTAATAATATGGCTGACTAGGCGCGCAAAGCATGTTGGTGAAACATCCTCCTTGCCTTGGCCAGTAGCTAGCGATAATATTTTAATTTTATTTTTTATTTTTTGCTTTTAGGCTTGCATAAATATCTATATTAGGAATCTTGAAATGAACTTTCCCAAAATAATCTATTTTACTATTTCGAGTCGCATGCATATTAGCCCACTTTCAGTATTAAATATAAACTCAAAACTCAAGGTAAAGAAATAGAGAGAAGTCATAGTGAAGCGGAAAGAAACCATGAAGCAATATTTCTCGGGCAGCCGTTGGACTGGGCTCGTTCCTGTTCTAATCTATATGAGGGGGGACGTAAAATAATCTATTTTACTATTTCGTGAAAGAGTAAAAGTTTGTCGCCCGGCACTACAGCCTGGTATTCTGGAGGTCCTGGCTTTGATCAGCCCCTATTCCGGTTGTTTCAGGTCCGTTCTAATCCTGTTTTAATCCGTAAGAAATTCAGAGTTGTTGTCACTCACTATTCAGAGTTGTTGATTGCGCCAAAACTGCAAAGACCTCCGTTGTGAAGTACATTTCATTATATACCAATAGAGCTTGCGCTATATAAATGAAAAACCAGACTGAGTTTACCTTTTACTTTATATCATTTTAGCGCAATCAACAGAAATAGGAACTCTTAACGCAAGGAAAACCATAATTGAATCATATAGATATCATACACAAAGGAATGCCCAAATCTTGGTAATGAAGAAATGGTTTAAAAGCCATTGAAAACTGTACAAATTGATGATGCAAACCATAGTTAATAGAGTGGAATGGTTATGAAACCCAGCGACCTTCTTTGTTATATGTCTTTGTTAGCTTTTTTCAACCACTACCCTGCACAAAACACAATAGAAATTCCAATGTGTTAATCAATCAGCCAATAGAAACGTGTCAGTTCAGTCGTTCAGGGGACGCTAATGAACTATGACCCTGCACAATCTTTTGTCTTGCCCCCTTCCAACATAAATCGCAGCGCCTTTGTTAGCCCCTTTGAAGTTTGCCGGGTTTCATAACCATTCTACTCTATTAACTATGTGCAAACTAAATACTGACTTTCCACTGACTTTGGCATCGATTAACGTTTTTATATAAAAATAAATATATAACTAAAATATGTTATCCAAATTACGATATTCTTACCTCGCTTAAGATGTATCTGGTTCGTCGGTTCTGTCTTAAAAACGACAGAACTTACTGATTTATATCCGTAGTTCGCTTTGTGTCCTAATGTATTGAAAACCTCTCTCGATAATTATGTGAACACCTGCAAGAACCAGTGTCAGTGTAGTTTGAATGAACTAGTGACGAGACCACCACTTTTATCCAGCAGCGAAAGAGCATTACAATCTTGATTGAAAAGCAATTTGCGGAAAAGGTTCAACATCAAGCTATATATACGTTTCAGTTTCTCAGCTAGTAATTGGCATTATCAAAGCCGCGGTACCGGTAGGGCATTGTAAAAGGCACTCTAAGCTAAAACTGTTTTAATATAATTTCTGTACGGAGAAGATCATAATATTAAAAACAGATTACTCTGAATCTGATGTATCGGTTAAGTAAACAACCTTCGGTTCCAGAATGTTACTCCGTGTAAATATTTTGGTTTATGGTAGATTTAGATGTTATTCGTGGTCCTATCTACTTTACAATTAAGTCCGTAACCTCTTCAAGAATATTTTCCTGATATCCAAGGAACATGTGTTACCCTTCGCATTTACCACTTATATTGATTCAGAAATTAATATATTGGAACGAAATCAAGCTTCTGAAACTTTGTACTAAAACCTTTTTGTCTAATTCGTTGATTGAACTTCTCTTAATGTCTTCTCCTCAGTGCATCTGAGTCCATATTATCAAAACTCTTTTTAGGAGCACTTAGTTGTCTATCATTATAAGTTTGGAGTTGCATGCCGGAGCGGGTACGAATGGAGTATTTTTCAAGCCTCGAGGTAAAGGAATAAACTACATGCTTCATTTTTCGGTTCACGGCCGGAGCCATAAATGGGGTCGAGCAAGTTCATAAAACTTCTTTAGTTTCCATCCAATCGGCGTCAAAGTTTACAACAAAAGCTGCTCCCACCAACGAATCCTGTTATTTTTATTCTCATGGTGTTTGGCGGGAAAACGACGTCACGAAAGTGGCGTCAAATTTTTAATTTCACATTGTGATATTCTGAAAGAACATGTCGAGAGAACTTTAAAGGTGATTCAGAAGAGATAACTGAAATATCTTCCTTCAATCAAAATATATGTTTTGGAATTTTGGAATTTCCACCATTTTGTGCTATTTCTTTGCGTTACTTGCTTCAATCTAGACTTTCTCAAAGTCTCTTAAAACGAGATTTTCATTTCCCGCCTTCGCTTCTCTAGCTCTTTATAAAACGAGATTTTCATTTGCCTTCACTTCGCTTCCACTCGCGCTCGTTCTAAGAGGCTCAGAGGAAAAGAGGTCAGTCGACTTGTAGCAAGTCTAACTTCAATCTATCCAAAAGTATAGTGAAGCAGCCTTAATTTGACCATCTGCTTACACCCCCAAGTTGATAAGTTTTAATATTATTTGAAACTTATTTTGATAAGCAACGAAAAACTCCAGCAGTGAATCTGGAAAGTAGACGATTCTATACCGGCTCAACCGCAGGGACTCCACTGAGTTAAGCGGCTGCTATACAAATATAATGCACAAATCCAAGCTACAGATAATATCCTTCCGTTTCTAACGATAGTTTACACTATATACCCACTATGGAAATTTAGTTTACTTTTAATTTTACGAATAGCCAAGGCTCCACAATTCACTGAGGCCTGATATATTTATTGTTTATATTAGGATTTTGAATTTCAACGTTGATTTCATATAAGATAAGAAACTAAGATTTTTTCTGGCTTCATTTTGTAAAATAGACTCTCAATCAATCTTCTTATACCTATGATATCATATTTTTTTCATTTCCAGCCTATGGGAAATTGAGTATTTCTGCTTCTGATTGAATCATTCCAAGTTCTTGATAATTAAAATTTTGATTCAGTTGTATGTCTAGCCTTACACCGGGATTTGAATGCTTTATGCGAATGGTCGAACAAAAATGATCTTTTCTTACAACAACCCAAGTGCGATAATATGTACATTTCAAGAAAGCGCCATAGCCTTCAGCGTAGCTATAATCTTAATTCTTGGTTTGCATGTGACGTCAGGACGGCCATGCTGGTGGACGTTAAACAAAAGATTCTTCATTAGCGTCTCTTCGGTTTGTCCACCAGTATTCATTAGCGTCTCTTGTTCGTCCACCAGCATGTTTTTGTCTGTTGATTCTCCTGGGATTGATTGCAAACCATCAATAGTCTAGAGCTTAAGGTGTTTCAACCGAGAAAGATCTCGGCGCCATAAAATAACTCTTCAAAGACACTTCATGGAGAGAATATATCTCAACATACATAAATAAACTTTATTTACCCTCGAATTTACAGTGTAGCTCATATCAGCTAATATCTTCGAGAAAGTAATTCAAGGGAAAAAAACCAAGGAGAAAAAACACTCACACACACACACACATGCACACGCACACATATATATTATATATATATATATATACGTATATACAGCGAAGTGCAAAAACTTTGACTCCCCCCTCCCCTCAACTATATCAATATATCGGGTGCATTATGGGTAGGAGTAAAGTCATTAAAATGCAACTACAGCCGATATCCGCGCGCGTTTGCACATCGTCATAGCGAAGACTTATGCAGTTGATTTAAAGTTCAAGATTTCATCTAGAATACAACATTTTTACTCGGGACAGGCAGGACAGCTTAAATAAACCTGAGTATTTAAATGCACTCTATATATTTACTGTTAGATCGAATATTTGCAAAACAGAACATATCCCTGGTCGGCGGAAAGAGAACGGGAAATGATCATGCCGAAGTTTCAGGTTCGAAGCGTGAATTCAGAGTTATTTGTGAAGCTGTTAGAATATCTTATGATGACCTAAAAATAAAATATCGAGAAGAGGAGACATGAAGAGGAGACATGATTACACCTGATCTGTGGGTTCAGGGCCAATATCAATTCGTTTGAAACTTTCACATTCTACATTTGTTGTCAGTAATTCTAAACCAAAACTGAGAGCGATGAAAAAATTCAGCTCGATATCAGCGCAGGTATTCCGTTCTCTGTCTTCTACTTCAGTGAAGACTGAACTGATCAGTGTTATTAGACTGATATAACCGTTTCAAAGAGCAGAATGAAAGGATTCATATGTACTGACCGGAGCTGACCGGATGCACTGACTGCACAAGAGCCTGGCTTATAGTTGGAAAAACGTATCGACAAAGCAAAATAAACGCTTTATAGTGTAACGTAAGGAAACCTCTTACAGTTTGAACATCGAATCGTTTTCTTTAACTGATGTTGTTTGGAGCTGCAATATAATTACAAAATGAAACTTCGAGAATTAAATATTCAAAAGTTTGTCGCGGCTCGTTATCTACAAAGATTTAAATAGCATACAAAATACATTTTAAGAATGAAAGAAAACTGTGCAACAATATTATATTAAGAACATTCAGCGATGCGAATCCAAGAATTATCGAACGTACCTTTCATAAAAGCTTTTACTAAAAAAAATATACCATAAAAACAGGATCCCTCCGAACCTTGGATAAAACTGGATAAGAGAATTTCAAGTGTTTATTAGATTTTTTTAGAATCGTTTAATACCATAAAATATGGCAATGATATGGGATACGTTAATTTCTATCCGTTTCTTAATCAAAATAATTAAATGTTTTATGAAATTGTTGTCAATAAATTTATGAAATTGTGTAAACCTTTAAGCTATTTTAATCTCTTCAATTTTCCACGAAACAGTTTCAAAAATAGCGTTGAATTATTGCTTAGCAGATGAAATTCGGCATTATAGTTCCGTCCGCGTTACGTTCTGCTAACGTAAACATAAATTTATAATATAAAATCAGGAAAAATATTTGTCCAAACAGAAAATAGAGAGTGCATTTACTTTACTTTAAACTTTCCTGCCTGTTATAATTACGAGTAAAAGTGTTGTATTCTAGATGAATTCTTGAAATTTAAATCAACTACACAAGTCTTCGCTGTGATGATTTGCAAACGCGCGCGGATATTTGGCTGTAGTTGCATTTTAATGAACTTACTCCTACCCATAATGCACCCGATATATTGATATAGTTGAGGAGCGGGGGGTCAAAGTTTTTGCACTTCGCTGTATATATATATATACAGTCAATGCCAAAAAGGTTGTCCAGCAGAACATAATATAATACTTTAATATCCATTGTTTTGGCCTATTGTCTTGGTCTAGACAATAGCCCAAAACAATGGATATTATAACATGACTATTAAACATGTCAATCAAACTTTTTGTGTTCGTAACTTTGTCGGTATCTAAGATGTGTAGTGAAAACATTGCACAGTTCATTGTTATTACCGTTATTTCTCCTGTCCAAGTCTCTACAGTGTGGGATTTATTCACGACCACGGCCTCTATAAGTCGCTCAGTCCCCGCTCAGTTTTTCCTTCATCAGTTCATTTACTTGACCCTGACTGACTCTTTCACTCGAACAGCCTCTGACAGCAGAAGCGAAAATTACTTTAGGGAACTTCGTAATTTCCTTCAGTTCTACGTCTAGATCGTAGAGGGAGATGGCTTTTAAGTCCCAGTGTATTAACAGTGGATTAACTGATCCTTCACAATGCTTTGCAAAATATAGTACAATGCCGAAGCGCTACGTCCTGTCTGACTCGACTTCCACGGCAAACAGTTGGAAAATAAGGCTTTCACCTGTTGATAAAACCGTCAAAATATCTCGCCTAGAAAGTACAAATGTAGACTATATTCACTGCCTGCTTTGTTCTTCTAAATACTTTCCTGGCTCAACGCTCAACCGCTCGATCACTTCTCTCTTGTCGCCGCCATTTCAGTCAATTCGCAGGACATGACAGCGGTGACAGCTAATTGAGCAATCAGTATTTCCCGTACAGAATGTGGACGGGAAATGAAAATGTATAAGGGATGGCTGCAGGCCCTCCTTCTTCTCTCTCGTGCCAGTCTCCTTTTCCATTTTCACGCACCAAATCATTTTATCACTTCCTTTGTGTTGAAATAACACTGAGGGCCTGTTTCGCAGGCTAAGTTCGAGGTTAACCTCAAGTTGGGCGAACTTTCGCTCAAGCGTAGCCTATTATTTCTTAGTTTAATAGAACAGCCTTTTACGGACATTTCTGTTGTAAAGTGGTCACAGAGATGACACTAATTTTCTTTTATACCAAAAAGTATAGACTGTAATATGTGTACGAGTCACAGGGATGATCATTTGCTTGAAGGCCACAGAGTTGGTACCCTGGTCCCAGATGTTTTCTAGAGAGAGAACAGCCGCGGAGAAAGAGCCGCGAAGCGGCGATCAGCGAGCTGCGAGAAAACCTCTGGTATCGGTGGGTGCCAATCTCACTTTCATGAGGGTCAAGATCTGACTGTCTTTTCTGATTGGAGGAATATTTAATGAGCTCAACAAGAACTGTGATTGGTTAGATATATTGTTCTCAGGGAGGAAAGGATAAGTATCATTGTGATATCGTATCAGGGTCAACTAGAGAGGGGACGGGAATTATTTACATTTGCTGGCTCAGCTGCGATCAAAGTCCGCTCGATCTCGCACGTAGAAAATTATAGTATTCGTATGTCGATTCCTCAAATCATCTTTGAAGACATCGTATCATCTGTACTAAAAGTCGCTTTCAATCAATCAATCAATCAATCAATCTTTATTATTTATGTACGGAATCTTAACAGTAACATTAATAAAACTGATTTCAATAAGAGCCGTGCCTAATAAAAATATGCTAATCTAATCTAATGTTAATCTAAATATAAATACAATTGTGTGATATTAAATGCTAAAATTTATAATAAAATCCAAATAAAATATTTTGATTATCATTAATTCAGCGGTCACCAAGCATAGTGGTTTGTGCAATTTGTTTCTTAAGGCCCTGAGTGGCCTTAACTCGGGCCATCTATAGCATGTACTGCATGGAGTTCTAGCACAATTTTGTGTCAACATGGTTTGTGCTAGAGTAGCCAGAGAATAGGAGATATTGTAGTTGAGTCTACGAATAGCAGTTTCAGCGGTATTGACCCGAACGCCTCACTTCAATGTAATGAAGCGCCATTGAAACCATCATTCTTACACGACACCAACACCCTCCTAAACAAGCACGACTAATTTAGATACACAGTTTGAATAGCGCTTCATTACATTGAAGTGAGGCGTTTGGGTCAATACCGCTGAAACTGCTATTCGTAGACTCAACTACAATATCTCCTATTGGTTCTCTACTGATGCTCTTGTCTGTCAAATGTCAATGTGCAAATGCCCCACGTATGCCGGAGGAGAGGGGGGGGGGGGGGGGGGGGGGGGGGGAATAGGTTAGGGTTTAGGGTTATGGTATGGTATGGTAATTATTGTAAAATTATCTTTTTAAATTATGGTAACACTAACGTTATTTGGAACAAACAATCAATGTACAACGTTTGTACACGATCCAAATATAAAACCCATGTATGTATGTATGTTGTTGTTGGGGGGAGGGGGGATAGAGCCATAATACACACACAACACACACATACATTTCAGCCACAATTTCCTTCAATTCTGTAGTTTAATATTACTTTCTTTTCAATATTATTGTTCCTTGAGGGTCGTTAGAATTATAAAAGAACTTGGTATGGGTATTGTTGATTGAAGTGCAATGGTTATTTGAGTAGTCTGCATGACATTGAGTCACTGAATTTTGATGCATTGTTAATTATATCGGGTACAGCACGACTACGAGAAATCAAGCAATTTTTTAAGAACAACAAATTCCACATAATGTTGCTGTTCATTGTGAATAGTTAGGTAATGTTGTTCTACATGTGAAATAAAGTCATCTATTTGTAATTCTCAATAACAAAGTGGAGACGGCTGAAATTCAGGCTAAATTCTCAATACAATATTTTTGATTGCGGTCGTAAACTACAGACCACCATTTTCTAGTATTAGTGAGCTGCCACTGTGCTAATAGTGCTCATTTTCTACATCTTGAAGGAGACTGAAACTTATAATGGCAGGCCACAAAGAAACATGCAATGTCCACTCATTTTTTCTATCATTGGGGTCGCAGCAAGATTAATTTTCATTCCCAAATAATTCTTAAAAGTACTCATGACCGAGTGAAAGTGACGATGCTGACGCCAAGAACTGAGGAAAAACAATTACATTTATTTTCTCATAAGATGATGGGAATGTATAAGAGTAATAAGGCATAATAAGAAATACAATGATGAGAAGGTAGGTCCTTAAGCTAACCTTAGGGTTATCTTAAGCCAGGACCACCTCAGATGGAAAACACAAACAAGATCTACATGTAGCTTGCATGGATATATAATGGTACCAAGAAAGGGGAAGGGAAAGAAAGAGTGCCGCTTGCACGTAAGTATGCTCTCTCAGTTCTGGACCAAATTTATTTTATTTTATAAACTTGCAATTTATAATGATAAATACACTACTCTATACATAATATCATTGTCAGTTCTAAAAAAACAACATTAAATACACTGTAGAATGCCTGAACCCAGAGATAATAAACAAATACAAAGAGGTACAGGCCAGATGTAAATAGACCCGAGAAATAGAACAAAATAAAAAGTCAATAATGAAAGATTGGTTTTTACCAGTGTCAATAACACGCCACAGATAAATATGCGATTTCCACATCAGAGTCATTTATCGTTCGTTTGAAAAAATCTTCATTTCGGATTACTTACTCAGTTTATACTCACTTACTGCATGCTAGATTTTCGTTCCCGAATTTATAAACATTTAAATACATGTGCATATATTTTAAAAGGCCCCTGTCAGTCAGAGAACTGAGAAATCGGGTCATTTCTACTATACTTTCGAGAGGTTAATAACAATAAATAACAACACAACGACAGTCAATTGGTATAAAGGTTATCATGTTCAGATTAGCGGCTACTTACATTTACAAGCTGTTGTCTTTATAGTGTTGATCGCAGAGCTGCCATTCTGACTGTCACGAGTGTATCTTAAAGCATGTCGCATAATATGCGATAAATTCCCGTCCAAAGCCCGTGAAACACCTCTCGCTTTAGAAAAGACAAAAATATTGGTATTTATTTATTTATGACATTCGGACACAAGGTCACAGGAGATGAAACAATAGGACTCGAAGTCCCTTACAAGGTTTGCCTCCACGGTATTGCACTTGAAGGAACCTTTGGTTTACACAAAAAAAACAGCTGATAAAAGTGATATTAAAGATTTTGCTTAGTCAAAACTTCCACTCGCCGCCATCTTAAAAAACCTGGAAATGTTGTCCACGTGACCAGCACAGTGCAATCTGATTGGTACGGTGGCGAAAAGAACTTCCAAAGAAGGTGCTATCTGATTGGTTAACGGCGAAAAAGTTCGACGTTGGAAAAAAAAAATGAGATTTAAGACTCGTGCCGGCCAAAGGCCTGGCCCGAGTAACAAGAGACTTCATTCGTTCCACAGCTTCGCGCCGTCGTATGAAATGCTTTTCTTTAAATATTCGGTTAGGAGTTGTGGGAGACAAAGTTTGGTATCGGCGCCTCTTAGATTATAACACGTTGAACTTCCAACCGTTGTATACAGCTCAGAAAGGGTAACAGGTTGTAGATTATTTATTATTTTATGCATAATTATCACTTTCCTTTTTGCCCTTCACTCATCGAGTTTATCCCAGCCTAGAATTGGTAACACTTTACTAGAACTGGTATTATAATCTGTGCCGAGTATTATTCTAGCGGCTCTATTTTGGAGAATTTGTAATTTGTCTGATTGCACTTTACCAAGTGTATCCCAAACTTCACAACAATAATCAAAGTGTGTTTGAATTAGAGAGTCGTACATTTTCATAAGTATTGTTTGGGATACAAATGGTCTAGCCCTTTTTAGAGCCCCTAGGCCAGAAACTATCTTTTTTGTGATGTAACTTGTATGTTCATTCCATTTTAGATTTTCATCTAAAATGACACCAATTGTTAGCTTTGTTGCACTCTTTTTACTAACTCTTTTCCAATTCTTAATATAGGTGTTTCGCCTACATTGGATATGCGTTGGCTCGAGCCAATCATGATAAACTCAGTTTTTGCAACATTTAAATGTAACTTATTTGCTCTGAGCCAATGGCTGATGTTTCTGAGTTCACGGTTTGCTCTTGATTCAACATCAACTAGATTTGAGCCACTAACTGTCAAATTTGTGTCATCAGCGAATAGGCATGGTGTCGATGATTCCAAGCAATTTGGCAAATCATTTATATAAATGAGGAATAACCAAGGGCCTAATATAGTACCTTGTGGAATTCCACATGTGACTAATCGTTCACTTGATTTAGCATTTTGCATTGAACATGACTGCATTCTTTCAGATAAATAGGATTCTAATAGGTTTATTGAGCTATGGTTTATTCCATAAAGTTTTAATTTGTCTAGTAATAAACCATGGTCAACCGTATCGAAGGTCTTCTTTAAGTCAAGTAAAATAACAATATTAAAGAGACTCCGATCCATGTTTACCAGCCACGAAATAGTGGAATTTAACAAAGCAGTCATTGTTAAGTGCAATCGCCTGAAGCCAAATTGCTTGTTTGTTAATAAATTTCCTTTAGAAAGATAGTTATATAGTTGATCGTAAAGTATTCGCTCAAATATTTTGCTAACAACTGGAAGGAATGAAATTGGTCTGTAGTTATCCATATCGCTTTTTGATCCGTTTTTGTGTAGTGGGCTAACTCGTGCTTTCTTCCACTCAGACGGGATTTTTCCGGTTTCGATAACTACATTTATCAGAAAGGCAAGGGAGCTGGAAATGACTGGTCTAGCTGCCTTTAATTTTTTTTGGCAGATATTCCATCTAAGCCCGTTCCCTTTGCAGATGATAGCTTTTCAATTAGCTTAAATACTTTTGGTCCGTTTGTTAAGCTAAACTCGAACGTAGATGTTGCTTGCTTAACGTAGTTTAACTTTAAACCGTGATTCGCTTGGCTCAATATTTTCAGCGAGTTTGGAACCAATTTCAACAAAGTGGTTGTTAAAGAGTTCGGCGATTTCAGTAGGAGTTCTAAACGATTCATTGTTGTATTTGATTTCATTGATAACTCGATATTCCGTTTGCCGTCCATTAGGCTATTTATTATTTTCCACGTGCCTTTGGGATCATCTCTATTTTTTTCTATTTCTTCACTGTAATAAGTTCGCTTAGCTCTTCTTAAGCTGTTATTAACTTTGTTTCGTAGGCGGTATAAGCATTCCAGAAGTCTTTGTTTTTCGTTATAGTATACTTGCGTTTAAATTGGTCTCTTTCACGAATAGTTTCCATAATTTCTTTCGTTAGCCATGGTAAATTATTTGTTCTGATTCTTTTTGTTTTAATGGAGCATGGTTATCCACCACATTCATAAACGTCGTTTTCCATTCCGCCCACATTTGATCAGAATTTTCCAAGAACAAAAGATTTGACCATTGTTGATTTTGTAAATCAATTTGAAAGTTATGTAAATTGAAATCTTTCCCAAGATAACATTACCTAGGCTTTAAGACAAAGCGTTATTTGGCGTAATAAATCGGAAATCCAACTGACTGGTCATGGCAAGTCAATAATTTTTCAGTTGCTACCAGATATAAGCAAAGAATTATCATTGAGAGGGTTTAGTTATCCACGGAACGCAATAGTCATTGTTATCTGCCCTCTAAAATCATTGGTGGACTCTCACATTGATCTAAGGTCTTCTCGAACTTTAGAATAGTTGTGTTCTGTAGCATACTTTTCTTGACACTGGATCACTTGTGAAACGCCATGCATTTAGGTCGGTATTCGTTGTAGATCGGCTACGTGCTTTAATGTTTATCCTGCAGTCTCTGCAATGGTCGTTTGTTCGAGATTACGGGGAGTTCTCTGCTGTGAAAACATCCCCGGGTTGACGAACTGAATCGCATGCATTTGACATGTAAACAAATTAATCTCAACCCAAAAACTTCTGGCACAGCATTCTTTTACTCTGACTACCCAATTGAACAAAATTATAATGTGACCCGCACGTGGTATCTCTCTCCTGATTGGTCGATTTATTAATTGATATGTTTGACAGGTTTCAAAACATGAAAGTGAGATTGGCACCCACCGATACCAGAGGTTTTCTCTTCTCGCTGCTTCGCGGCTCTTCTTTCTAGAAAACCTCCGGAACCAGGGTACAGAGTTGGCGATTAAAAACGGTAATATGCGTACGAGTCACAGAGATGACTATTTTGCTTGAAGGCCACAGAGTTGGCAATTAAACAAAACTGTAATGTGCGTACGAGTCACAGGGATGACTATTTGCTTGAAGGCCACAGAGTTGGCAATTAAACAAAACTGTAATATGCGTACGAGTCACAGAGATGACTATTTGCTTGAAGGCCACAGAGTTGGCAATTAAACAAAACTGTAATATGCGTACGAGTCACAGGGATGACTATTTGCTTGAAGGCCACAGAGTTGGCAATTAAACAAAACTGTAATGTGCGTACGAGTCACAGGGATGACCATTTGCTTGAAGGCCACAGAGTTGGCGCTTTAAACAAACAAAAAAACTGTAATATGCGTACGAGTCACAGGGTTGACCATTTTGCTTGAGGGCCACAGAGTTGGCGATTAAGCAAACTATAATATAGGCGTATGCCGTTCAAAGGGTTGACCGTTGCTTTTAAAACTATAATAATAGATTTATGTTATTAAAATTCTATGCTATTCATCACGACGTAGCAACGCGTGCAGCAACCTTTTCATTAAGTTATTGTGTTTATTAGCATAGTATTTGCTCGGTGCTACGGCTAGTAATAACAGTATATTCTCGCAAAATATAAAATGTTATTCTTAGTTTTAATTAGGTTCCACATTTGCATTTCGCTTTTGCCAAGTTCAAGCATAGTTGTGCTGTTTTGTCAACACCATGTTCAATGGCTTATATCTTCTTTTGTTCTTAGACTAAAGAGAATAAATCTGCTGGAAGAAAGTAACCAGCCTTCTGTGGAGGCGTTGATTACCAAGTTGAACGAGTATTCTATGCGCAAGGCGGGAGACTTTGATAAATACAGAGCTATCTCTATTCTTGAAGATCTGTTTGCCATGGCTCAACAAAAGAACCATCAGAAGGCGCACTACTAAAACGTTGTATTGGAATCCCTCAGAGAACGTTTTGAGAAACCGATACAAGCGTTTAGATCCTACTACCAGGCACTTGTCGGGGACCTGCCAAAGTGGATAAGGTGGCCATCAAGCCTTCACGACAAGAAACTGAGCACGTCTCTAACCTCTACCGGCTCCACCAGTAGTAGGCGTTGCTTTTATTGTGTTTTTTGGGCCACGTCGTGTCCCAATGTCGCAAGCGAGCTCGCAGCTTACAGCAGTCCAGACCTTCAACTTCTCAGCCGTTTCGGCCTGGTTTTGGAACTCACGGTCCACAGTAATTTTGGCTTGATAATAAGAAATTAATGTATTCAGTAGTCGCTCAGATGTTTTTTTGTCATTAATTAGTTCTTTTGTTTTGAATTTCTTTATCCCCTATGGGGAAGGGGAGGGAGCTTTTATTTTATTTTATTTTATATGGGGAGGGGGCCCGACCGGGGGGATGTGGGGGGGGGGGGGGGAGGGGGTCCCTTAGTCTCCTGTTATTTGCCTTAAGTTTAGTGACAGTGCTTGGAGGGGTCTCTAAAGCACCCTCTCGGATCACCGGGCGCCAAGGCTGTCACTCCCTGGGCTTCATTTTCGACAAGTGAACGCTATTATGTCCTCGTCTCGCATTAAGGAATAATGCTAGAGTTTAAGTCAGCTCCTTCCCTTATTGTTTTCTTTTCTCTTTTCGCCAGTTCAGTCACCCAAAGCGCACTACAGTTTATCATACCCCACAATGGGAATTGGACACTGGCTTTGATCCACACAATGTTGAAGTTACTCAAGAGAAATGGGTTTCCTTCGACGGCGCTCCTCTGTCAGCCTAGGGAGTGGCAGCTCATATAATAATAATAATAACTTTATTTACGTGTCAAATACATCTAGCAGAGGGGAAAAACCCACCGCTAATAGGGGACACCTACAACTAATAGGATGTTTAAAAATCTAAAAACTTGAATGACAATATCTATAATAATAATTAATGGTGATTAATGGTTAAAAAACTAACAGAAGAAACAATGCAGTTAAAGTTAAAATACATTCTAAAATAATTATGTGTTGCATAAATGGCAGCCACTACAACCGCCTAGTAAATTACTTAGGTCACGTTTCCGTATACATGCTTTAAATTCATTAAGTTTGACGGAGCATCTCTCCTTACTGGATAGTTTGCTCCATAGTTTTGGGCCTAAATATCTAATTGTGTGTTTGCCGTATGTTACTGTATTAAAACTAGGTAAGGAGAAATCCGATTGCCTTAAGTTATACGAGCTGTTGTTAGCCTTAAATAAGCTACATATTGACTTAGGGCATAAGTTATACCTAACTTTGTACATTAAAATGCATATATCTTGTAGCCGTCTATTCAGTAATGTGGGTAAGTTCGCTTTTTCTAACAATAACTGGTAACTGGACTGTTTGTCCCTGAAAACAGCTCTTAATCCTCTTTCCTGTAATCTTTCCAACTTTCGAGTATCACTGGCTCTACAGAAATGCCATACCAGATGACAGTAGGTGAGATGAGGGAGGATAGCTGTCTTATAAAGTTGTAATTTAGCCATAGTGGGAATTAAATTCCTCAGTCTCATGATCACACCAATCCTCTGACTAGCCTTCTTACATACAGTACCAATATGCTCATTAAAATTAAGTCTACAGTCAATTGTAACACCCAAGAGTTTCAAACTTTCAGATGCTCTAATATCCTTGCCCTTTACAGTAATACTTGTATTATTTTCATTGTTAGTGCCTTTGTTACAAATGTTCATCGTCTGATATTTTTTAAGGTTGCCTTCAAGGAGATTCGAATCATACCAATTAGTTGCTAAAGTTGCACTCTCCTGAAGTTTCGAAACTACGGTCTGCAAATCTTTCGCCTGATCACATCGCTCACGTCATTTCTGGGCGAGCTTTTGGGAATATATCCAACCTTGCCTTCCGTTGATGCCTGGAAACAAGTGTTTTCTGGTCCTGAGAGTTTTCCCCAGGCTTCTGAAGTTCTCAATTGGGTTGAAAACAAAGTCGACGTGTACATTTCCAGCACTTTAAAGGGGCCGTCTCACCCACAGTGCTTAGCGTGCTTTTGTTATTGTTTATATCCGGGACTTTGACCCTTATTCACGGCGGGAAGCTCACGAACCAAGCATATTCTTTAATATGTTGGTGACATGATAATTTTGATTTGAACATGGATGACCTTGATGAAACTAACAGTACCTTACAAGTTGAATGTGAAGCCAACAAAGTGTTACACAGCAGTACTTGGCTGTACTATAACATTTACCGCTCACCCGGGGTATAAACAGAGAACACTCTCTCCGGGTAATACTAATATTTATGAAAGCGAGAGGTTTCTCTGGGGTTTCTCTCCTCGGTTTTATTTTTACTTGCAGACAGAGAGAGAGAAAGAGATCTCCTATCAGGCAATCTCGTTGCTGGCAGTAGCAGAGAACCAGTTCAAGAGAGAACAGTGAACGAATTACAGCTCGATCGTTTCAATGGGAAATTATTATCAGGGCGGCTCTGTTGTCAAATTTTGTGCGAGTCATAAACTTTGATCGATCATCTCGGCGAAATCACGGCGTGAAAGCCCTTCGAAACCAGAGAGACCTGTTTCCACAAGTTAAATGCCGAAGCTCTCAAAATGATTTTAGGAAATTGCTCAATTCTTTTCGGGTCGACCAAGCGGAGTTTCGTTGCCTATTATTTTGTTCACTATAATATTTACCGCTCACCCGTCGCTTCCAAACCCTGTCATCAGTACTATAAACAGAGAATAATAATTATGAAAGAGAGGTTTCTCCCCTCGGTTTTATTTTTCCCTGCAGAGAGAGAGAGAGATCATCTGCAAGCAGTAAATCTCATTGCTGGTGCCAGAGAATCAGTTCAAGAGAGAACAGTGAACGAATAACAGCTCGCTTAAATAGGAAATTATTATCATGCAGCTCGACGGCTTTGTTTGTCAAATTTCGTGCGAGTATAAGGGGCCGTCGACATATTCGAAATGCCCCGCTTAACGCACAATGGACGTTTAGGGGGGGAGGGGGTAAGGGCATGGACGTTAGTGTGGGGCATTTAGAACAAACGCTTTTTCATCAATAGAAGTACACTTTTTAATCAAACGTTTCTAGTCAGCTAGATCTACATTAGAGCGCAATTTCTGTCGAATTTCCCGGAAATTTCAACAAGGTCTTTTGATTAGAAGTATCATGAAATACCTCAAACCTCCAGGTAAGTGAAACTCAGTTTTATAGTCGTGTCCGAATGACTATTTCAGTCAAGATCCGAAATGAGCTCGTACGGGAATTCGAGGTACTGACTGACTGTACAGTTGCAGCTATTAAAGCTTTAAGCTTGTTTTATACTTTGTTTATAAGTGAACTCCCGTGTATTTCATTACTGTTTTTCCTGACCTAAATATAAAAAAGCATAAAACAATGGGTGGACGTTAAGGGGGAGGGGGGGAGGGGGTCTGGCCTTAACGTCCGTTGTGCGTTAAGCGGGGCATTTCGAATATGTCGACGGCCCCTAAACTAGATAAACTTCAAATGATCAACCCGGTGAATCCGAAAATCTCGGCAAAATCAGTCTAAAAGCCCGAATTCCGCCCTTTGAAACCAGCGATAGACCTGTTTCCACAAGTTAAACGCCAAAGCCCTGAAAATAATTTTAGGAAACTGTTCTTCAAGTGGAGTTTTGTTACAAATTGTGGTCACGTAAGCCAGCCACGGTGTTCAAAAACCCAAGTCGGCTCAAAGATAGTAGATACTCGAACTAAGCGCTAATATATCTTTACATATAAATATTAATGGTCAGAATAGCTTCTCCATGTTGTAGGTGGAAATCGTGGACACAAACGGACAATTGTTTCCTTTCGTTGAGGACGAACGAGACTGGCACCATCACAGAACTACGGCCACCTGAAATAAAACTAAAATTTGCATGACCAAATAATTTAAAACACTTAAATAAGAGGCTCAATAGGAAGAGCAATAAAAAAGGTTCAACCTAGTATGATTTTTTTGACGATAGCTGGAAGGATGGCAGAGATGTAGAGAAGATTAAAATCACTGCCATAAAAGTCTGGATTTCGATGGCATCGAAAATGGCCGCAATGCTATGTGAGCGCGCTAAGCACTGTGGGTGAGACGGCCCCTTTAAGGGAAACTATAAAGGTCGAATACGACTCGGACATCCCCCCAGAAACAATATTGTATAACCATCCATCATGTAAACCATTTGTTAAATTCATTTCTAATGCTATTTTGAATAGACTGGCACCCGGCGCTATTTCGCTATGGGGAAAAGTCAACCAAGTTCAACCCCCACATCTTGTTTTACCACTAACTGTGGAACCGCAAAAGCCACGTCTTTGTAATGATGATCGCTTCCTTAATCTTTGGATAGTAGATACGCCTTTTCATCTCGATAATTTGCTTATGCTAACGCGTTACGTAACCCCAGACTCATTTCAAACCGTCTGTGATGATAAGTCTGGGTATGACCACATATTTCTGTCCGAAGAAAGCAGTGTTTTCTTCGGTTTTCAATGGGCGGGTTATTTTTTTGTAAGCAACACCATCCCATTCGGATGGAAACTCTCCGCCTATGTGTACCAATCCACAGGCCTACTTGTCTCCCATTTTTTCCGAACTCTAGGTATCCCGTACATTCTTTATATAGACAATCGCCATACAGGCCAGTTCATCCTTCCCAGTTCTACGGCGACCACCCCCTACGACGTGTTATCTGCCCATGCAGGATCGCAATCTTCAACTGGCGCGTTCTGCAATTTTCTTTGTGTGTTATTTTCTTGTTAAGCTGGGTTACACACTTGACATTGAAAAGTCTATACTTACGCCTTCCAGAAGAGTCCCTTATTTAGGTTTCATATCCGACTCTTCTTTGCAAGCTTTCTGCCTTACCAACAAGAAAAAGGTTGATTGACGAAATTCTGCAAAACGACACGATCTCACTTCTCCAGCTTCAGAAATTTGCTGGAAAATGCACCTCTCTAGCTCTAGCAGTCCCAGGAGCTCGCTTATTTATGTCAAAAGCCTCAAAATCCGCGCCCCGTCGCGATTACCTGGGCCCGCTTGCGTGAGGAAATAGAACACTGGCGCTTCCTGAAAACATGGGAAGGACATTTACCTTGGCGCGAGGAAAAACACTCGCATATTGTACTGTGCTCTGACGTCTTGTCTTTTGCCTGAGGTGGGGTCCTGAGCCCTGACTCTATTTGCCTTTCTACCTGTGACTACTGGACACACAAAGATAAAGGTGTGTCAATTAATGTTAAGGAGGCACAAGCTCTTGCCAATGTGCCAGTTACGTTTTCCAATTCGGTGCGTAATTGTTGGGTCGGTGTATACAGACAGCCAGATCTAGAGTTTGTTGCATGCCTGGAAAAAAACAAGGTTTCCGCTCACCTCACCTTGCATCGGCACTTAAGTCTATCTTTTGGGCCACGCTGCAATATAATGCTTCTCTTAACCTCATCCTTTTTCCGTCCTCTTGTAACCCAGCCGACGCTCCATCCAGACGCTTAAGCTTACAGGATTCGAAGCTAGCCCCTCATCTATGGGATCTGCTTCAGGACCTCTTTGGGGGAGATTGTGTTCACACAGTGCACCTTATGGCTTTGTCCTCTAACGTCCAATGCGATCGCCAAGGTTCAATCTCCTTTACCATTTTTTGCTCCTTACATTGTGCAAGACGCACGTGGTGTGAACATTTTTGCGCAAAACCCTGATCACTCGGATGCTCAAAAAGCCCTCTTCGAAAACACTTACGTTTTCCCTCCAGTTGTGTTAATCTCTCAAGTTCTGCGGTTTCTAGCCTGTCATTCTTTGTCATGCACCCTTGTTGTACCAGTCTAAGGGCGCGTTCCACCCGCTCTCTGCTGCTTGCCAAACAAGGTGTGATAGGTGCTGTTTTAGTCCCCTCCAGCAAGGGTTTTTCTTCCTCTTGGAAGCTTCCCTGGGACCCTTGGGTCTTCCGTCTTTGACTCCCCATTCGGATATTAGTTTCTACAACGGCAGGGATATCCAAGGACTCTAATTATTTCTCCCTCCATGTACTCTCCTAGCAACGCGATATCAACTTGTCTGTAATTTAATTTCTTGCTAGTACAAATTTTGTCTGCAATTAGCAGCATGTGTAATTGTAAAAGTGACAATAAAATATTTGTTATAGGCGCTTCCCTGTGTTGCTCGTCTTCGCGTACCGGCCGTCGGTTGCCCCCAGTGCAGCTATCCCAATGACAGTACCTTCCATTTCTGCCAAATGTGTGGATATCAGCGGAAAGTCCAGAATCCTACCCATTTTCAGCCCTCTGAGTTTAGTTTAACCACGTTAGATGAGCGTCTCTCAGCTCTCAAAGCATCCGCTAATTCGACCCCTTACGCCAAACAAAAGTCATCATTGCGGTTCGAGCTTGAGTCGTTCCTACATTCACTGCCTGGAAGCAAAAGTATTTTTACAGCTACTCCTAGGGATGTGTGCCGCTTCCTAGTTTGGAAAGACAGTAAGGGAAAAACCAAGGTTCATTCATCCGAATGTTCGTCCCAGGGTCAACGTGGCTCTACATCTTGCACATGCCCTACTCGCTTGTCATACAATACAGTGGACTCGTACATTGGGAAATTAAGAGCTATCTTTCAAGGGGCAGGGCGTAAGGGAGACTGGGATGCTAGGCCCAGCTGGTGACCCAGAGGTGAAGCGTTACCTTAAGTCTGTAACGTGTGAACAGCTTCAAGCCCATATGGTTTCCAAACAAGCCACCCCCTTGTTTATGCAGAAATTACTCAAGTGGTCCTGTGTTGTCGACAAGAATTTAGCCGTAACTCCGTTGCGTCGCACACATTTATTCATTATCGGCAGGGACCAGGCCTATTTTAAATTACTGTTTTTCAGTGGAGATCGGGCTGGTGATCTGGGCCAGTTAAAGACCCAGGAGATCGTTAGATTTACTGATAACTCTGGTTTCCTTTTTAACCACGTTTGGGGAAAGACTTTACGAGATGGTACCTCCAATGTCTTCGGTGTTCGTCGACACCCAAACCTTGATATTTGCCCCATTAGAGCAATCGAAAACTATATCGCCATGGCACATGTGCTAGGCCTAGATCTTTCTACTGGTTTTCTCTTTCGACCAACAGACCACAGGGGCTTGGTCACCAATGCCCCTCTTGCTAGCTCTACTGCTGAGTCCAGGCTGCGCTCTTATCTCAAGGAAGGGAATATCGATGAAGGGGAGACGCTTCACAGCTTTCGATCGGGCTGTGCCATTACGCTCGCCCTGACAGGGTCATCTCTTGCTGACATTATATCCCACGTAGGATGGCATAGGCCTCGTACTGCCAATTATTATATGAAGCTTGCGCAAGTCCTTCGGTTTGATGGTCCGTCAAGCTCCTTGGCCGCCATAGACCCATTGCAGTCTTCGCCCGCCGATCAGTACCTTGACATGAACGCACTCAAGCAATTTGTTTGTGCTTTTCCATCTACACACACTTCATAATTTTATTTCCTTAATTATTTGAGATTGGGAGGATATGCTTTGTACTTAGTGCGCTAACTGCCTCAAGAAATAAATTACCGCTAGCCATGTACTACAACGGTACCAACGTTTTCTCTCCCATAGCTTAAAGAGTGAAGGAAAGATCGGTGAGAATAGATCACTTTTTGAACTAACTTGAGGCTGGTTATTTGACTTGCGTGGTAGATACTAAAACAATTATCCAATAGATAATTTATCTTTGTTTATTGACAACGAGTTCTACATTTATACGAATTTACGTTTATGATTGCCGGATTAAACCTCTTCCTTCGCGTGCTGAAAAAAGAAATAGATAAGGGAGAGCAATTTCTCTAATTTTATCTTGTTGTAAGCCCATAGAGTAACACGCGCATTTAGCTCTTACTTATAATAGCCAGTAGTTTCCCTGGCATTCAGGGTTGTTTCAGCAAGACCCTGATTTCTGTTTTTGGTATTATATGCTTGTTCGTGTTGTCTATATTCTGGGCGCTTTCCAACTAAATATTTCTGTATTGTTTACTTTTTCTTTTCGTAAGATGAGTGTATAATTTTTCGTGTTGTTCTTTGAATGTAAGAGGCCTTAATAACACTAAGAAACGGAGACAGCTATTTAGGTGGCTACATTGCCATAAATTTGATATATATTTTTTTGCAAGAAACATATAGTTCGTCTAATAATACGCGTATTTGGTCTTCAGAATGGGGAGGAAAGGTATTTTTTAGTCACGGTACAAGGCACAGCAGAGGCGTGATGATTTTGTTTAATCCCTATCTTGATTGTTCTGTACTCTCGGAGGACACAGACAGTAGTGGTCGATTTTTGATACTCAAAATTTCATTGCATGAGACGGTCTTTGTGTTGACAAACATTTATGCGCCAAATGATCTTACTCAACAACAACGGTTCTTCGATGACCTGAACCAAAATTTACAGCAGTTTATGAATGATTTTATTCTTATAGGTAATGATTTTAACTGTGCTTTGACAACAAAAGATAAAATAGGTGATAAACAAGTTGACAAAAAAAGTAATGTAATCAACAGCATAAATAATTTAGCCACGTCAATAAGTGTTAATGATATCTGGTGCGGCGGTTTAAACGTTCCGATCTTAGGAAATATACATGGCATGATCCAGCCTTTAAGATACAATGCCGATTAGATTATTGGCTTATTTCAAATGATTTAGTGTCGTTAGTAAAGAAGGCCGACATTATTACAGCTATTTGTTCAGATCATTCTGCTGTTGTTTTGAATATGGCTTCGTCCGATTTTAAAGTCAAGTTTAATAATTCGCTTCTTAAGGATAATATATTTATAAAAGCCCTCTCGTTAAAAATTCAAGACTTTCAAAACGAATTAATTGAATTAGAAGATAAAGGACTTTATTGGGATTTAATTAAGATGAAAATACGTGATTTTACGTTACGATATTCCAAGAAAAAGCTTTACAGACGAGGAATGATGAAAAGGAGTTATTACAAAAATTGAGAGAGAGAGGCCGTTACTCAACAGCCAACAGATGAAAATATAGCGAAATATTATGAAATAAAACTTAAATTAGATAAAATTTCATGAAATAAAACAGATGGAGCTATAATAAGAAGCAGGATTCGTTGGCATGAGCAAGGAGAACGTAACGACAGCATTGTAAAAAACATATTAGAGAGCGGTCATTAATTACTGGGGGGGAGGGCCGGTCAAAATATCTAAAACGAGGACCCAAAAATGTTGGCCCTCCCCAAAACATCAGCCCAAAAAATATTGGCCCTCCCCAAAACATCAAAAAATGACGTCTTTTTTTTTAACAAAAGAGGAAAGCATTTCTTTTGTTTTACTACTGAAAACCTCGTTATCAAGCAGAATGTTTGAGGTCTCGAACGTTGTCCATTAGCAGCATCCAGCACCCGCTGATTGCTGGTTAAGGGACATTTACAAGGTGGAGCTGAATGGTCGATTGAAGTAGCCTAAAAATATTGTAAAAGTTTCATTGTTTTAATAAAACAGGCGCCCAAAAATTTGTGACCCTCCCCAAATCGAAACCCAAAAAATCTTAGCCCTCCCCCTAAATTTACCCCCCCCCCCCAGTAATTAATGACCGCTCCCTTACTCAATTAAAAGTAGGAAATAATTGTTCTCTAACTGACTCAAACGATATTTTAGATGAATTAGAGCGTTGCTATCACATATTATACAACAATACAAGTGTTGCAAGTTTAGATGATCCAAAAATATTCCTGTTTCTTTTCATCAGAAAAGATACCTAAATTAACGGAAAATGAAGCAAACGCTTGTGAGGGACTGCTCACAGTAACGGAATGCCATGCATAGCATCTTAAAACAATGCGCAAAAAATAAGACGCCTGGAAGTGATGGTCTTTCTGTTGAGTTTTATTTAAAAATTTTGAATCTTATTGGTAAAGATCTTACCCAATCATTAAATTTTGCCTTTCAAAAAGGTGAATTTTCTATTTCGCAAAAGCAAGGAATAATTACCCTAATTCCAAAGAAAAAAAGGGACGTTTTATTTCTCGATAATTGGCGCCCTATTTCCCTTCTGAATGTTGATTACAAGATTGCAACTAAAGCTATATCTAAGAGAATAGCCAAGGTTTTGCCAAGTATTATACATGGTGATCAAACAGGATATGTAAAGAATCGTTTTATTGGTCAAAATATCCGTTTAATACTTGACATAATACTTGACCATACAGATTGTTTAAATATTCCACGGTTGGCTATGTTTATAGATTTCAAAAAAGCATTCGACACTATCGATTGGAATTATCTCTTTAAAGCTATTGACATTTTTAATTTTGGTCCTGACATTAAAAATTAGATAAAAGTATTTTATAGAAACGTACAAAGCTGTGTAATCAATAATGGTTTCGCAACAAACTTTTTTAAGTTGGAAAAAGGCGTAAGACAAGGTTGCCCTCTTTCAGGAGTGCTTTCTATGATTACAAGTTAACGCAATATGCGGACGATACTACAGTTTTCTTAGCAAATTCCCAATCAGCTTTCCTGGATCTTTTCTCCCTTTTTCAGATTGCTCTGGTCTGTCGATTAATTTAAATAAAACGGAAGGTTTCTGGCTTGGCTCAGAGAAAACTAGACAAGACCACTGTAATCTTTTCGGCATCAAATGGCCCGAAGACTATTGTACATTCGCTTGGAATTACATTCTCGCATGACTCTTCAATTTTAGAACAGGAAAATTTTAATAAGAAGATAACTTCAATTAAGAATTTGTTAAATATTTGGTCGAATCGACATTTAACTTTATATGGTAAAGCAATAATACTAAAAACGCTTGCTTTATCTAAGTTGATTTATAATACCTCTATGTTAGTTATACCTCAACACTTAATTATTGAAATAAATAAGTTGATTGATAGATTCGTGTGGGATAGAAAACCAGCTAAGAATAAAAAATCAACAATGATTGGAAATTATGATAAAGGAGGCTTTAAAATGCCTGATTTTCATATTATCAATAAATCTTTAAAACTAACTTGGATAAAGAGATTGATTTCGCCTGGAGAGAATACTTGGAAGCATATTCCTTTGATAGGCCTTGAAAGAGTGGGTAAAGAGTTAATTTTTGAATGCAATTTTGATGTAAAACTTATTGATATTACTCAACTTTCAGAGTTCTATAGAAGTATTTTAGTATATTGGCAAGAATTAACGAATTATGAAGTAAATAATGCGGAAGAAATAAAAAATGAAATAATATGGAACAACAGATTTATAAAGATAAGAAAGAAGTATATATACTATAAAAACTGGCTTAACTGTGGGATAACATTTGTTAAAGATTTAATGAATGATGATGGGCTTTCGTTTATGTCTTTTGAACAGTTTAACCGAACTTATATAATGTAAAAGCTAACTTCCTGCAATATTTTGCCGTTATTGATGCTATTCCAAGCTTGTGGAAAAAAAGGTTAAAATTGTCCAATAACAAAGATAGTATTGGTACTGGTACTGTTTTGATAACACCAGTATTATTAATTCATCGTACAGCCCCAAAAAGAATACTAGCCTTTGGCATTGCTAAAGAGGATCTTTCCCTGGTATATTCTATGCCTATTGAACTTACATGTAACAAGAGGTTATCAATGTTTCAGGCCAAAATTATTCATTATATTCTTCCATGTAAAGTTTCGCTTAAAAGGGATGGAGTGGTTGAAAGTGACTTATGTCAGTTTTGTCCGGACGACCACATTAGCGCACCTCTTTGTTGATTGTCCCGTGACTGAAGTTTTCTGGAACAAATTCTCGGTTTGGTTTAAATCAGTGACAAATATACATACCATGAATATATTATCGTGTAAAGAAATATTGTATGGCTCTTTCGCCCAAAATAGCTGTCTCCTTAATTATTGTTTGCTCGTTGCTAAATAATATATATAATGCAAATCAGAATGACGAATTTTATAGTCTAGAGGCATACTTTTCACAAGTCGAATCTTCAGACAGAAAAGAAAATTTAATGAAACTAGTTTTGTAGATATATATTTAGTATATACGGCTATGTATTTTGTAAAGCCCCCTTGATGTTTTTGTGTTTGTTTTTATGTTTGTAAATTCAATGTAAAGTAGTTAAGAACAAATAAATAAATAAATAAATAAAAATAAAAATTATTCTCCCCCCTTCAATACCCACCACTCAGTCACCTACACTTCAACGTGAAATAATTGTTAAATATTGTTTATCACGAAGCATTGATATTTTATGCTGATATTCACTGTTTTAGATAGTAATTGCTTATTTTTCTCAGATGGTTCTTCGTGGATCTGGCGTCGTAGTTCTTCACATCAGATCCAAAACAGATAACTTTGAGGCAATATCCTTTCCTCGACTGTAAAGGTGTAGCACTCAGTTTACCCGTTAGAAAATGGTTTTACATAACCTCACCGCATAACGTCACGATAATACAATATCTCACAATATTACATATCTGACACGGGTTGTAAAAGGTTTTGTACAGACTATATTCATATCGCAACACCTCACAATATTACCCATTAGTATAATAGGCCCTTTGCAGCTAACAAATCACGTGGTTGTACTGGAGAGCAAAAATATCTGACTTCACTTGTACGAGATCGGTAGTGTTATTAGTAAAACCTGTTTCTAAATGCTATTTCCACCTCCACTCGATCTTTCAAAAACTGCGTTTTTAAAGTAGCTTGCTCTCCAGCATCCATGGCAACCCCTTTCTCGTAGGTAGCACGAGCTCAATTCATTCGTTAATGAAGTATTATATCAGCACGTGACTGTTAGATGCAAAGGGCCTATTACACCGCACAAGTGACGAGCGCTTTTCGCGCGCTCTGATTGATAGCCTGAATTTCAGCCGTCTCCTCCAGTTCGTTCCTCCCGAGAGCGACGTCTGAATTCATTCGACGATAATACCGTCCAGTGACGTCGAAGCGGATTAAAATTTTAATTTATGCAAATAAAACTGCCACAGCGGCTGAAAAGAATTCGTTGGGTCACAAAAACAAAGCTATTATTTGAGATTATGTCAAAAGTAAGACTCTACCTATCTACATCCCATTTGCTTTTCAAGCGCCTCTTAAATGTCTGCTGTGAAAACCTTTTCGAAGCAACAAATCGTTCATTAACATTTGTTGTTGAGGCAATTAAACTGTGATCTTCGACTTCGTCTTTCGTCTCTCGATCTGCCGTTCGGTTCTAGACAGGGAGAGTTTACCTTTGTAAATAATGCAGCAGAAAAGTAGAAAAGCATGGAAGGATATTTGGAGAATTTACGTACAAAGAAGAGAGTAACGACAGTTTTACCACTGAGTGTGAACGAATAATCGATTGATCAACAACCCCGCGAACACGACTGGCGACGTGAAAAACGTACATGGTTACAGGACAGTCGGCTGGTTATTTTGCAGGACACTTTCAATCCATTTCCAGTTGTTTTCCTTACGAATTTAAGGTCTTTGCCAAAGACAAACACTCCATTGAAACTCATCAACGTGTCAACCATCGCGAGTCCAAAACAGAACCAACAAAATTATGAAGAGTTACTTATGATAATTATGCGAAATTATAAAATATGAACCAATCAAAGATTCTGGTAGTGACGTCACTGGACGGTATTATCGTCGAATGAATTCAGACCTCTCTCTCGGGAGGAACGAACCAGAGGAGACGGCTGAAATTCAGGCTATCTGATTGGCTACTCATGACTCGGAATATCCTGCACTGTTCACTGTTTTCGGTCTCGCGCGAAGAATTCATTTGTGAATGGTTTTTTGAACTAATTTGAAGCACGGTAATCACCATCAGTCACCCCATTTCGGGGTATAATAAATAAAACATATCACAAGAAATTGAAGAATATTTAACAAATAAAGAAGCCTTAGTCATGTTTTATACTATCATAAAACACGATGGGCATTTGAGAACATGAGAGAAATGTTAAAGTACAAGCCGAATGCGCGTGCTTTCAACATTTCTCGAGTGTTCTCAAATGACCAGAGTGTTTTATGATAGTATAAAACATGGATTGAAAGTGCACCTAACCCCTTTTGCAATTTTTATACATATGAATCTTTTAAAGGTTTTGAGTACTTCTGCGAAGAAATTTTGGCTTACAAAGAATACTTTATGTTCTAGGCTTGTTTGAAATGGTGACAATTTGACCTTCCCTGACCCATGACCGCGTAAGAACAAGCCTGGGTCGATTCTGGATCTTACGTCACCTCATTAATGCATTATTCTCCATGGCACCTTTCTATCACGACAACATCAATATATAGAGAATTTATACAGTCTGTGAGTTGTTAGTAAAGAAAACAGTTATTTTAGACAAAATGCTAAACATTTATTCAACTTATTGCAAAGTCGAATGAATTAGATGACGTAAGATCCAGAATCGACCCAGGCTTTTTCTTACGCGATCATGGGTCAGGAATGGTCAAATTTTCACCATTTCAAACAAGCCTAGAAGTATTCTTTGTAAGCCAAACATTTCTTCGCAGAAGTTCTCAAAACCTTTCAAAGATTCATAGGTATAAAAATCGCAAAAGGGGTGGCTTCTTTGTCTAACAAAATATGTAAGTTTCATGCACGTTTTTATTATTTTACGGCTTTGAGTTTGGTTTAATAATTGGAACTAAACAGTGGCTCGGTAAACAAGTAATGGTAATTGGATAACTTCATTTTAAAAATATTATCTGTTTATCTCGGTCGTCTGCTGATATTAGTAAATTTAGTGCAAAATTTATTATCTAGGTACCTTATGTTCCGTGTACTTTTTGCTATCTTTGGGTCTTTATCAGTGAATTCTTAATTAAGATGAAACTTCATATAAAATTTCATGTTCATTAGTATTCTTTATATAAAACGTTCATCCTAATTATAAATTCAATGAGAAAGCTGAAACATCAATAGAAATTCCAATAGTTGCAAGGTGCTTATCCATTGTCTCAATCATTAACCCCGTTTCCCCCTGGGACAGAATTCAAATCCCTCTGTGGGCCTTTTAGAATGATGAAATTGTATCAGGTATAAAGGAGCATGCACGTGACTGATTTGCTTCATCTGATTGGACAAAATGCTCATTAATTATTCACGAGTTTTTGAAGTAATAGTTATAACATGGTAGCCTCGGATTCTTTTGTTCTCCGAGGCACATTTAAACCACTAATTTTCCCTGATGGGAGGCATATTTAGAAATATGCATTGTCTCGAAATTTTTCCGCCCTGCATGCGTAATGAGGGAAAATTAGAAGAGAATGCAAATTGGAAGTGAGTGGATCAAAAGCATCAACTCTTGCTCCCCTCTGGCACGACTAGCCCTGCGCTCCCGGGTGAAAAATACTGAATCCAAACTGACCCGTCAACGTAATCCATGTGTGATGAGCTATTTCATTCTGCGCGTTATTCTTTTCATTTTTCAAGCCCGCTTCTTCCATGTGGGATACTTAAAACCATAAACGTGCATGCTCTTTGAATATTTAGTCAACCGCATAATTACATTGTATCAATGGCGTTCAGTCAAGCACTAAACAAAACGTTTTCGAAAGCAACTCAACTGCGACGGCTTTAGTATCGGCAGAGAAAACTAAACTTCTCAGAGATTTGTTCCGTTCCTCGGCGATCATGGTATAACAAACTTATACCATGGCATTTCGGGGTATTAGTGATTTAAATTGCTCCTCGAGCCTCAGTGTGTCATTACCACACCACACCACACCACTCCCCTCCCAACCAACCCCACCCATCCTGAATATCATATTTCATTAGTTGTGATAGCTTTTTAAAACTGAAGGTGGAAGTGAATGAGAATTTTGTGTGAGCTGATTCATCAGTTTTACCCAGACAAGCCATTGCAGTGGCGGATCCAGGGGTGGTTACGGGGGTGACATGTCCCTTTTGGCCCTTTTGGGCCAAAAACAAATTCTGTATAAGAATTCGTAAAAATAAAATACATTCGTTCAAATTTTGTAAGAAATTTCGCACCAGAAACTGTACCGGTCAAAATAGTCACCTCCCTTTTTCAAATCCTGGATCCGCCACTGCATTGGCCTTCTTTTCAAAAGAAGGAGTGTTTTAGCTGTAATATCATTCACATTATTTAAAGGGTTCTGATTCAGCACATATTTTTCCTAAGTTGCTGGCAATATATGAGATATTACTATGTTATATTAAAGTAACTAGACGTGTACTTATTTGACTTAGTTTAGTCTAATTTCCATGCAAAATTTGTATTTAAAAATAACAAACAAATATCAATAGTTCGTCACATCTTCAGGATTCAATAAATATATTTCTTCAGCAACGTGAATCTGTAGGTAATATTCCTATACTGCTGTCAAGTTTTGAATCAATTTCCATCACCTTTTCTCCTCTTTTCTAATGGTCCAAAAATGGAACAGGAAGCAACAAATGGATAACTAATTAATCTGATTGGACAACCTTTTATGTCAGGAGCCCAGGCCAGGGGCGTCCATATATCCCATACTGAGTGGTCTGTGAGTCAGCACATTACCAGGAGCGTCCATCTCCCATACTGAGTGGTCTGTGAGTCAGCACATTACCAGGAGCGTCCATCTCCCATACTTGGTCTGTGAGTCAGTACATTACCAGGAGCGTCCATCTCCCATACTTGGTCTGTCAGTCAGTACATTACTAGGAGCGTTCATCTCCCATACTTGGTCTGTGAGTCAGTACATTACCAGGAGCGTCCATCTCCAATACTTGGTCTGTGAGTCAGTACATTACCAGGAGCGTCCATCTCCCATACTTGGTCTGTGAGTCAGTACATTACCAGGAGCGTTCATCTCCCATACTCGGTCTGAGCGTCCATCTCCCATACTTGGTCTGTGAGTGAGTACATTACCAGGAGCGTCCATCTCCCATACTTGGTCTGTGAGTGAGTACATTACCAGGAGCGTCCATCTCCCATACTTGGTCTGTGAGTCAGCACAATCCCAGATCAGGTTATTTTTAGAACACCCGAGGTAAATAAATCACATGCATATCCCCGAGCGGTAGGTCGATAAAATACTTATTTGTTTCACAATGGCGAGGTTTTCTCGTTGTACGCAATAACCATATCTCTTTTCATAAATCATTAGGAAGCCATTGTTTGCCTATTACATTGTTGCATAAAATTACTTTTCACAATTAACTAAGGCCTACGGCAAACGTCGAACTTAAGTCGCGCCGATCCTATCAGTTAAAAAATAGGTTCGGTAGAAGTTCGACTTAGGGCCGACGTGGCAGCAAACGTCGAACATATGTCGATCTTAATTCACTTGCGCCTAATTAAAACACGGGAACTAACACGTGTCCTGGTGCGTTTCACTTTTCGCCAGCGGCTAGTGCTATGCGAAATACAGCGCTCGGTAGAATCTAAGAAAGGCCTTTCTGTGGAAAATGATTGTCCAAAACAGAAACAGAAGAATGGCGTTCAACACAGCACTCGGTGCCGTGTATAGGAGACGATGGCTCAGTTGTTACTGCAAGTGGTGTTATATATTGGCCGTGTTTCTAGCGATTGCGATTCACACATTGAAACCTCTGTTAATAGTCGATCATGCCGCAGTTTTCAACGACATTCTGGATGGTTTGACTTCATATGGTACATGTAGAAGCGTTTCAAAGCGAGCTATATCGCAACAATCGCAACAGCCAATGCTTCTGCCGGCATTCAGGCGCCTGGGCCAGCCAGACGCGTCTTCGTTACTTTCGAATAGTGAGCATTTATTAAAGAAGCGCATTTCGCATTTAAGGCAAATGTATTTTGTGACGTTCAAGCACGAACTACATATTTCCGGCAGAGCGGCATGCGGCAATGACTTCCGATAGGCCTTTCGTCTTCGAAATCGCCTTTGTACAGCGCATGCTCACCAGGGGGGGAATCAGTGTTTGGGAGATGGGGGAGATGTTGTTTTCACGGTTTTGGCACAATCCATACGATTTGCATGATTTATTTATTATTTTACATAATTTATGAATTTAGTTCGGCACGTGTTAAGAACGACGTTTGCCGTAAAGTCGCACCAGAGTCGTAATTCCCGACTTGGCTACTTGGACCTCATGCTGGACTCGTACCTATTGAATAGGTCGATCTCAATTGCGGCAAACGTCGTACTATCCATGAGCCTATTTCAACATTAATAGGTTCGACTGAATTCAGTTCATGGCTAGTTCGACGTTTGCCGCAGGCCTAAGGCTTCCTGTTGTTTTTTTCGCGGCAACCTGATTCTAAAAATAACCTAATCTGGGAACACACAGGAGCGTCCATTTCTTATGTATTCGTGAGCCTGGTGATGGGATCCTGGGTGACATTATTGGCAATGCACTTGCTCGCTACATGTATAATAACACATGAAGACATTAGTTTTACATTTTCTTCCCAACTAGTACCACAACGAAGGCTGTGCATTTTGTGTTCATTATCACATATTGTTCTTATTCATTACTCATAGCCACGCGGGAAGAAATTGGTAACCATAGTACCAGAGCGAGGTTGTTCCAAAGATCGCAAGATTGGAAAAAATAGTCGTAGTTTCTTTGTCAGAAATGGCTTAGTTTCTGTCGTACTGCACTGTTGTGTTCTTTTGTGTAATAAGGAAATTCACGTTATTTTTCACCATCGTCGACTGTAGATGTATCTCTTCCGTGACAAGTTGGCACAACTAGCCTCGCTTTGATGCCTTTATGAATAAGATCAATAAACCAATTTAAATAGCATGCGCAATGACCATGTTATTTTATTTCAACTGCCGGTCAACCTATTGTTTAACATCTACGCGTGATCCTGAAACTAGTTAATACTGTATCCATCTCACTAGTAAGATAGCAGGTCACATAGTATGCCTCAAACATATTTACTCTTAGATTGGAGGAAACAGGACGCAGTCAATTGAGAAATTATTCTCTCCCGTGTTGCCTACAGTTTTCCACTCCTTGTTCACAGTGTCATAGCACTGGATAGAATGTACCCCTCTTCCTCTGAAACAGTAAATAATTATGACACTGTTCTGAGAGACAACTCCAAAGTCCATCTCACTAGAAAGATAACAGGTCACATAGAGTATGCCTCAAACATATTTACTCTTAGATTGGTGGAAACAGGACGCAGTCAATTGAGAAATTATTCTCTCCCGTGTTGCCTACAGTTTTCCACTCCTTGTTCACAATGTCATAGCACTCGATAGAATTCACCCCTCTTCCTCCGAAACAGTAAATGACACTGTTCTGAGAGACAACTCCAAAGTCGTTCCGAGCCTCTTTCATGTTTGCATCTATTGTTTTCCATGCTTTTGATTTGGTATCATAAACCTCCACCGTATCCAAGCTTGTCACATTGTCCCTGCCGCCTAGTACGAAGATGGAGCCATCTTGAATGCCTACACCAAACTGAAATCGTGCAGTTTTCATTGCTTTTAATGCAGTCCACTTGTCCTGTTTAGTACTGTAGCATTCTGTACTGGCTAACGGCCCATTCGTGCCGTACCCGCCAATCACGTAGAGTTTATTGGTGAGAAAAGCAACTCCTGAGAAAAAATGTAAAGAAAGGTTTTCTGAAAAGAAACTCAGGACGAAATGTGTACATTCATACATTTGATTCTCTCTCACTGAATGTTGTGTGTGTGTGGGGGGGGCTTAATCGAGGAAATGCGGTATCCAGGTCGGTGAACGGATATTTTTTCTGACCAATCAGACCGCCAGGCTCTTTAATTCTTTATCATAATTGCACGGTCATTTTCAGTGCCGCCATTGTTATTAGATCGAGTTGAATGCCGCGATCACATTTATTCAGTTCTTTATTACTCAATTCTCCGTTCAGGTGGATACTCTTCAATTCTATTTTCAGAATTTGCGTTTAGTATATGTAGTATACTTGCAGTTGTGTACGGAAAGATCAGTAATAGCATATATTACAGTTGCGTCTACGAATAGCAGTTTCAGCGGTATTGACCCAAACGCCTCACTTCAATGTAATGGAGCGCTATTCAAACTGTGTATCTAAATTAGTCGTGCTTGTTTGAGAGGGTGTTGGTGTCACACAAGAATGATGGTTTGAATAGCGCTTCATTACATCGAAGTGAGGCATGTGTGTCAATACCGCTGACACTGCTGTTCGTAGACGCAACTGTAATATCTCCTATTTACTGCTCATTGCATTGGTACCTGGTATACAGTAAGAGTCTGGCATATACTACAGAGATTATCTCTATGGTTACCTGGTAATCGCCTGCTCTCGCTCATATCCGGCAGTGTGTACTTACAGTTGTGTACGGAGAGATAAGTAATTCACTGTTCATTGCATTGGTATCTGGTATACAGTGACAGTCTGTCGTATACTACAGAGATCCTCTCTATGGTTACCTGGTAATCGCCTGCTCTCGCTCATATCCGGCAGTGCAGACCACGAGGAGCTCTTGATGCTGTACTTGTGTGCTCCCTGACCATTAGTTCGTCCACCCACAACATAGATACTGTCTTTACTCGCACACACCCCTGTGTCACGCGTGTCCATTCCTAAAATACAAAGAAAAACCTCACTGACACGTGTACTATTGAAACCGGCACAAATTATCGCTCATGTCCATGGAATCGAATCTGGCCGGAATACAGTGAAATCGTCTTGAGAGAGTAAAAATTTTTTTTAATCTGCAATCTGATTGGTTAATTAATGCTCAACCATCTTTTTCGTTACTCGAGCATGCGCAGTAGTACGTGTGTTTCACGACAGATCTTACAAATCATAAAGACTTTGACCAGACCCCCTTTCCACTGCATGAGGACTAGAGAGGATCTGGAAACGAGATTAAGCTGACGTCCACTTCCCAATGCCTGAATATCAGGGCAGATTTCGACGCCACAATGTAGGTTATTGTTGTTATCAACCTTCAAATATTTTCTTTGACGCGCGCTTATACGCTCAGAGGGGATGTATGTGCTGATATTTCCCACTCGTGGAGAGAAAATATCGGGTCACGTGACGCATTCAACTGATCACGCGCAAGAGAAAATATTTGATGGGTTATAAGCACTGATATTTGTCTGCGCGGGATATTATAGCTCGAGGGAAAAAACGAAGCTAAATGAAACGCCGCATAAAATTGGTTTGTTTACGATTGGATTTCTGCATGATTCAATATGTTTTCTTTCATATTCGACCTAAAAATTGCATTTATTTTACGAGTTTAGGAGAAAAGAATGACTAGAAACATAGCTGAGCGCTAAAATGGCTCAAAATAACGAAATACGTGCCCTGCTTTCTAGCGTAAAATTGTCGTATTTGCTTATCATCGAGCGCTAAATATTATCTATAGTGCTATAGCTAGCTATGGAAAATTCTGTTTTACCTCCTTCCAACTTAAATCGCTGCGCCTTTGTTAGTCCCTTTGAAGTTTGCCGGGTTTCCTAACCATTCCCCTCTATTAACTTGGCTTAATTAGACTTTGAGGAACTGGGCCTGTATCGACAATAAATGCTCATTTGAAAGAATTATACTGAAAGCAAACTGATTAGAGCTTTTTGTAGTCACAGGAGATTTCGTATGAGTGGGAAAGACTGCATCTAACGTTACCGTAACCGTACCATGACTCTATCATTTGATTGGATCAGGAGGACAACAACAATAACGAGAAAGCCATTTCAATGTCACGGCAGTACGGTAACCTGTCACTCATACCAAATCCACTCCAACTTGCTCAAAAATCAGTATTCCAACATACCAGGTCCAACCTCTTGCCAGCAGAGTCCTACAGGATCAAACTTCTCAACTCGCGACCCATACACTGCATACAAATCCTGACTGATCACTACTGCACAGCGGTATTCCCCTTCATTTTCGTCATCCACTGGCACCATAGAGTAACACGGCACGCATGCGCAATGCACTGGGTCAAACCTTTCTGCCATGTTGTCCTTTTTGCTGATGATGTAAATGGATTCCAGTGGCTTACGTGGACGTCCTGGATTCTTGCCAGGGTCTTTATGGTGGGACATTGCTTGTTCTATTAGCTCAGCACAAAGTTGTTCTTTTTCAACGAGTTCAGGGATGATTTGCTTGGTGAGGCTATTCTTTGGTATTTGGCAAAAACGAACCTCTTGGAAAATTCCTTCGACGGCTTCCTTCCTAAAAGAGGTAAAAAAAAAGTTTATTACCTTAATACTAAAACGTTTACTACCTGCAGGCATTAATCATTTGAAACATAATGTTACGATCTCTTGAGAAGGCTTTCAAATTGCGAGATTAGAAAAAATATAGTTTGTCCACGTTCTGAATTTGTGAATTTCTAACCATCTATTTTGACAAAATCTATATTTTTGACCACAAATATCTTTTTGAATAAAATACTTATCGAAGAAGTAACTATATTTCTAGTTTATACAGGCAGATAAGAACGTGTGTCTGCATTAAAATCAGGTATCCCTATTTTACAACGCAACAAAATCACCCCCGAAAAAGGGGGTGGGGGTATTACGCGCCACCCACCACCTCCCATGACAAAATTGGGTACCATTCGAAATCCATTATTTTGACCTCTTCCCTTAGTAGGCACTGGATGTTACCTACAAAATCAGCTTCCCTCACGCTAAAATTAACCTTAGCCTTCCCGTGCTAGCAGAGTTCTCTCTCTCTCTTGGTAAAATGGAAAGCGAAGGAGAGAGACCTATGCCGACATCCGACGCTTTCTTTGATCAATCGTTGTCCACAATCATGGACGAGTCAAGGCAGTTTCGAAAACAGGTTTTACCGGAAAAGGGCTGTACGCATGATCCAAGTTGCATTTCGTTAGTCTAATATTGGGTCGCCGCGGCTGGGGCGACACTTATTGACTGTGCAAGAACAGGTGTTCGTTCACGTGGGATACACGTCACTTGTTGCCAAGGAAACTTCACGTATACGCGACAGAGTTAGCGTCGGATGTCGGCAGAGGTCTCTCTCCTTCGCTTTCCATTTTACAAGGACAGAGAGAACTCTGCTAGCAGTTGCCAAAAAAAAAAAACCGGGCTCTGGGGACGAGATTGTGAGCTAATGGGAAACATTTATTGCGAAAGCAAAATTTGCACGGCCAAACGAGGAAACCTTTTAGAAAACACTGAAATTCACAAATGTTTCCAAGTTTGCCGAGGCCTGTAGAACAACATACAGAACAATTTAACAAGTGGTAAATTAAACATATACATTCAGGTAATTCAATATTTGACCAGTTTAATTAAACGGTAAAGAGAAAATATGTTCCTGAGTCGTGGGCAAGTATAGAAACTGTTGGCTGTCTCACATAAAAATTATGAAAACACCCCCATGCACTTATTATTATGCCAAAAGTAGAATCAATATATTTATGTATAACAAATAATACTGATATGACTACAATATTTGGTATGGACTACGTATATACCCAGAATAACTAAAAAGCTAAACTATAGCTGGTATACTCGAACAGGACATGCTCGCCTTCCTAACGTGTTCGAATTACATGTAGGTTATCTAAAACTTGACAATTCTTGGCTTTCAACTAATATCCAGAGATTCAAGTAACAAAGATGCATGGACGAAGTTAACGAGGAATCTTTTGTTTACGTCAACCAAGATGGTGGCGATAACGTCACGTAAAAAGCGAGTGATGAAGGAATGAATTAATCAGAAGTTAACATTCTGATGGAACGAAATAGGGGGTAGAGTCGCTCCAACGTAGGTGTTGACCATTTAGTTTAACTAAATTTAGTACTAATTTAGTTGACCTCACCTAATTTGCAATTGTCCTCAGGTCCGGGGGAGACGTTGACTCGCGGAATCGTCTAGACTAGAATACTTTTGGATCAACGGTTAATTTTCAACTGGGCCCGGTTGTTCGAAGCAAGGATGAGCACTACCCCGGGGTTAAATTACTAACCTGAGGTTAAACTGTACAGAATATAATTACAGATTTAGCGCTATCCTAGGGGTAAAGTTATCCTTTCTTCGAACAACCGTATCCTGAAGTTTATGTTCAACCCCCCTGATTTCGCTGTGACCGTTGGTTTTGCGGTTACACTAATTTAGGTGACGTCAACTAAATAGTTATCGGTAACTAATGTAGTTAAATTTATCTAAATCGTCAACACCTGCTTCTGCTTGATTTCTCGGCCGCCTTTGATATTATAGGCCATGACAATTCTCATCAGCAGATTAAGTTATCAGTTTGGTTTTACCGGAACGGTACTCGATTGGTTTAAGTCTTACCTGTGTGAACGATCCAAGAAGGTTGTGATTGTCAACACTGGTCCAAGTGTCAACCCCTCACGTGTGGTATTCTACAAGGACCGGTTTTGGGTCCACTGCTATTTATACTGTACTTTGGTCCCCTCCAAGATGTTATCAAGTCAATGCATGGCCTTGACTGCATAATCAGTGTGCTGATGACTCACAACTTTATATAACAATGAACCCTGCATTTAGGCGCCTGATTAATCTCAATGACATTCAGACTTTTTTCCCTTGTCAGTAAGCTATCTTGCAACCCGTCTAAGACGGAGGTGGTTCATTAATCTCAATAACATTCAGACTTTTTCCCCTTGTCAGTAAGCTATCTTGTAACCCGTCTAAGACGGAGGTGGTTAATTTTTCATCGCGGTTCTCTCATCTTGCTCCTATCCCTAGTATTACTTTCGGTATAATCATACTGTACCATCTGCTATCCCGTAATGTCATGTCAATAGAATCTGTCGCTCGGCATCTTTAGGAATATTGGTAATATCTTAGTCAGTCTAGCACCGAACGCCTAGTACTATTGTAACAGTCTGATGTATGGGCTACCTTCTACTGAAATTCAAAAGCTGCAACGTATACAAAATTCAGCAATCAGAACTAGTCAGAGACAAACGTACGGAGCATGCGCACATCTCTCCTATTTTGTGTAATCTGCATTGGCCCCCAATAAGGGAGCGTATCTCCTTTAAAATCCTGTTAGTTACGTATAAGGTCATTAATGCCTGTGCGCCATCCTATATAAATAGCCTTATTACACCTTATCGCCCACGCGCAATTTGCACTCCGGTTCCCACGGCCTGCTTGTAGTCCCTAGATCGGCCTCTGCTTCATATGGGGATCGTGCTTTTTCTATTGCCGCTCCAAACATTTTGAATAACTTACAATCAATCAATCAGGTTACAAGTACAGAAGACTACAATACAGCTGGCTTGACAAGACAATAAAATAAATAATAAAGATGTCATGATTAATAGTGACAATAAATAAAGGAAGCTAGCAATATGTATTAGGTTAAAGGCTTAGTTGAAGGTGTATGGATGGTTGATCAGTAACTGAAGAAACTCCAATGAACTAGTAAGCACTGATCACCGGTGGCTGCAGTGAAGGCTAAGCTGGCTAGTAATTAACTAATTTATTAATTAAGATCTGTATTGATGCTGGTATCAGTTGACTGGCTAAGCTAGGAGTTTTAGGAGTGAGTAAAAAAATGGTCACTAATTCTTTGAATTGAAAAGCTGTGATTTGAGTTTAATCTGAAAAGCCTTAATGATGTAGAGTGAGTAGTAGAGTCATCCAGAGAGTTCCAGAAAGCTGTCCCACTGTGTTTAAAGGTGAAGTAATACGGGCACCAATTTCTTGCAATTTGTCTCGCAACAATGTTAGTTGAAGCGCGATGTTGCTCGTATTACCACCCACTCGAGCAACTTGTCTCGCAACAATGTTGCGTTGCGAGTTAAAGTGCGATGCTGCACGTATTACCACCCACTCGAGCAACTTGTCTCGCAACAATGTTGCGTTGCGAGTTCAAGTGCGATGCTGCACGTATTACCACCCACTCGAGCAACTTGTCTCGCAATAATGTTGCGTTGCGACTTCAAGTGCGATGCTGCACGTATTACCACCCACTCGAGCAACTTGTCTCGCAACAATGTTGCGTTGCGAGTTGAAGCGCGATGCTGCACGTATTACCACCCACTCGAGCAACTTGTCACGCAACAATGTTGCGTTGCGAGTTGAAGCGCGATGTTGCACGTATTACCACCCACTCGAGCAACTTGTCACGCAACGAATTGCCATGTTGCAAGTTGCAGCAACATGTTGCAGAAAGTAGAAGTGAACAAATGTTGGTTTTGTTGCTCGTATTACCACCTGGCGCTGCAACTTGTCGCGCAACAATGGCCGCCAAAGCCCTCCATCTTGTTTCAACAGACAATTAGTACAAGCCATTAGCCAATCACAGCGCCGGATTCATTCATGCTTACCGCAACTTTCAACACGAAAATTTGTTGCGCGACAAGTTGCAAGAAATTGTTTCCCGTATATTACTTCACCTTAATAAGTTGTCTGGGTGTCGTTCATCACGATGTATATTTCTAAGGTTTATTGATACCAGTTCTCATACGCTGAGGTCCAGTGCCACTGCATTAGTCGGGCAATACGTTTCCCGCACATATATATATATATTTAATAGTTTTCATATCTGTCGTGGTACATTTCATGTAGGTTTACATGATGTACTAAATTAGGGTGTGCATGACTGATTGTAATTAGGGCTGTTATTATTCAGCACATATGACTGACTGTCACTCTTAACTCAACTATTTCACTTACAAGTTCTCGTGGTAGTGTATTGAGAATGTTACCTGTTGGTGGGGTCGTGTTTATACCATCTCAACACAGCTTCGTACACGATCTCTTCCCTCTTAACCCTCAAATTCTCACTGCTGATGATCTCTTTAAGATGATCCTCTTCTAACTCCAGGAAGCCGGGCTCCTTGGACAGATACTTAAAATTCCACTCAATAAATCGGCCAATCTTGTTCTTCATTTCTGGTAAATCGTGTCTTTTAGCAACTTCCTGGAGACGCAGGCTGTTTGAGGGTCGTAGGTCAGACATGGCCACGCCCATGATCGCATCTAGCGCTTCCTGGTTCTGTAACACAATAATAACGAAAATGTTTTGTATAAGACATTAGATGAAGCTATTTTGGTTCTTGTAGCCGGCAAAGGGTGTTTTGAGCACAGCGGTTACTGACATCTAAGCATGCGCACGAGAACCCTTGTCAAATTCTCACGGATGAGCTGAAATGGCGAATCTCAATGTAAGCTCATGCAGGGAAATTCATTAAAAGCTATACGAACCCCCGTTTCAGCCTCTAACTTGTCCATTAACTTTTTAGTTTCAATAAATAAATAAAAATGCATAATAGCTTGAGGAATATCAAATACCTGGCCTCTTTCCATTAAACTGATTATATTTCCACTTTTATACAGATACTATATGTAATATATATATATATATAGAGAGAGAAGTATAAAGATTGTGGTATTACCAAACGATGAACTTCCAGTAGGAGGATCCAGTAGGATATATATATTAAATTTAGAGAAACGACTACATTGTAAGAAACATATTATTAAATTAAAATTAGTAAACAACTATATTTTAACAAATTCCACTGAAATCCTACAAGAACAAGAATGTTTTTATCGTGAACTACACAACTTGCCATGCTGATTTGAACGATCCAAAATTCTCTTGTTTCTTTTTTTCTGAAAATATCCATAAACTAACGGAAGATGAATTAAATTCATGTGAAGGTTTGCTTACATTGAGTGAGTGCTACCAAATGTTAAAACAAAGTCCAAAAAATAAAACACCAGGCTGTGATGGCCTTTCTGTCGAATTTTATCTTAAATTTTGGCAATTAATTGGTGAAGATCTTGTTAAATCTTTAAATTACGCCTTTAACAAAGGTGAATTATCTGTTTCTCAAAGACGAGGAGTTGTTTCCCTTATTCCAAAGCAGAAAAAAGATACTCTATTCCTTGAAAACTGGCGCCCTCTATCACATAACGATCAAACAGGATATGTTAAAAATCGTTTTATTGGACAAAATATACGTTTAATATTGGATGTTTTTTATCATCTCGAATTTTTAAACATTCCTGGTCTTGCCATGTTTATAGACTTTAAAAAAGCCTTTGACACCATTGATTGGAACTATCTTTTTAAAGCTTTAGAAATATTTAACTTTGTTCCTGATATTCAACATTGGATAAAAGTATTTTATAAAAACGTGGAAAGTTGTGTAATAAATAATGGCTTTTCGATGATATTTTTAAATTAGGAAAAGGCGTAAGACAAGGGTGCCCCCTCTCTGGGGTCCTTTTAGTAATTGCGGTAGAGTTGCTGGCTATTTCTGTTATTGATAATAATGACATAGAAGGTATTCAAATTAATACAATAAATTATAAGTTAACACAGTATGCTGATGATACTACGTTTTTCTTAGCAAATTCACAGTCGGCTGAAAAGCTTTTGGATCTACTTTCTCTATATGCGGACTGTTCTGGTCTCTCAATTAATCGTACTAAAACGGAAGGCTTTTGGCTCGGTTCTGAAAAAGGTCAACAAGAGAAGTGCACTCTTTTTGGAATAAAATGGCCAAAGCTTAGCTTACATGCGCTTGGAATCACATTTTCGCATGATTGTTTAATTCAAGAAAAGGAAAATTTTAATAAGAAGATATTATCTATACAGAAATTACTAAATATTTGGTCAACTCGAAATCTTACCTTATATGGTAAAGGGATAATATTAAAAACGCTAGCTTTGTCCAAATTGATTTATAATTCTTCCACCTAATTACCGAAATAAATTTATTGATTGATGCATTTGTTTGGAATAGAAAAAGAGCTAAGATTAAGAAAACTACTATGATTGGTTTTAATATGCCTGACTTTGATATTATTAATAAAGCTTTGAAGTTAATTTGGGTTAAAATATTGCTAAGTTCAGATCAAGATACTTGGAAACAAATTACTCTTACATGTCTCGAAAAAGTAGGTAAAGAATAAATTTTTGAATGTAATTATGATGTGAAGTTCCTAAATATTACGTATCTTTCGAAATTTTATAAGAATATTTTGATATACTGGCACGAGTTAACTAGTTATAAAGTAAATACCGCTGAAGACATAAAAAATGAAATAATATGGAACAATAAACATATAAAGATCAAACATAAATCAATATTTTATAAAGATTGGTATGTTAACGGAATAAAGTATATTAAAGATTTAATGAACGAAAATGGATCTTTTATGTCTTTTGAAAAGTTTACAAAGAAATATGATATAAAAGTTAACTTTTTACAGTATGCTGGTATAATTGATGCAATTCCAAATGAATGGAAAAAGATTATTAAAATCCCAAGTACTGAAGATAGTATTGACCATACTGCAATGCGGCCTGCCAAACTACTAAGTTGTAACCTAACTGTTAAAATAATTTCTCAGTTCTTTATTTAAAAAAGTTACAAGGTGCCTACATCGCAGAAAAGAATAATCAGCATAGGATTTCGTGAAGAATATATCCCGTTTATATATTCTCTTCCTACTCAAATTACCTGACAAAATAAAAGACTGTCAATGTTTCAGTACAAAATTATTCATCACATACTCCCTAGTAAAGCTTCACTTAAAAGAGATGGTTTGATTGAAAATGATCTATGCCACTTGTGTCCACCCGATCAACAGCAGAAACAAACATTATCACACCTCTTCGTGGACTGCCCTGCCTCGAAAGCTTTTTGGAACTTATTTCAAATATGGATGAATTCAAAGAATCCAAAGAATAGCAAGTTAATAAATAGATTGTCAGGAAAGGAAATGATGTATGGCTTTTTAGAAACGAATATTTGTCTCCTCAACTACTGTCTACTGATTGCCAAGTATTACATATTCAATGCAGCACAAAGTGATGAGGCCTACGTTTTTGAAGCGATCTTGCGATGTTAAAATATGTTTCACAGTCAGAACCTCAGGATAGGAAAGAAGAGCTACTTAAGTTATGCAATTAGTTGCATAGTATGAACAATTATTTCTAAAGACAATTGTAAAGCCCTCTTGTAAAGCCCTTTTGTATATGTCTGTACTAGGTGTAATTAGTTCGTATCGTTAAAAATGACAATAATAACAATAGAACGTTTTTTTTTTATGTATTTATACCTATACTGTTCACATTCTATACGACATGGATAAATAGATGTATTATACATTATATTACACATACATGATTTTATAAAAAACACATGCTGTATGTCCATATATCTATATTCTCTACATTGTAGTCACACAAGAGAGTTTCCAATATTAGTGTTGTTATTATATATAAAGTTCATCAGAAATGGAGATTATGAATTGTTAATTAGGAAAATCTCGGACAAAAACGCCAGCTTTCTAAAATCATTATTTTCTGCCCATGATGTTATTATTCTACTTTTAATAAACAATTCTTACAGTATCCGGTTTTCACTGAAAATGACCATTTCCATCAGACGAAATTTGATATATTAAAACGTAATTGGAGTGTACGTACAGTAATTATTCTCTCAAAAGTTGTTTGTGATTTATTTTGTCTCCTACCATCAAGTATTCGTTGCTTCTGTTTCTGTGGCTGAACTACCGAATTGTTCTGTTATTTTAATAGTTTCTGTCGAAGTTCATAAAATTGTTTGCCACTACGATCAAATGTTAACGATGTTTTTTGCGTGTTTGTAAAGTAAAGTTGCTCTATTTGTTTCCTATCCAAATCGTTTTTCGATATGACGAGGGGAAGCCTTTGGAGTCCAAAACCCAACCCGAACCCATTACAGTGGCAGAGCAATTTTTTTAGCGGAAGTGACGTCATTTTACTCAATCCTTCGCGGCGCGAACTAATAAGTAAAGTACATTTCTTTTTACTATTTATCCACAAAGGAAAGAAAAGAACGAAGTTTTGAATAGAAATATGGCTTTACAAGAGCGACGTGCTGAGAAAATGACGTCACGATAGCAAACCGCTGGACTATTCAATCTCGTCCCTAGAGATTTGGTCAGCGGGTCTGGGGAAGAGATTGCGAACTATTTGGAACAAATGATAGCGCGGGAGGCGTGATTTCCGGCGCAAAATTCATAGTCCAATTTGATACTCTGATTTGGATATTTCTGGCTCTGTTTGTCATTTTGGAAGGCAAACAAGTGCCAAAAGTGGTAGAATTTCGTGGAAGTAGTACTTTAAGTATTGTGTGGTATCTACTGAAGAATTAGAAAATACTTGGTAGATCTTAGGAACGTTCTAGATCCAGACTCAAACTTTTAGTTTGTCTCGGTAAAAGGTAATCACAATTCTTTTGGCTAATTTTAATGTTATTGTTGTGTGTGCTTTGTTTACTTACTTATTTGAAAGAAAATTTTAAGTAATTCAAAAATCTCCCACCCGCATTGCAGGTGTGTTTACTCGGAACCCCTATTCGTGAATATAGATCATTTGTAGTTTCTCTTCGATTGTAGAAAGCTTTTTTGCCTTTGAAATTTGACTTGTAACATACAATAATAACTTCTTATTCACTTAACTGGCATTTTTGTATGTTATTTGGAGTAATTTTAAGAAAGAGTAATTCGAACATCCGATGTCGAGCAAATTCTAATATAATATTCATCAAAATATAGGAATATATAAAATGACAAACAGCTAAATGATCGTATTCCCTAAATCGCTTAGGATTAACGGCATTGTAAAAAAGTATACGATACAGGAGAGTTCTAACGAATCTGGGAAGGTTTATAATGTGTTAATATTGTTATTATGTAGTGTATATTATTTTATTTTCCTTCTCCCTTTGCGACAAGCTTGAACATGAAACTTTATTGCTCGCCGCATATATCTTCAGTTGGTAAACGAAAATGCGACCTCATGGGAAAATGTCATTTTCAAGAGATAAGAAGTCCCGGTTTCTACATAAGATGATGGACCCATATTTCATGACGCCAGTATGTTGCCTGGCAAACTGAAGAAATAAATTGACCTCCAGGCATCAGAGTTACTAGAAAAACTAGATAATTAGTTGAATTTGCGATATAACAGAGACTAAAGGATTTGTAAAGGACGGGAATACTGAAGATGACGCTAATCTATCCTGTTACAATATTTCATTATGTTGGTTTACTTCCAAAACGTCCGACCAGTATGCATGGGCTGTAATGAAATAGAGAACCAATCAGAGGGAGCCGGTTATATGATGCTACACTTTACGCTTAAAGCACTAGCCTGATTTTAGACGGTATATGGTCGTCCGCTCACTTCCTCCCCTAGGGAGTGAGCGGCGACATCGTACCGTCTGAAAATCAGGCTATTAAAGCACTTGATCAGTTTGAGTTGCAATTGAGGGCGCGTTCGATTGACCGTATCGATGGAATAGTCTCTGAAAATCACTGGTCCAGGCACATTTTACACTGTAAGCTACAAACGTAGCAAACGCTTACTGAGCATATGATACTCAGGATACTCTTAGCTTACATTGACTGTATTCCAGAATAAGAATAGATGGAATAATCACTGGAAATCACTGGTGCAGGCACATTTTGCACTGAAAGCCACAAACCCTTGCTGACATATGATATTCAGGATACAGCTAATATTCGAGTGGCTAAAAAATCCCAATATAAGCAATTTGTAGTGATCATTCCGTGTATTCTTATTCCGGAATACGTCGGTCAATCGAACGGTCGATTGAGTGTCTCTTTGCCATATAAAATTTAAAATACATTAAATTACTTTTCCACTAATCATTGCCGAAAACGTTATCAATTTGCTAACTTTTATTTAAATTTGAGATCAATTTTCCTTTTAGACTGTTTCGTTTCGGTAGACATTTGAATTTCAAAAGGCCGCCTACTAACTACTAACCTTCAATAAGCTTGCGGCAGTAAGTAGATCTTCTACGTTCTTGAAGCTAATTTGCAGATTCCCCGTATAGAAAAACTCTATCATTGTCGTGATGGCCTGGGGATTTAGATGATCAGGCATATGGTATTCTGTTTGCTGTTGTTCGATGTTCTCCGGGGAAAATACCTGTCGAAAATATGGCGATAGGGCAGCCAAAACCACTTGATGTGCGCGAAGTGATAGATTCCCTGCCTTCAGTGTAATATCACAATGTTCCATGTTCCCTCGCATCTCGTGTAGCACTCTAAAGGCTTCCTTTGAATGGTTGTTGGAGATAAAAACCGATTCAGCCTTCGTCGATTTCGAACTTGCAGACATTTTGTTCACTTTTACGCATTCGTATTTGATAAGAATGCAGGAAAAGTGTTGCTCAACCTCAACACTGTCGTGTTGCTCAAGCTGAGTCTTCAGAGAACTGCCAGTGACTCTAACAGCAGGGGACCAACGTATCCAAGGTAATTATCCGGTTTTGGACCGCGGTTTTTCTAAAGTTACGGCTGTGTATATTTTCAAACAGGCTCGATGTATGCAATGATTTTTAAGTAATCACTATTTTCTGTGGGCTGTCTTTCAGCCCGAACAGCTGGCAGCAAAGACCTCGCATCGTTTCTAAAATCAACAAATCTTCTTGACAAAATAACATATGCAGCGATTTGGACCAACCAAATAACAGAGATAGAGGAACACCTTTGCTAAACTGTCCATTAAATTGATTGACAGAAATACCAAACCTGTTTTGCAATTTTCAAGAAGATGCAACTCTTTGGATCACATCATCTTAAAGTCAATAATTTTAACTTTATCCCGCATAAAAGTGTATTTCAGAAACTATATATTATTTTAAATGAATGAACAAACACAACATTATTTGCATTACTTTCGATTTGAATTCTAAAGTCATCTGTTTCCCAAAATATAATCAATAGCATGAAACTCATAAATTGGAGATATTTTGGTTAATGTACTTTTATTGACAGAGTGTACTAACGCTATATTGATTGTAATATTGACATAGAGAAACCTTAACAAAAGGCACTTAAGTATGTGTGTGATTCATGTGATGTCCAAGAAGCAATGGGACTCTCTGATTGGACGGCGATAGCCTGCTTCAGAATGGTTGCATGGAAGCGGAAGATCGTTTGGGAGAATGAGGTAGTTTACCATTCACGCCAATATTCTAGTCATCAGTTCTCACAGAGTTAGTCATATCTCCCTAACCGAGTAGAACTATCGAGAAATTCGTGTCAGTTTTTTGGGAACGTTTTTCGATATCCTGCAGTTATTCCACATCAGAAAGAAGTCGCTACTTTGAGTATGTCCCTTTGGGAAAAAAATTGCGTGAATGACAATGTAAATATGATTGGTTTTACAGTACAGTATATGCCTTTTACGGAATACCTGTAATATCTCCCACAAAACTGAGAATGGGATATTGCTAGCGGCCTGCGAAAGCAGCCCTGCATTTTTGTACTCGCTCGAAACGGTTCCCCCAAAGAAGCCGTTTCTTTGGGGGAATCGGTTTTGGATCGAGCGAGTACAAAGATGCGGCTGCCGTGTCGCAGGCTAGGATATTGCGTGCAACTGGCGCTAACTCAAACCGCTTATGTAAATGATGAAGAATTGAACTCCTCCATGTTTACGGAAGCCGTTTACGTTTCTTCAGCTCTTTTATTAATCACATCCTTCGATCATCAGCCATTCAGTGAAAATATGAAACACAGAGCCGAAGTAGGAAGTGATTTCCATCGCCTGCTTTTTGTAAAACTGCGTCACCCAATTCTGATACTAGTCTGGATAACATCGAAAGTATATGCTATCAATCAATTGTCGAACCAGACAGAAATAATTAAATTTAAATTTCATATCCTAAAAAAATTAAACTTTCACCTTATTTCGAAATAATTATCATATACCGAACTAAAAAACACAACACTGTATATCTAATCAAAGTTAATTATTTTTTTAGCATCACAGTGAATAAATGAAAACTACCTCTGACAAACTCTTTTAGTTTACAAAACAGTCAGTCATACTGCCTTATAAAAGCCTACGTTACGTTTGGCCAGCGGTTGCGGAAACAAAAGGCGTCGTCTGCATGATTTCCTCAGGCTAAAGGAATCCAAATAAATTCAGTTCAACAGTTCTAAATTTTCTTAAGCCTGGGATTAACTCTTTTTTCGATTTAACATTTTTTGGCATAATTGCAATCATAAATGATTAGTGTTCACTAGCACGGCAATGGAAATAATGTATACGCATCAGGAGCCATTACCGGGAGCGTCCAGCTGTCATATATATTCTTGATGCAGCGTTTTGCCATACTGGGTTATTTGTGGATTTTTGCGTTCGACTGGTAACGACACAATGCGCGCTTGTTTTCGGTGCAGAAAATGCAGTGATGTTTAAAAAGTTTGCAAGTACGATTTATCAATGCCTGAGGAAAGTGTGTACGTATACTGCTTCTGGAGCATTGGCTGATGTCCGAACTATACTCAAGTCGACCATGGTCTGTTTTGTCGGCACGGTTGAAGACGAACATGTTCTTTAGACGAGTCGAAAATTATATCCACTCGATGTGTGTTGTTTAGTTTAGTTTTCTTTATTTTCCACTCTATGTACTACTCGGATAATTACAAGTTAAAGAGCATGATAGACATTTAGGAGGAGGATACATAAAAGACAGTATTAAATATGGTAGTAACAGGGGGAGAGTGTGCAGTGGTTAAAGGAGCCGAAGCTTTCGAGTTAACCACTGCCACAGGACAAAGTAAAATACAGGTTAAAGGTATATAAAACTGCGGTTGACTTAAGCCTCGATAGCTCCTATAGGATTTGGATTAGAAAAAATATCTAGGTAAGGATGGGAACCAAATTTTAGACTAATTTGCTAATATATTAAACTAATTAACTAATAATATTATCAACAAACACATACATCTAACACATAACTAGGGCAGTTGTGATTTGAGAAGATAGATTTTATAATGTTTCTTAAACTGAGAGTAACTTAGACACTTCATTTCTGTAGGGATCGATTGCCATATTTTGGATAAAGAAAACTTGAAAGTAGTCATGCCATAGTTAGTTTTAGGTTGCGGTCTATCGACAAACCGAATGAATCTGCGATCTATTCCGTTGGCTTGCTCGCTGAACAGATACGAAAACTACGAACATCAAGATCATACTATAAATCTAATCATACCTGAAGAGAAATATTTGACAGGTTTTGTGACTACACTCGGCGTTTATGCATGTGAACACTGCATTTAGGCAAATTAAGAGTTGATTATCACACTTGGAGTTGGATATAAAAGTCAAGGAACTTTTACAAATATCAACACAAGGTGAGGGAAATTTAAAGTATAACTCTTGATTGCTGTTTACAGTACGTGCATGTACTCTAATCAATGGCAAAGCCAAATGATATGTTATTGTACCGGTATTTATAATATGTTGTTGTAGTATGTCAACGGTATTATGTTGACATTGATCGGAAATTATTCTGCAATAACAAACACGTTCCAAAATAGAGTGCGATATTCCAAAGTTTAAATATTTGGGACAAATGGTTTTAAAACAGCCAACTTTTTACACACATAGATTAAATTCAGTAGTATTTTGTGCTTTCCAACGACGTTTACTTCTATCCTTCACTACTAGTAATACTACAATGGAATCAAGTGGCATGTAACATAATTTTTTTGCTCTCCTCAGATACCCATCTATTATTCCACCATCATCCTTCTTTCCCTGCGTGTTCGGTAATTACCAGACTCAGACCTCAGTCCTGTGTGTTCGGTAATTACCAGACTCAGAGCTGTGTGTTCGGTAATTATCAAACTCGGACCTGTGTTTTGGTAAAGAACCAAACAATTTGCAATGAGGTAATGGCGAATTATTGATTTAAGTGGTCGAAAAGTTGTTGAAGCTTGTGAATGAAAGCAGTAAAATTGCTGGACGTTTGTAATCTCTGTGGTCTGTGGTATATGAATTATGAAGAAAGGTTGGACTCCGAAAGGTTTTCCTTTACTCTTGATGAATCAACTTCTCGCTCAGTCTTGTAATACATGATCTTGTAACTCATGGGACTGTACGGTTACACTCGCGGTTATTGTTTTGGTTGTTCAGTAATAATGTTCCTTCGAATTAACTTTGACAGTTGGCGCTGACACTCAATACAACATATCGCAGGAATCTTCATAATATCTCACTGATACGTGATTTACCGGTAGAATTTGTCGTAGAAACATGATCAAACATCTGTTCTGTCTGTTGGCTTTAGTAAGCGTGTACCTCTAGTTGTAAAGCGGCGTATTAAAGACGAAGGGGAGTCACGCTCTAAGACCCGACAGAAACATCATTCCCTGGAATACGTTTTCGCGTTATTGTTCTCTGGCCATGTTTAAACCTTTAGTTGTAAAGCGGCGTGTTAAAGACGAAGTCGAATCGGCGGCTGGGCAATGCATGGGGGAGTCACGTAGACGGCTGGAAGATCAGCAGGAGAGTCACGCTCTAAGTCCACAGAAACATCATTCCCTGGAATACTGTTTCGCATTATTGTTCTCTGGCCATCTGATAAATATTGCTTTCGGTTGTACAGGGTCCGGGGAGGTTTAGAAGCATAGGTTGCCTTCTTGAATACAATTTGAATATCCACAGTTTGCCCGATGGCTCCAGAACGTCACATGTAGATGTGAAAACACCTCACAGCCGAAATTTAATATCCGCTGATGCGAACTGTCAACTTTAACCAATCGTATCACGGACTAGTGTTATTGAAAGCGCGCAAAATTTGAATACTAACAAAAGACAGATCTACCGTGAATATAACTTCAGGTTCATGGCGGCATTTTCTGATCGCCATTTGCTTCTTATAAACCTTGGTCTTCATAGGATTCGTCAGATTGCATACACACATTGAAGGTAAGTTTTCGTAGTTTTTGCCCTATGACAGAGATTTGAGGTTGCAAATTACTTAGAGGAAAGCGGTATAATTTAGTTCAACTGTAACGCGGTGTAAGGTCACTGAACTGTGGTGTGAGTCATTTCATTCGTATAATCAACGGTTATCTACAAGAAAGCAAGCAAAAGCAACTGAAGTCTGACGATATATTTCGAGTACCGATCATGATTGTTTATGACCAATATAAAGTACGTAGTATATTGTAGTGCCGAATATATATATACATGTAAATATAACTCAAGGTACAAGACTGGAGTGAAATTTTGTTTTTAAATATTCAACTAAATCCTGACGTTTCTCGATGCGATTGTTTGCCTGCTTTTCACGTACTTTCTTCGTGAAAAATGTTGAATCATGAGTCGAATGTTAGCTAGCATTTCATGACATTTGATTTACTTGTAGAGCAGCTTAAATTTCCCTGCTAGCCAAGACAGGGAGGGGTCTCCGGGGAGGTCTCTCTCTGTCTTTTTTTTTTTTTTTTTTTTTTTTTTTTCTCTTTATTTACCCACGGAATATCTCATCAGGATTTAAAAATAAATAAATAAATAAGTAATGATAATGTAAATAAAAATAAATAATAACATCTAATCATAACTACTATAATAATAATAATCTAATTTTAAATAATGCTAAGTTTAGTACCTGCTTTCCATGAGAGCCGTGCATTACATATAATATATTATAAAAAATTAAGAATAAAAATAAGACTTTAGAATAACAGTTAGACTTGTTCAAAACAGCCCGCTCGAAAACTGCTAAGATTATTTGCTTGCCGCAACCCGACTGGGAGGCTATCCCACAGCACCGCACCCTTATAACCAAAGCTATCCTTAAGATAATTTGTGCGGGGCATAGTAGTAAACCAAGACGGAGAGACTTCTGCTAGCACCTCTGGGTTCAGTTGTAGGTTAGGACTGTTAAAACTTTCTCTCCTAACCATAGCCTAGGATATCGGATTATGTCTCCTGAAAATTAATATTGATAAAACTTAACGAAAGCCTGCGTTGTCTGTGGTAATTTTCAGACTATTTTTTCAGTTTTCATCCCCTCACCTAATATATCAAATATCAATGCATCAATTTGGTCTTCCTGTGAGTGCAGCAGAAATGTCTGAATTCAAGTCATGTTGTGAGTGCAACAGAAATTTGAAGTAGCGTTATAATTAGCAAAGTGATTGTTCGTATACAGTCAAAACTTTGTCACAAGTCTGAGTTTGGTAATTACCGAAAACACGCAGGACTGAGTCTGGTAATTACCAGACTCAGACCTGTGTGTTTGGTAATTACCAGACTCAGTCCTGCGTGTTTGGTAATTACCAAACACACAGGACCTAGTCTGGTAATTACCGAACACACAGGACTGAGTCTGGTAAATACTGAACTCGCAGGGCTGAGTTTGGTAATTACCAAACACGCAGGTATATAAGTCTGATAAACCGAGTTGGAGAATACTGTGATTTAAAAACATGTGGTTTGAAGTTTAGTGATTCACAAAAATAATACTTTAAAAAGTTCCTAGTGGTACAATGCTAGGACTGAACCGAAATATAATCCACCGAATATCTTACTTTGGTAAGAAACTGATGAATTTATCAGATGATTGTGAAGCATATCTTATAGTGTTGATGACACAATTTAAATTTGATAAGTGAATACGTACTGGCGAAGAAAACATTCAGATATATTTGGGTCGTACCGTAGGAATGTACCAGAAAAATCCAATATTATGTCAAAGTTATTGTAAACTCTCAACATTATACCATAATTTACAATTTGGAATATTGTAACCTTTTTTGGAACGTGTTAACAATAGACACTCAATATTCTGTAGGCAGCCTTGACTACCTTGACCTCACTTGAAGAATAATTTGAATGCTCTGGACTGGAGTGTAGTTTATACACATGGGTACAGTATATAGTTCTACACAGAAGTGTAATCACCAACATTTAGTCAGTATATATAGACCGATTTAGCTTGTACATTTGTTGTCCCATTTCAGATCATGTGACAGCTCTCCAGAGGATTCAGTGCTTTGTTTTCCAATTAGAGGAATTTGTACATTTCCTCTTGGGATACAGAAAAACAAAAAAACATTACTTAAGGGAAAAGTCAGGTGACCTGAATTGTGGAGCCATCCTTGGTCATCTGAATTTTGGTTAAACTATCAATGTGCATTATATCTGTTGAATTTGTTAAAACTTTTCTCAAGATCCACATTGATTTCCAGTCATTTGATTACCTATTTAACTGAACAGGTTCATCCCCTTGAATAACTTATGCGATTGCAGAATACCCCACCACTTGGTTCATTAATAATGCATTTTGTCAAATTCTCATACAAACCTTCTAAAAACCTAACCCTGAAATTCAAATAAATCTTACATATTTTCAACCCCAAATCATTAATAGAACGAGTCTAAATACACCTGAGCTAAATGGAAAATTTTGCACAATTGGTAAGGACTTTTCAAGTGATCTTTTGAAGTGGTGGGGTATTCTGCAATCTAGCCATAAGGGAGCTTTACATGTATACTGTGTATTTTCATTTGTGTCACCACAGGGAGCCCAATCCTTTCTCGTACATAAACATATGTCGAACGCACTTTGATAATCTATGATTACTTCTAGTATTAATTATTTCTCGTTGTTCGCTTTCATTGCGGTATATTAAGTAATTATTCAGCTAAGGACTGATATCCCCACATACGACTGTACTTGAATATACCTGAAGTACAATCCAAACTATACCCAGAAAATAAAGTATTTTTTTATTCTATGGGTTATTTTTACTGTGAAAACTCAAAGAAGAATCGGAAAGTGAGAAAATAAAAGATCTTTCAATCTCAAATTTGATCACTTTTCCCACATACGATGTTCTTCGAAATTAACCCATAGTTAGTTTGATCACAAATAAATTCAAACTTCAAAATTTATCGAATGAAACTGCATTATTTCGATGGGTTTCTACTGAATTTACGAGTATCAACCAATGAAATTACGAGAAAGAAGAATAGAAATTAGCACCTTTCACATTCCTTTGCCGTCCATACTCTCGTTCTTAGCCGGAGCATTACTTAACAAAAGATGCCTCGTTAACTTCTCTTGATTGGTCAACCAGTATGGCTGCAACATCGTTAATGAATTAAAATTACGCAAACACTTGTGATTGGCTAGCGGAGACTGAACTCGTGGAAAATGCAGACGTATGGGAGATGGCGCTCTCGGTAATGGCTCCTGGACGCATACCGTGACACAAGAAACGAGGTCAACAACTTATAAAAAAACACCATAACATTGTAAAATTATGAAATAAAAGCTGATATCAAAATACTGGTTTGACTTATTTCCGAAAAATACCTCGTACGTCAGGAGCTATTAAGATGTCAAAAGAAGTCTGAAGGAGGACTGGCCACTAAATGTATCTGCGCGTTCTTTAATTGGTGATTTTCATCGTCACGCGATAACACTGAAATTGGTTTGCATTCATAAAATCAAAAAAATCATCTTGGTCCTTGTAGAACTACCAAACAATTACACTTATAATCCAAATTTTGGAACAATACATTTCCTAACTGATCTGTGGACCAATAAATGTACGACAATTTGACAGTACTTTGTATGCTGCCGCCGCCAGGCGGCCATAAAACGAAAATACAAATCAAACTTAATTTCCCATCAAAATCATTGGGTTTCACTTCAAAAATTTTGAATGCAACTTTTAAAGATTTATCAAGTTAAAAAAAAGAAATTGACACAATTCACTCTTTTCACCTTGTGGCCATCTTGGATTCAAATCGAGGCAATCCTTTGTTTTTGCCAGGTGAGCCTCATTTTGACTATCCCTCACTACGAGGCTGACCTGGCAAAAACAAAGGATTGCCTCGCTTGGGATCCAAGATGGCCACCAGGTGAAAAGAGTGAATTACATGGGTTTTTATGCCTTCCGGAAAACACGCTGGGACGTTCTGTCATAAAATTCAAAATTTATTTACTCCGGAACAATACACCCCATCGATGTGAAAGTTTCTGTGTAGACTTTTATTATCGATGTCTAGAATATATACAAAGAACCGCTTTGTAGGACTTATAGTTTTTGATGACGTCACGCGAAAACCAAGGATACGACGCCATCTTGGTTTGGGCACGAAAAGGCCCCTGGGAACGAGGTTGTTCAGCTTATCATTTATCGCGCACGCGCACTCTAAAAAAGAAAATTTAATTGTCACTACGCTTCGACCAAACGGACTTGTATAAACAATTTAGCCAGGTTTGGTAAGCATATTTTAGCAGAATATGGACAGTGAACATTACTGATGTGTCTGTCTTGTTCGTGTCTGTTGCATTAGAACCCATTCGATTTCATGATCACGCAAACTCAACCTTTAGAATCTTTTCTTTTTAATACGCATTGTGACGTCACGAGATTGGGTTTGATCAAGATAGCAAAGAAACCTGTCGATGGGGCAAAGCTCGCATCTTAACTGCGACATCTTCTGCATGTAATCTTTTTTTTTATCCACTTAAAGAGTTACCAACATTGGTGGACATGGTCCTTCACCGCTTCCCTCTTAGACTCCTAGTTCTTTTCCTCATACTTGGATATGTTCACAATGTTCATTCAGTTCCAAGCGAAGTCAAGATCGGAGGCGTATTTTGCAAGGAGACACAGTCCAAGGAACTTCAAGCATTTCTTCTTGGCGTTGATTACATTAACAACAACTCGCAGATTCTTCCAGGGACACGACTTATTCCTGTAGTGAACCAAACCGATTGGCTAGACTCGTTCTCAAACTTGGAGACTGTTTATTGGCAGATTTACAACGGAGCAGTAGCCATTATAGGACCGCTAACATCTCCAATGGTCAAGGCTACCCAACCGCTGTGCATGGGGTTTAGAGTTCCTCAAATCGCTCCCTACGCGACCGATCCTGGGTTTGAATACTCAGCTGACTCCTATCCATATCTATTGCGCATGAGTAGTAGTGACACCCTCGAGAATGAAGTCATTGCTGATTTTATATCCTACTTTAGTTGGACTCGAATGGCACTATTGACGTCACGGAGTGATTACAGCCTCAATGGTTTGGTTTCGTTCAAAGATATTGCATCACATAAGGGTTGGAGTGTCGTAGCTATAGAGACTTTTCAGGAGTTTTATAACGCTTCAATGGTGAATGCTACAAGTCAGCTTATTCATATTCGAGGAAAAGGAGCAAGAATTATCATCCTGAACTGCATTGCAATCTACGCTCGTGTTATACTTAAACAGGCACGTGATATGGGCATGATAAAGGACTATGTATGGATAGTAACACACGGAACTTTCGCATTTCAGGGACTTTTTAGCCCCGGAGAAAGTGTACCAGATTATTTGCAAGGCATTATTGGTGTACGACCCTCGTTTGGTCAAGGGAAGGTGGCAGAGACATTCAAAACGGCTTGGGTGGATGCTGGATATTCTGAAATGTCATTTGAAAACGAGGTAGCTGTTGGGCATACATTTGATGCGGTTATTGTTCTAGCCAGCGCTCTACAAATTATGTTTAACGATGGCAACAACATCTCCAATATGACAGCAACATTCGGATTTTACGAGAACGCCAAGACCCGACCAAGGCCCGAGGGGAAAATGTTGCTGGAATACATCGTGAATGTCAACACAAGTGGGATCATGGATCGATTAGCCTTCGACTTCAATCGTTCACCCGTGCATGCCGCGTTTGATATCGTAAATCTTCGGCCGTTTGGATTCCAACAAGTAGGACACTGGAATCCAGGGAGCAGTTTGGTATTGGACAAACATAAAGACATAATATGGCCTTCTGGCAAGGTTACTGTGCCAACAGACAGTAGTCATCTAATTGAAAATCGAACACTTAGGGTTGTCACAATCGAGGAGCATCCGTTCATTTATGCTCAGAAGAAAATCAAAGACGGAAAAACTCATCTAATAATTGAAGGATACTGTGTGGAGCTACTGAGAAAGCTAGCCGAGCAACTGAAATTCAATTTTGAGATCTACCTTGTTCCGGATCAACAATTTGGTTCACTTGATCAAGTTTCAAAAGAGTGGAATGGAATAGTGAAAGAGATTTTGCAGGGAAGAGCGGATCTAGCCGTGGCTTCACTCACGATAAGTCCTGATAGACAACGCGTAATTGATTTTACCCAACCTTTTTTGGACCTCGGTCTTACAGTACTCCTGAAACCGGACACCAAAATAGCTGACCACTATACATTCTTCCGGCCCTTCCGCTACGATCTCTGGCTTGCAATTGGATTAACCATGATTATCGTTGGTTTCTTTTTGTGGTTCTTCAGCACCTTCAGTCCATATGGATTCTATGGCAGATCTGTACAAACTTGTCTTAGTAAGGTCCCTCACAGTTACCTGAAGTATCGCAATACGTTAACGCTCGTCAGGGCGATGTGGTCCTCCGTGGTATACTATGTCGGTCAGAGCTCTGATCATCTACACCCTGTCTGCTCCTCAGGAAGGATCACAGTGGCTGTTTGGTGGTTCGCAACCTTGATTATCATTTCAACGTACACAGCCAACTTAGCTGCATTTTTAACCATCAAACGCTTTATATCTCCGATAGGTTCTGTGGACGATTTGGCAAGGCAAACTTCAGTTGACTATGGAACAGTTCTGAATAGCCAGCCGCAGACTTTCTTCGAATCGGCGACCGTTCCAACTTTTGTGACAATGTGGCAGTATATGAAGTATCATCACTCTTTTGTAACGAACAGTGAGCAAGGAATAGACAAGGTTATTAATGGCAATTATGCATTTATTTGGGACTCAGTTGTGTTAGAGTACGTCGTCCATAACCAAGATACGTGCAATTCATTGATAACATCGGGAAACGTATTTGGTAGGATTGGGTATGGCTTCGGGCTGGCAAAAGGTTCTCCGTACACAAAACAGCTCAGTAATGAAATTTTGAAGTTACGTCATAGCGGTTACATGGAAGTCTTGGATCGCAAGTGGTTGCACCGAAAGGACAAATGCGACAACGACGATGCAAAATCTGGAGATATAGTTAACCAGTTGACTTTTGAAGACCTTGCAGGAGTTTTCATCGTTGTTTGTGCTGGTATTGGAGTAAGTTGTCTTGTACTTGTAATAGAATGGATATGGGCAGCGCGACAAGATACCAAGGGAAAACTGACTGAGGGTGACGGGACTAGAATAGGTTTAATCACAGCCCTTTGCGAGAGACGCAGAAGAGCTTTTCATGACTGGCATCGTAGAGAAGATGTTCCAAATAAGCGTCGTGCAACTGTAATGTGGGCCGATTCGATTCTACCGTTCGTTAGTGCGTTAAGGAGAAAATTTAGAAGATCTGAAGTCGGTCCGTGTTTGGAAGAACAGGATGAGGGAGAATCTACGATGGAAGATCTCGAGGAGGATGGGGAAGAGGACGATGACAGCTACGATGTATAACACACGACGTTCCCGGCTTTTAACTTAACTTAACTTATCTTAACTTTACTGATGAGACTTTGAAAACTTTCCAAAACTGATTTGTATTATCCGTCTAACCTAATACCTATTGAAAACTCTGCATTATATTCTGACTTCAAAAACGCTAACTTCAAGAAGCAAGATTAATTCTGTATACTGTAATTTGATTGGTTATGCACATAGACCAGTTTTCAATTGAGTGTCGAAAGTAATAAGATATTTCTTTGGTTGCATTTGCTTAGCTTTTCTATTGGCTTAGAAAAAACTACTGCCAAACATTGTGTTGTTCCGTCAGGCAACGAATTTTCGTTCGTTTTAGCAAGAAATATCCATGATTGCATTCTGTCACTTTTCCTCGTAATTAGTTCAAGTAAAACCAATACTGAATCACGAATTACTCCAGTTCATAATTGGCTCCCTGCGTTTTCGCTCTATCCAGTTAAAACAAAGCTGATCATGTCAATCATGCTGACCCAACTGATTCAATCAAAATATTTAATCAAACCTGATACAATTTTCTGAATTATTCTGTAACCAATAAAACGAAAGCAACACCGACTTTAATAATAAGACTTAATAATAATTCTTACTAAATAAGAATAATTATATAAATCGAAAAATCCACAAACCCATGCTTCCGGTCATAAGTACATGTAGCAGTTTTTTGTGAGTGTGAGGCTTCAGTTCGTTTCTATAGTTTTGCTGTTTTTTGACTTTTGTTCCAATTAATAAAAGTGAATACGTGGACTCTTAGAAAGCTTTCAAGTAAGCTTAACGCCATTAAAGTAAAAAGCGGGTGAACAAAACGGAAGAGAATTCTGAAAACCAATTCATAGTTCCAACTCAAACAATAGCGAACCAATCCGAGCGTAGCAGTTTTCCCACACGAATATTTCATGTCCCACAAACATAAACGCAATGTATGTGCCGCGGGGGTGGGTCAGGGTTTTGAGGTAGGGTCAGAGTTTTGACCTGATTTGGGCAGATCCCGGGGGGGTGGGGGTACTCCTGCTTGTGACGTATTATGTATGTGCCGCGGGGCTGGGTCAGGGTTTTGAGGTAGGGTCAGGGTTTTGACCTGATTTGGGCAGATCCCGGGGGGGTGGGGGTACTCCTGCTTGTGACGTATTATGTATGTGCCGCGGGGCTGGGTCAGGGTTTTGAGGTAGGGTCAGGGTTTTGACCTGATTTGGGCAGATCCCGGGGGGGGGGGGGGTGGGGGTACTCCTGCTTGTGACGTATTATGTATGTGCCGCGGGGGTGGGTCAGGGTTTTGAGGTAGGGTCAGGGTTTTGACCTGATTTGGGCAGATCCCGGGGGGGTGGGGGTACTCCTGCTTGTGACGTATTATGTATGTGCCGCGGGGCTGGGTCAGGGTTTTGAGGTAGGGTCAGAGTTTTGACCTGATTTGGGCAGATCAGGGTCAGGATTGGAGTTTAAATTGGGTGCAGTCAGGATCGGGGTTCAGTATTTTTTAGGCAGTTTTTAACTTCCTTCTCAGGTGAACAATTTATTTCACAGGGCCTATTTGTTTTTATTTAAAGAAGGGGCAATCAGGGTTTTGGAGCTCGGATTTTGGGTCAAACAGGGTCAGGGTTTGAGCCTCTTGGCCCCGGCCTCACATACATTTTTTTCATGTAGGTACCACCCCTTCCCCCTCCCGCGAACCAGTCTTTACAAGATATCTGCCAGGCTTATCCGAGAATGGGCTGATCTCATTTGTAGTGAATTTGTAATATCTTTAACCAGTAATTAAGTCTTGGTATATTCCTGCGCCAGTCACCACTATTCAAACAAGGTGAACGAAGTGACTTGAATAATTACCGTCCAATTTCTATAATTTCAGTTGTGGCCAAGGTGTTTGAAAGAATAGTATACGATCAGTTGTACGCTTACGTAACAGAGCACAACATCATCTCTAGACATCAATCGGGATTCCGTCATTAATTCAATCGGCACGGCCATCCTCGAAACTACGGATAGTTGGGCGTATAACATCGACCATGGCAACGTTAATGCAGTTGTATTTCTAGACTTGAAAAAGCATTTGATAGGGTCGATCATGAAATCCTATTATCCAAACGGCATATACGAAAATAGCTATCATTGGTTTAAGTCATATTTAGATAACCGCACGCATAGGTGTTCTAGGTGTTCATTAACAGATCTGTTAATGGGTCGTTCTCTAAGAGTTGCTCATTAAAGTGTGGTATTCATTAAAGTGTGGTATTCCTCAAAGAACCATTTTAGGTCCATTGTTATTCTTACTATATATAAATGATTTGCCAAATTGCTTATAAAATTGTCAGCCGAGGATGCATGCAGATGATACTCATCTAACATACTCGGGTGACAATGTAGACGATATTCAATCTTGTTTAAATTCGGACTTAGCCGAAAACGTCAGCAATTGGCTAATAGCAAATGACCGAAATGACCCTAAATATGACTAAAACTGAATTTATGCCGGTAGGGTCAAGACAAAGGCTGAATACTCTCACAGAGCCCCGACACTTACAATCAATGATGCCCCAATTAGTCAGGTCACCACAGCCAAATCAATTGGAATGCTTATTGACGACAAACTCAGTTGTAGTGGTCACATTGAACAAATTGGCGAAGAAGATCGCTTCTGGGATTGAACCATAAAGCGAATAAGACACCTTGTCCCACAGGCGACTTTGCACTTTATTTATCGGGCCCTAGTACAACCGCACTTTGATTATTGCAATGTTGTCTGGGGAAACTGTGCCGTTAAAACCTTAAAAGACGGCAAACTACAAAAATTACAAAATCGTGCAACCCGGGTATTGACCTATTCAAATTATGAAGGGAGGGTCATCAGAAAAAATTGGAACTTTTTTGGAGGGTGAAGCCTTTTTATTTTGAAAGCCAGAGGAGGGTCAACCTTTTATTCCCCGAGATGTCGTTGTCTTTTTTAAAGGTCGGCTGTTAAATTTGCCAGTTTTTAAGTTGCTTCAAACAGATATAAAAACAGTGAAAGTATCCCACATTGATGACATCGAGTGTATTTTAATCATTTTACACCGATGTGGATTCTTTTGTCAACTTATCTTCCTAAACTGACAGTATACATGCAATTTCTCGTTAGCAGGCACTCGAGTTCGAACTGTAAAGAGCTATTCAGGATTCCTAATAGCATCGACATTAATACTCCTGACAATAAAGGTAAAGATCTCCACACATGGTAAGATAACGAGGGGTCACATGCTTTCTTGATGTCTTGAATGGAGGGTCATGAATTTACCTACTAATGAAAAGGGGAGGACCCCCCCCCCCCCCCCCCCCCAATAAAAAAACGTACCTTCCTTAAAAATTCAAAGTCCCTCCATCACAGACAAACTATCATCAGTTTTCTTTCTTCCCTTAGACCATAAGAGAATGGAACAGCTTACCATCAACTCTAGTCCAGGCAAAATCAAATTAACTGATGCAGCTCTAATGACTTTTCTTTTTCATTATTATTATTATTATTATTATTATTATTTCTTTGTTTGTTTGTTTGTTTGTTTGTTTGTTTGTTTGTTTATTTATTTATTATGTATTTATCTATTACTGTTATTCTTTGCCAATGACCAAACAACTCGTAAGAACCATCTTAGAGATATATGGAGACGAGTATAGGAAGATAGATATATAGAATTCACGTGGTTGTACTGGACAGCAAAACAAATCTGACTTGCACTTGTACGAGATCGGTAGTTTCCACCTCCAATCGATTGTCGACCTTTCTAAGATCTTCTAAAAAATTGTGCTGCAAAAGCATATAGGGAATCGAAATGCATTATGGATAAATATAAAAGGTGGCCTGGTAACTAGTTCAGTTTGGAAATGACTATGGAATTGGAAGGTTGACTTGCTCTTAGATCGAAGCTTGAATGTATCGCTATTCCATAATAATCCTGCCATATTTACTGAATACATCATGGGGAATGGAATGGACAAGGTAATGAATTATACTAGTGAAAATTAAGCCTTTATTCCATGCCAGATTTTCAGTTTCCGAACTAAAATTTGTTCAGGCCGCTCGGCGCTGAACGAGCCACAGCAGAACACGCTTTCTTAGCGTCGCCTCCCTCCCAAGTTCTTGTGCTGTTTAAAGTTAGTTTCTGATATGACGAAGCTAAGAGGTAAGGAAATTATTTTTACGAGAAGAAAATTTCGAACGGAATGCATGGGCTAGTTGTCATCCACAAATCGCCCCTCCTCCACTCCATTAAGATTCACCAGGAGAAAACGTACTTAAAGGGGCTCTGTCATGAGATGCGCATGAACAGGTTTCAAGCAATTTAATGATATGCATAACACTTGAAAAAATGTAATGAGTTTCAGTTCCTTGCGATCCCGATACAACGACAGTTATATTATAATACAAACTGGCTCTTGCTCGAAGGCATTCAGTTAGAAAAACATATTTGTATTGTTATCACTGCTGCAATGGAGATTCAGGCTGAAGAGAAACACATTCTGGCGAGTTTCAGTGACCGGATGTCGAATTTACCATATTTTACCGTAAACTACATTTCTAGGTATGCGAGTTGTGCTTTCTCGATGAGAACCTACAAAATGTACTCATCTACATTGTATATATTCTCTCTCCAACTTTCAGGGAGATAAAATTACTTCCAAATGCAAGAGTTCTTGTAGTCAGAAACGTATTAAAGGGGACGAATGCAAGCAGGAATGAACAACCGAAGCGTAATTTCACTGGTTGCCGAAACCCGGACACTGTAAACACGAAACTCGCATCTCAAAAGCGGTGTTTGAAATCGTTTCAGGCTTCGTAAATGTTCCAGACAAGTACTATACTCTTGTGGGCTCTCCTGATACGTTCTCCAGTGTTCTTTCAGGCTCTTCAAAATCTTTCTGCGGCCAGATTTGTTTTCTTCGTCCATCACGGCCAGTTGGCAGTTGAGCCGCCATTGAAGCTTGAAGTTCTTGTCGATGCCATCCCAAAATCTCATTACAACTACATCTGAATACGAACATTTCTGGTAAATATAAAACTTGAACAATTAAATATGAAAGATAAACGACTATATACTAAAATGAGAGATGGCTGCGATGTAGTCGGATTGAATCAATGTTGTGAGCTCCTCGGGATATATTTGCTTTTCAAACTTGAAAGCGTTGGCGAATGATTTCAAGTTTTGGGCGGCTTAGTAACCAGGCCTGTTATTCATGACAGAGCCCCTTTAAGGACATTTAGGTTTGGAAACATTTGATTTCTTGTAAAATTGATGTAAAACAGAACTCAAAAGATATTTTCTACATGTGTCCTTCGAATTCATTCATGCATGCTTTCATTAGGAGTTGCATGTAAATTCCCCCAGTCTCCTAAAAGGTGGCCATATATATCAGATAATTTGAATATATCCTGGCATGTGCAATCGATATCAGAAAACTGATTGATAAATCAATATAAATCAATAACGATTAGATAATCAATATCAATGTTATTGGTTGATTGAAAAAAAAATTTGATATCATAACTGCTCACAATTTTAACCTTATCAATAACAATTTTATTGATTTTATCAAACATGTGCGGCATGTATGCCTGACTGAGACTGGGTGCTAAAAAAAAACATTTGGCAACATGCATGCTCCAACACCGGTACGTTGAATGCTTTCGTGGGAGTTGAAGATGGTTCTGTTCATACATGTAGGTAGATATTCCACTGTAACCGGTGAATGAGATCTCTGTTTCTTAATTATTATAACCACACTATAAGAAATGAAGAAATGATAAACTACTGTCGATATTTATTCCAATTGTCCAGATTTCAATAATGAGTAATGAAAAACTTGAAAATCGATTAAATCAATATGATCGATTAAATCGATATATGAAATTGAAAAATCAGTAATTATCGATCACTCACAATGCATGTCCTTATCGATTTTTATTGATTTCCAATACATTTAAGTAATTTTATCGATTATTTAATTTATTGATTGCACACACTGGGAATGTACATTAAGATTGCTGTTACTAATTATACATGAAATGTATTTCTTGTGGTTGGTATTTCAAAACTAAAGTATTACGGGGCTCTTGCATGGAGGATAATTGACAAGCCTCTCACAAGTTCATTCCTCAAATATTTTATACAATTACTGTACATATTATATTGAACAGGTGGTTATAAATTTTGTTTTGTTTATTTTATTTTATTTCAGATTGTGTCTGGGCTTTACCTTGGGAACTGTAGAGGTACTTAAAGGCATGGAACCTGAGCTACTGTACATAGTGCTAGTGCTACATGTATATACAATGTACATACCTGTATGAATGTAGAACTACACGGCTCAACAGTCACCAATAGACCAGTTTATGGTTCATGTGCAGTTGTACAAATGCTTTGTTTATTTGGCGGGTAGAAAGATGTTAGACAATGGTAGCCCGCCAGTTGAAACACATAAACTGGTCTATGCATACAACTACAACATTATATTTGGCAACTAAAACTTACTGATTAGTTGCCAATTTGGCTACTAACATTTGCTGGCTGGCAAATAGATTTTAATTTTGCAGCTAAGAAATTGTTTTAATTTTGAGGCTTTCAGTGCTGGAAATGTTGCTTGTTCTAATTGTGCAAATGAATTGTACACCCTTCATATCCTAGTGAAACCATTGCCTATTTATGGCCCTAAATTTCAACAACCTTTCAGTACAACATTTTACACATCAATTAATGCACCCTGCATAAAGGTCTTTTAAATTATATCTATAAATGCAAAATATATTTATCATTATAATGCACTAAATAGTAACTCTTAACAATCAGTCGAGAATATTTTGATAGTAATTTAAATAATTTATGAAGTTGTTCCCAGATATTTATGAATAGCCTTAAGTCTTACATAAAGTGTTTTATAGCCATTATTCATTTAGAATGTTTATACATGATGTACTTGCACATCGTTCTTGTTTGGCCGTATTGTGTCACAAACATGGCCGTAGAAAATGCGAAATTGCAAGAAATAGGTGAGAGGTTCAAGGGGGTACTTGTGGTTTAAATTGTGGACTTCAGCATTGATCATTTCTAATCATTTCCTTAGATATGGTCCAAGGATGAAATGGGCAAAATTTTCATTTTACGAAATCAAGAAAAATATGAAGGCTTCACTTTCACAAATAAAAAATACTAGTAATCCCTCTTACCTTGAAGTGATACAATGTAGTTCACATGGCTGATCTTCTGCTAATATTCTGTCGATATACATCCATTTTAGCTTCTAAACTCCAATATTCTGGGCGCACAGAGTAATATTTTCCCCTTTCATGGTTATTCTCAAGGCAAAACTCTTGAAAAATTTCTCGTATTCTGATTGGCTGAAAAAGTCCTTTGATGCATGATCACCCTTCTCTGCAATAGGCCTTTTGCATCAATTGATCACGTGACTATTTTCCCATAGCAATGCCTGTGGTGGAGGGCAAGCCATTCTAACATTCCTTGACAACACAGAGAGCGTGAGAGACGCCAGCGTGAAACCTCAATACTAGAAGTTCTGCCGGTTCCGTTGTTATTCGTCTTCAGCCCAAATTTATCAGAACTAATTAGCTTTAAATCTTATAGTTCAGTGTTAGAAAATTTTAAGAGCCGTAAGACGATCAGAAATAGCTTTCTGAAGCCAAAACCGAACCGGACTCTGCGAGTTACTCGCAACATGGTGGCGGCCTCAACAGACAACAGCCAGCACCGGTAAGAAGCTGACTTCGGGAATGTACTTTTCTTCTACGCTTTAAATCGTCTTTATGTTCCAGAAAAAAAAAGTGATGACAGGAGAATGATGTATCTGTTACTCTACCATAGCCGAGGAGACGCTAGGAGATGCCGGTGTTGTATGAATTCGAACGCGTTACAGGCTACAGGGATATTATATTTATAAACTGATGTACGAATAACAACTTGATATAGCTGGTTTTCCTATGTGGCAGTTTTTTTTTTTCAAATAGAGTCTGTAATCTTGAAATAAAGCCCCTCGTTATTTCGAATTTTGGTGATTCACTGTGACCTTAATCACATGTCTTTACCAGGGAAGTTTTGCTACAAAAGGAAAGTCCATCGTTGTAGCGTGAATCACCACTGCATATTTGTGGCACACAACAGTGGTAGCGCGTTCCAGTTTATACAACACCAGCGTCTCCTAGCATCTCCTCGGCTATGGTAGAATATTAAATAGATACATCTCCTGTCATCATATAATTTTTCTAGAACATAAAAACGATTTAAAGCGTGGAAGAAAAGTACATTCCCGAAGTCAGCTTCTTACCGCCTGTTGGGGCCGCCATCATGTTGCGAGTAACTCGCAGAGTCCGGTTCGGTTTTGGCTTCAGAAAGCTATTTCTGATCGTCTTACGGCCCTTAAAATCCTCTAACACTGAACTTTAAGATTTAAAGCTAAATAGTCCTGATACATTTGGGCTGAAAACGAATAACAAAGGAACTGGCAGAACTTCTAGTATTGAGGTTTCATGCTGGCGTCTCTGACGCTCTCTCTGTTGTCAAGGAATGTTAGAATGGCTTGCCCTCCACCACAGGCATTGCTATGGGAAAATCGTCACGTGATCAATTGATGCAAAAGGCCTATTGACCATATTCTGAAGTAATACATGTATCACCAAAAAGTAGAAAAGAAAGTTGTTGAATTTCGTCATAGTAGCAGTACGCCGGACTATAAGAATACTGGAATTATCTCTGAGTGACTCTATAAATCACTTTATATATCAGCACCTTTTATCTTAAATAATTTTATCATATAGATATCAGGAGGTCAATCTTTTCATGTACCTTATTTACGGCAGTGATCTTGAGATATTATTCCATCTAGTCTTACCACAGGGAGCCCAGGCTCACAACATGAGGACTACTCAATGGCAAAATAATTAATAAGGATTCGTATGACACTTTATTGCTCGTATGGATAGGTGATGGAAAATGATAATAAACATCCAGTTTACATACCACACAATTGTTGTGCATCTGTTGTTTCTTGACTGTCTTAGCTGAGCCCTCAAGCCGCATATTGGAGACATTTTTTTTAGTTCCCCGCTACCTACATTAAAAATATCATATTTTACATTGTAGGTAGCAGTGAACTAAAAACAAATTATCGCTGAAATGTGGCTTGAGGTAAGACACTGTCAAGAAACAACAGATGGACAACATCTGTGTGGTATGACTAAACTATAATGGATGTTTATTATCATTTTCCATCAGCTATCCATACTTTGTCTGGCAATAAAGTTTCATACAAATCCTTATACGTGTATTTTGCCATTGATCAGTAGTCATCATGTTGTGAGCCTGGGCTCCCTGTGGTAAGACTTCGATGTAGATGGAATAAAATAATATCTCAAGATCACTGCCATAAATAAGGTTTCAAATGAAAATATTGACCTCCTGATATTTACGTATATGATATTTAAGATAAGAGGTGCCGATATATAAAGTGATTTATAGAGTCGCTCAGAGATCGCTCAAGTATTCTTACAGTGCTACTATGACACAATTCGACCACTTTCTTTTCTACTTTTTTGTCTTCCAAAACAAAACACTGTGTCAAAAATATCCAAATCAGTGAAAAATATTACCAAAAGACAAAATTAACCTATGAATTTTGCAGAGAGTTTACCGTTGAAATCACGTCTGCCATTACTAAAGTGTGTTCCAAATACTTAACAATTTTTGACCAGTGCTCTGCTGTCATGATGTCATTTTCTCAATGTGTCGCTCTCGTAAATGCATATTTCCATTCAAAACTTTGTTTTTCCTTTCCTTTTCGAAAAAATTGTATAAACATGCACTTTACTTATAAATTTGTGCGAATGTTTGTGTGAAATGTAGCCCCACATGTCATTGTGAACATTGAGAAAATGACATCACGTCTGCTGGAAATTAGCTCTGTCATACAATGTAGCTCTGTCACGGAGTAATGGAGGACATAAAAATTCAAGATTTGGAACCCAAAAATTAGACTTTCTATCACCATATCAAAAAAATGGAGTGGACAGGAAAAACTATAGCAACTTTACTTTAAAAATATGCAAAATTATCACTATCTCAAAATTTGATCGTAGTGGCACAGTCTTTAATATTCCAGAAGATAATCAATTGAATGTACAAATGTGTGACTGTGCTCTAAGTTCTTGTAATTGGACCTGTGCATCTTGTAATCTAAATAAATTTGCAGATTCCAAGGATATGGAACAGCTAACAGAGAACAGGATTTCCCATATTGTTGCAATCCATGACAATGCACAGCCATTATTTGAAGTAAGCTAGTTGACTAATTTTTATGTTAACTAATTAAATTTGTATGTACTTACATGGACTGTATATTTAAAATGATTATCCTGCTTATATGTTGTGGAGCAATTCTAACCCCTACGTGCAGCAGTGCAGATTTTTTGCGTCTGTGCAAGATTCTAAAAAGGGATTTTTTTTGGGGGGGAGGGGGGGATTCATAAAAAAAGGGGTTTAGTTTTTTTAGGGGGTGAGCAAAGAAAAACAAAATTTCACCCACCCATCCCAAAATAAGGCACCACTCTCCCTTCCCTCTCTACGGTACTCACCCAGCCAACCTAACTTGTAATTCATTCATTAATATTATGCATTGTTATTACTTACTTTTTTTACTTTTTCATTCACCAGTAGTGGGACTCGAACCTGCAACTGTTTGGAAGAAAAGAATGCATCGGAAGACCAGATCGAGACTTGCATTGGAGATCCAGTCACATTTTTGGAATAATATAACTTTTCTTATGGAAATTAGTTACCATTCCCTCTCGGTCACTTAAATTTATTTGTGCAAAATCAGACTTCAAATACATTGCTGAGTTGCATGAACAGAAGTGGGAAACTGTGAACCCAACCGACTTTTATAGAGTTAGAACTGAAGTAAAAGAAAGCCAGAGAATAGGATGTCACCTCTCACTTTATATTTAGAAGAAAACTTATATGGAAGAGTAAAGTGATATCTTTAAGAAGTGTTGAAAGATTAGTAAGCAGCGATCACTTAGCGGTGAGCAGCGGTGAGCAGCGATGAAAGCAAGACAACGTTTCCAGACTCGTACATTTTGGTTTAATACTGGCGTTACAGCACGTTCATTCCGTATTATTCTTCAGTTCGTACAAAATGACAGAAATAGAGGAAAAACTGATATACAGTACTTACAAAATAGTTGTTTCCGTTCTGGTAGGCGATGTGATTTGCTTTAGTTACATGAATTAGCTTAGACTTTTATCCAGCTATGGTAATAATTATGTTAATGTAACTAACCTGCACTAAAATAACATGAACAAACATGAATTGCTAATACTCTTGAAGGAATGAAAGGGCAATTAGTGCTTTGTGGCACTAACAATTAGAGTCTCTGATGCTGTGTTTATAGACTGCATAACTCTTGAGTTGGAGTAAATACTTTAACGAGAAAGTTATGGAAGTAAACCAGCTTGTAACCTGACAGTGATAGCAAAGACTGTTGTGCACAAAGGAATGGACTTCAAATGCATTTCCCCTGTCATCTGATCATACATGTACTGTCATTGTATCTAGAGAATTATATAGTGCAGAGAGGATAAGAAAAAGCAGGCTGTGAATAACCACTCAGCTTCCAGGTAATGCACTTGTCACTGGAAACACCCCCTCCACCACCCCAGGGTAACATGGAGCATTAGACAATACAATTGTGAAAGAAAAAATGCAGAAAATGCCTCACATACTGGGGAAAGGTGAACATTGAGGCAAAACCCCTACCAAAAGATTAAACATCTCTTGGAGCATAAAAAAAACAAGCTTACTTAAAAGAAGAGTCCCATCCTCTTCGGACTTCAATGTCCACCTCAATTGTATTTAATTTTTATACTTGTCTGTCTTTTAACTGATAGTAACGTAATCTGAAAATATATCAATGGGATAAAAAACATTATTGTATTTTACCGACCATGCAACACTTCTATCTGTTAGAAATCTAGTCTTTATTTCAAATTAACCACAATTTACATTACGAATTGCAGTTAAACCGAAAGGTTACTAATAAATGTAAGAGAGTAGAATAACAATAAAACTCTATTTCTTGCAGCATTTCTCAATTTTCACTCATGCATGTGTTTTGGTACTTCAGGTTCCAGGCAATGTCCAGCTAAATGATCTAAGCCCAACCCAACTGACATCGCATGGGGAAAGTTAAAGAATTGAAACCCCAGCTGTGAGTCCCCCACTTTGTCCCATGTTTCCCTGGGGTGGGGGCTGGGGGTTTCCAGTGACAAGTGCATAACTCCAAAAGTTATCAACTGTCAGTGTTGCACAGTCTGTGCCATTCTCATGCCAAACAATAAACTAGCTAGTACAAGCAGAGTAAAACCTGCAGTACAGAGTTCACAAGCACAATTATTCCGAACATTGACAATTTTCACGATTGTCTGTGTAATTTATACATGAATGAAAACATGAGTGAACTGTTCCATACATTAATTTTATTTTTCATCAAGTACAATAAACTCAAACAGTAACAAACATATCATGTTTTCTGAAGTTTTATTCAGCGAGAGTTATAGCATTCAGGTACATGTAATGTCACTTTAGATCTGAAAACTAAATTGAGAGAGAGATTGAGAGAGAGATACGATTTGGGCAAGTACATGTACTGACAGAAGTTTGATTCCAACCCAGACCCAAACAAAACCCTAACCCTAAGCCCCTCAAAAAACCCTAACCAGAAAAGACATCCCCAGGTAAACAAAAAGTTGTCACTTGTTTACATAAATATTTTACGGCTAGTCAATAATAATTATTTAGGATTAATTTTAGGGCTGGAACACTAAACAACACAGAAAAATAAGGCTTCCCTCTATATGAACTAATCCAAACCCTAACCCAACATAAAAAATAGGTACAGTACTCAAAGGTATATGTGTCTACTGCATTTTTGTCTTCTTAAATTTGGGAGTTACAGGCTTGAAATGTTCAACTATACAGTAGCTATAGTCAACAGATCATACTGTAGTAGTTGAATACTGAAATAAGTCTTTGAAAGTGTTTAGTACCTATGTGGCGAGCTAAAAAAATCAGCCTGGGAATCTTTTGTCTTGTTTACATCCTACTCAACAAAGTTTTATAAGGGGAGGCTCTTCCCCGAGGTTCAAACCCTTACCCTTTTATATACCATTTTTGACAGAAAAGGTAACCCTTTCATATACAATCATGTACCTTCCATAAAACATAGGCACCCAATGGTGAACTCGTGGATGTAGTGACGAAGTTAGTGGATTGCTAAGAAAAGCCTTCATCTGAAAAGTATACAACACTGGTCCATTATGCTTGGAATGAACAGGAGCCATGTAATCTTTAACTTTGTTGTTAGTAGTGAAGTTCATATCAATTGCCATTTAAGTTTCATGCTATTTGGTGTAACAATAAGATATACTGTTGATGATGTGACAACTTTCAGGATACATGTAGGTAATGAAAGTTACATGTACCTAGATATCATCCAAACTTCAGTACATTTTTGTATGTCTTTTCAGCCCTGGATATATTACTACCTTGATTATAATGCAATTCCCCAAAATGCTTAATATGAAGTTGTATAAATACAGGCTGGGCTTACATGTATATTGTATTTCCTTCAATTATTAAACTGTCATCCCAATTCATCCCCCCCCCTCCTTGAACAAGAAATTAGAAATAAGCAGTCTGGATGCTTAATCGAGAAAATACATGTACTCCAGCAGTATAAAGCAATATTTTACAGTATGTTATTCAATTCTTATGTACATTTAATATTTTTCTAATTTATCCATTTATTTCATTATTTTAGCAGTTAACCTACAAATGCATCCAAGCAGCTGATTCTCCTGATCAAAACCTGTAAGCTAGTATGCATACATTGTATATATTTAAGAAATAGAAAATATTTCCCATGTTTCCACAGAGTTCTAGAAACATGAGTGGGAGTTTGGGAGAATGAGAAATGGCAATGGGAACACAAGCCCAAAGGGCAAGTCTTTTCACTGCTATTTCGAATTATTTCACAAGGAAACAAGAAAAAAATATATTCTATTTCCTTTATAAACAAACGAGTAATAACATGGTAAAATTAAATGCTCCTATTATTATGATCATCAAAACGTAAATTCTCTCAAGTAGCTCAAGCGTGCTCACAGTTATAGAAACACTGCTTTCAGCCAATCGAAGTGCGTGCACTATTGAATCTATTTTATAAATATAATTATTACTGCACATACATGTACAAAATGTATGTACATGTACCAACAGAAACTACAAAATTATGTAAGTGCAGGCTTAAATATATTAAGCAGATTAAGTATGAATAATAATGAATTTCACTTCAATTTTATATTTGGTGCATTGCTCTCAAGTGACCACAAGGGATCAAAATTTTATAATTTGTTTTCTTAGGGCCCTTTATCTGGCTGGGGCTGTGTTGTACAAAAGGAAAGGTCCCCTCTCTCTTACATGTAAAACTCATCACTTTGCCACATGATGCTAGGCAATTAACCAGAGTTAAATTCAAATGGAATGCAATTTTAACTCAAAATGCTCAATAATAATTATTATACAAGTCATGTAAGCAAATATGGAGTAACAAGGTGCAACTGCTGTATTTGTATAATTATAGGTTATTAATTAAATAATCTAATTGGCCAAATAAAATTAATGATAAATTTTATGTGTGTTTTCAAAGTTTGCAAAATTGCCATTCATACGTAGCTTGTTTATTACATTGTGTACTTGTTTGTAATAATTTATAGAAATATAGTTTTCCAAGAAAAAGACAATCTATGACTGTGCATGCTTACAAAGCTTACAGGCTTACAAAGCTTACAGGCTTACAAGGCTTGCAAAGCTTACAGGGCTTACAAGCAGTTGTCTTCAGAACTGCAGTTCGAAAAAAAATCAAATAAGATCACACACAATTCTGCCATTGCTGTACCCATTCACTGTGAAAAAATAATATTTAAAAACTATGTCACATGCAGACTGTGTTCTGATTCTCATACTATCTGCTTCAAAAAATATAAATGTAGCTTTTGACTGACCAACAAGCAAATCTTCCGGGATTAAGTTTTAAGTTGTGTAAAATACTCAGCTCAGTGGGACTTTGGATCGTTTTCGAATTGCCAAACTTTCCAACAAGCTTGAAACCTTGTTTTTATGGATCCTCATGTTTTTGCATGTTAATAATTCACACCGAATACTGACGTGTTGTGTAAGGTTGTAAGCCGGCTTTCTCGAAAGCTTACAAAAGATAGTCATTCCTAAATCACAACACATTTGTTATTTTTTAAGTCTTCCATCAGCCATAATTTTTTTTTTCATTCCTTTTTCAGCTTACCTTTTTTTCAAGAATGCATTGACTTCATACATGAATGCAGGTACATGTAAATTGATATTCCGCAAACAATTTACCTCTTATCTTTTAATGTATTATGCCTTATCATTATTTTAATGTTATTATCTAATGCCTTAATTATCATTTCAAATGTTAATTATGCCTTATCATTTAATGTTATCATGCCTTATCATTTAATGTTATTATGCCTTTATCATTATTTTAATGTTATTATATCTTAATTATCATTTAATATTATTATGCCTTATCATTTAATGTTATTATACCTTTGAAAACTTCTATATATATGTTATGTACAAATTTTGTTGTTGTTGGTTTTTAGGATTAATGGAGGACATTGCTTAGTTCACTGGTAAGTCACTGTAGCTATACATTTAGATATTCTTCTGATGGCCAGCTACATGTATTAGTTAGATCATGCATACTTGTATATTTATGTAGGTTATGTTAATATCGTAGTTAGCCTGTGAAAGCAGCTGCTCTTTTGATCACAGATCAGTGGGCTCCTTTTTGGCTACGCTCATTGTTCCACTTTAGTTTTGAACATTTTATGGCATCATTTCTATGATCAATACGAGTACAGACAATGGCACAATATGTGCGATTTGTTAATTAGGTCATAGCCAACGACGCTACGAGTTACTAATATAAGTACATTGTACATTAGGTCATAGCCAACGACGCTACGAGTTACTAATATAAGTACATTGTACATTAGGTCATAGCCAACGACGCTACGAGTTACTAATATAAGTACATTAGGTCATAGCCAACGACGCTACGAGTTACTAATATAAGTACATTGTACATTAGGTCATAGCCAACGACGCTACGAGTTACTAGTGTAAGTACATTGTACATTAGGTCATAGCCAACGACGCTACGAGTTACTAATATAAGTACATTGTACATTAGGTCATAGCCAACGACGCTACGAGTTACTAGTGTAAGTACATTGTACATTAGGTCATAGCCAACGACGCTACGAGTTACTAATATAAGTACATTGTACATTAGGTCATAGCCAACGACGCTACGAGTTACTAGTGTAAGTACATTGTACATTAGGTCATAGCCAACGACGCTACGAGTTACTAATATAAGTACATTGTACATTAGGTCATAGCCAACGACGCTACGAGTTACTAATATAAGTACATTGTACATTAGGTCATAGCCAACGACGCTACGAGTTACTAATATAAGTACATTGTACATTAGGTCATAGCCAACGACGCTACGAGTTACTAATATAAGTACAAGAGATGTCACAGAGAGATATGCAAGAATGAACGTCTGGGTCAGTTTGTTTGAAGCAAGGGTAAGCGCAACACAGCTACACCGAGGGACAACCACAGTTTTTGCGCCTCTGGTCCACCTTGTGTCTGTCCACCTCCTATATATAGCGTCTGTCCTTCCTGTAACATGTATCACCGCATCACCGAGGCGCAAACACAGTTCCTAATATTACAGGTTTTGTAAACTATGTATACAGATTATAATTACAGATTTAGCGCTATCATAGGGATAAAGTTAGCCTTGCTTCGAACAACCTGGCCCGGATTGATAACAAAAATAACGATTTATCGATGTGTTTGATAAATAACGATCAGTTCAAGTACAAAACAACAGATAAAGGTTTGAAATATGCCTTTAACCGCTATAACACTAGAGGCAAAGTAACATACAAGAATTCCTGTAGAAGCTGATGATATTTCTTTTTTGTGCTCGTGTAGTATTGCAGGAGTCTCAAGGTCGACAACCATTGTTGCGGCATACATTATGACTGTCACAAATTTGACATGGAGGGAAACTCTGCAAGCAATTAGGGCCACACGCTCGGTGGCAAACCCTAATTATGGATTCAAGAGGCAATTACAGGACTTTTATAACAAGGACTTACAACAGGTACATACAAAAGTCTAGTTTAACTTTGCGTAAGTTGGAAACCCCAGTCAATATCTAGACAGTAGAGGTCTGTGCTCTTTTGATAAGCCAGATTTTCTAACGAAACAGTTATGGAAACGTTTGTTTAAGGTGCTATTTCACTGAGTATTGCTCGCAGATTGCGCGTAAAGACCCTTGGAAACGAGATTGCTGCAAGGCAAGTTGCTGGAAATATTTCGCGTACTGTTCAAGCAGCAGAAATGTTGCGACACAAGTTGCTGCGCACAACGATTGCGCAAAGTAAAACTAAGTTCTACATAATTTCAACAACGTTGCAATAACTGTTATTTCAATATTGCATTAACCATTTTCAAAATAATGCGCAGTTGAAGAAATCCTTCGTTTCAACTGCACTGGCGGGGGCCACCATTGTCTAGAGCAGATCCCGTATGAGTGGGACAAACTACAGCACTGACTACAGTACGGTTACCGTACGGCATGCCGTGACATTGAAATGGTTTCCCATTGTTTTTGCTCTGCTGATCCAATCAAATTACAGAAATACGGCAAAGCAGGATTACGGCAAGGCTACGGACATGCCGTAGTTTGTCCCACTCATAGGAAATCTGCTCTAACATCTACGTGCAGTGCATGATCTTGAAACTGGGTTTTAACATGAGACAAGTTCCAGAGGAAGTTTAATTCATTGAATTTCCTTTTAAAATCAAGGTTTGAGATGGTTTTGGGGGAGGGGGAGGGGGAGGGGGAGGGGGAAGGGGAGGGGGAAGGGGAGGGAGGAGGGGGAGGGGGGAGGGAGACCGTTAAAAGTAGAACTTTTACGTTCTGAGCACTTGTTTACACGGTCCAAATGAATCCACAATGTAGAACTGTTTTTATTATATATTCAATTCGCAATCCCGTTTCTGATTGGCTGAAAGGAGTGCAATCATTTTAAATGTCTCGTGTTTTACGTCATAACTTTGTGAATATCGCGGACGTCATATCCGGCGCGCGCGCGACATTTTGCATTTGATGCAAAAGAAAGGGCGGGAAACGGCTATTTAAATGTCTTCTATTGAAGAAGGAGGATGGCTTCCCTCCTGAGATTTGTTTAGAATTTGGTGACTTTGTTTTAGTCTACTATTGTCTGTTTTGGATATTAATAAAAGAAAAGGAGAAGTTTAAAGTTGTCATACAAGTGTATTCAATACAGTCTTCAGAACAGCTGTCTTTGAGAGAATGCACTTCTGTCTCGTAGCAGTTTTGTGAGAATATTTTTATATTCTTTGAGATTTTACGTTCGGTCAGTCTTCCAACCCGAGTTCAAGTGTGTTATCATGTTATCACTATCTTAAAAATAAACTTAGGTCGTATTAAAGATTGTGAATATATAAATAAATCAATTACTGGACATCGCGGGACATAAAGAATTGTACAGACCTCGGTCTGTGCGGCTTCGGCTGAGAACACATACCTTGATCTGTACAATTCTTGATCTCCCACTCGGACTCATCCAAGAATTGTTTGTTGTGTTCCAGGAAAAAGAAAGGCTAAAGAGGAATTACCCTGACTTAAATTTTAATGGCGAGGAGCAACAGTATCTCGAATCTTTATTACCGAAAGACGAGGATGGCTCACGAGAGGACGATGACATACCCGACGTGCTGAATCTATATGAAAATAGATCAAAGGAATTACGAGAGAAAAGGAACAATTTTAATGAAACAAACGCAACTGAAGATTCCGGGGAACAAAGTAGCCAAAGTAGCGCTGAAAATTAAGGGAAATCTCGATAATCAGTTGATAACAGACATCATCTTGCACGAGAGAGCAAAGGTGAGGTCTCATACCCTGATTCAGATTTGTTGGGGAGAGGGGAAAACCAGAAGGTGAAGATGGCATAACAAATGCGCAATGTTTCTCCGAACTGAGATTTGTCGCTGATGGCTCTTTGCAGGAAACGATCACGTGGGTGTACTGGGTGGCAAAAATATCCGACTAGAAATAAAAATTGTATTGTATACTAATCACTTATACGAGATCGGTAGTGTTATTAGCAAAACCTGTTTGTAAATGCTATTTTCCAACTTCATTCGATTGTCGATCTTTCTAAGTTTCGAAGTTTGTTCGCCAACCAGTAAGGCCTTTCCCATGGGATCACAAGCTCAACAGTTCATTTTCGTTTAAAAAAAACTCTGAATTTGTAACAAGACTTGAAAAAACCATGGGGGCTGATGAAAGCCAGCTCCCGGCTAATCCACAGATCGAGTTGGAATTTCAAGAATTACCGCTGGATGCTATGACTACAGACGCATTTGCTCAACGTTAGTCTCATTCTAATGTAACATATCACAACTACCAGCGAGAAGGTGCAGAAGTTCAAACTCTTTCTGCTGGTATATATATGAATATTTAACATCAGAATGAGACTAACGTTGGTAAATGCGTCTGTAGTCATCACATCCAGCGGTAATTCTTGAATATGAAACTGTACTATTCATTCGTTATTGAAGTAATATATCAGCACATGACTGTTTCCTACAATAGACCTATTGTTATACATTTTTTACATAAACTTCGTGTGAGCTGTAATGGCATGGCATGACGGGAATTACCCTGAGAGCCGAGGGAGGATTTGTGGAATAGACCATTTTCTCAGGTATGCGCACGCAATATTGGCCCGCCACATCGCTTTTTGAACAATAGCCGCCAATTTTTGAACAATAGCCGATAATTTGAATAACAAAGGCTGTCGCATCAGAACGAGTCTAACAAAAGCTAACAAAACTCACGGCCCGCCAAGAAATACTTCATGAAGGCAGCTTGGCTTTAGACTGGTATGTAATCAACTAAAGTCGATTGAGGTATGCTAACCGCCGTGGAAAGCGAGTAGCAGCTGACGTTTCGAGCGTTAGCCCTTCGTCAGAGCAAAAAAGCTTGGATTTAGTATTGGTTGAAATAATAGGGAGGGTTATAGGCATACTTGAGAAAATGATCTATTCCCGATGCCACAGGCGGAGGGACTTTTACAGATCCATCCGAGGCTCGAGTGGAAATTCCCGAAATGTCGTGGTTTCATTTTGTAATACTATTATCACCGAGGAACAGAAAAAACTCTCAGAAGTTTTGTTTTCTTTGCCTAAACATTAGACTGTGCCAAGGGACAGTCTAATGTTCCCTCATCAGTGTGCATGCCTTTCTAATTTTTCATCTTGCATGTCAATGAGGGAATTTTGAAAAAGTATGCATGCCGATGAGGGAATTTAGAAATTAAATTCCCTGATTAAATAAAGAAAACCGAGGTGATCATGGTATAGCGATTATTCGTGTTGATAAACATTACAATTGTTATGCTAATTACCAACCATGATTTCAAAAGCCACTTGTGTCTGGAACCAATCGATTAAAGACAATGGCTGACGTGGCAGTAAGTATCGCTATTACTTATAATTATTAGCTTCACTAGCAGTCCACTTCATGTAGATGAAGGGGGAAAGAGCGGTTGACAGAGTGAAACAGTAGGGGCGTTAGCGGAGAAAAGTGGATAGGCAAGCGCCTCCAACCTCTACGGCCGGGGTTGCGTTCACGTCGTACTTGGCTTACGTATACTTTGGTTGGTTATCTTTCTGACTTTGTAGCAGCGCGCAGACGAGGGTTTCTCGACTGCATATATTCAATTTGAATGCTTGTCTTTAATTCCTTGTAAATTAGCTTCGGCGCAAAGGGTGGTAGCTTCCTGTAGCAGTAGTCGTGTGGGGAAGCAGGATGAGTGCAGTAGTCGAGCGCCTCGCCTCTCACGTCGATCTGTGACCCGGATTCCATTACCGATATCCGCGCCATATGTGAGTTGAGTTTGTTTGAATATTTCGCCATTGCTCCGAAGTTTTTTTTCTTCGGGTTCTCGCCGGGTCCTGATTCAGTTTGATCAGCCTCTATGGTTGTTTCAAGTCCCGTTAAAAATGCCGACTTTTTTTCAAAGCTGTGCAGCGCTTACGTTTCCCTTCATTCTCTCAATATTTATGCACCTGTCAATGTTAAGCCCCGAGGGGAGGGCGCGCAAGAGGTGGGGATTTGACATTTTCTCCCCAAAAAAAAGTCAAATTCCCCATCCTTGGAACAACACCTTTGGTCAATAATATGAACATTCCCCACCCCACTGCCTTACCTTCCTTATGTCTCCTATGAATAACCCCACCCTGAGGCAGCGAATGTCGAAATCCTCACCCTCTGGGTAGCCCTGCCTGTCAAATCCACACCACTTGCCCGCCCGCCCTCCCCTCGGGCTTAACATTGAGACAGTAAATTCACTGTTTGACGTCAGTACATTAGTATATTCGAAATATAAACCTTTGTAACTCAGTCACAACACTAAAATTGAGAAATATTACACTATCCAACTGTTTACTTGATGTATAATAGATTTTAATGATAAAAACTGTGGGCTGATAGGCACTTGAACAATTAACAGTGATATTTTTGTACCATATGCAAGGCATGGGCTAGAATCATTTGTAAATCTCAAATATTTATGGGCAATCTTTAAAAGTGCCCCTAACCCCAATTTGTTTTATTTATTTAAATCCTCGTAATCTTTAGAGAAATTATATGAAAAACGTTTGTTTTTGCGTGAATCCTTGATTGTCTGGTTTAAAAAGGCGAAAAGCGACCCGGCTCTTTTCACGACCGAGCGGCAGTACACAAATGAGAAGCATGGGTCTAGTACATCGTGCATTGTGTGTGACGTAACCATAGAAACTAGTGCTAGTGAGCAATGGCTTTTTGCCTCATCTTACTGTGGTCGCAGCTGCTCGGAACATATTTCTTGATTGGATAACCAAAATAATAGATGTTATGTCTGCTTCGTTCTATTAATCTTTGTTCTATTGTGTGTTGAGTCGCGGCCGAATTGGAGCACATCTTACTAGCGCTTCGAGGCTACGCGTCACTCGATCAACACCACAAATACGCGGTTGTGAAACAATTCCCGGAACTTTAATCACAATTTAAAAATAGGACCTGCACCGATTTCATTTTTAAAATTTCCATTCGTCCTCAATTTTCTTGTAGCCTTGAAAATAAATAAAACTAGAATGGGGTTAGAGGCACATTAAAAAGTATTCAATGTCCTGATTCGATTGCATGGATTTAGTTTCTGAAATACTATTCAGTTGTTTGATCATTGTACAGTATAATTTTCTATTAAATGCAAGAAACATCATGTCATACTATCGTGATTTACTTCACTCCAATTGCTGGTGTGCAATCAATCCCAAGGGATTCAAATAACAAAGACGTGACCGCCATGTTGGATGAACTAACAAGATAAGGAACATTTGTAAACGGGAACCAAGATGGTGGTGATGACGTAACATGCACCCCAGCAAAACTCGAGACTAATGAACTCATTCACATGGCTCTGCCTGATTCCGGCCATAATACTTTTTTATCAGGCTCAAACATTGGATATTGGCGATGGAATCACTAACTGTTCATACACCACTAGATTTCTCTTGGAGGAACAAAGACTGCATCTAATCAATATCAAGTGGCTTGTTTCTGAAGCAACTGATAATATTGCTCACGGGAGCTTTCTCCAGCAGACATGCGCACTGCGAAAGAGAGCCTCCTGCAAAAATAGAAACTGAAAGGGCGGTCAGAAGTTTATTTCAAGTATTGGCAGAAATGAAAGTTAATAGAGGTTATTAGTCAGCAAAACGTGTAATATGGCTGTGTATTTTTATGAGTCATGCGTATTTTGGCGAGCCTTTGTTTATTGTATAAATTCTGCCAAGAAATGACATTTTCTTTCCATAATGTAAAATCTCCCGCGCACACTCGAGGAATGGTGATAGAAGCATTTGACTGTTGCTACCCGAGATACGGCCTCATCTTGTGCCGTACAAGTTTTGCGGTGCGTTCTTGGCAGAATTATATATTAAACTTGATTATTAACCCCTTTGTTGCGTTAAATGTACTGGAATATTTTTTACATCTTGCTATACGCAATATAGACCGATTTAGCTTGTACATTTGTTGTTCCAATTCAGATCATGTGACTTCTCCAGAGGGTTCAGTGCTTTGTTTTCTAATTAGAGAAATTTGTAGATTTCCTCTTGGGATACAGAAAACAAGAAAAAACAGGGAAAAGGCAGGTGACTTGAATTGGGACAACAAATGTACGAGCTACTGATCGGTCTGTTACATAGAGAGTATCCGGCCATGGCAGTTAAATTTATGGACTGGAAAACAGTGAATTCCTTTCATAAAGATTTAATGCCAGCAGATTATTACAACGCATTTCACGGTTGTTTTATTTCTCATCAGAAAGACCAGCTAGCGCCAGTAAATGATGGTTTTGAGTTTAAATCTTGAAACATATCTTAATCTTGTTTTTATCCCTGCCACCTGCGTATAGCAAACAATTTTTTAACGATCTTTACTGAATATATTCATTGCTTAAATTTGAATCGGTACTCATTGCTCAGCGTTTTTTTTATCACGCAGTCTTCATCAAATACCAACTTTTGAAAAGGACGTTTGAAAGGCGATTGTATGTTGTCGAGGTAGCTGTTACACGGTTCGAACCTGGCCGAGTCATCGAAAACGCAAGCACGTGTTGGGGTAATCATTAAAGCCTTTATGAAACCAGGAAGCGTAGCTTTTCAACCTCCTTTACCGAGAAAAACAGTCGGACGACAAGAAACCCACAAAAACAAAGACGCTTTTTCGGCTTTGAATGAGGTATACTAAATTCTTTGTTCATTTGTTTCAGTTGTAGACCAAACATTTGTGGCACTTTGCGGTAGCAAACCTTAAGCTTTATTCAATAAATTAGCAACCAAAGTAAAGGCTTAATCTAACATCAACTTCAAAAGCTATAGCTTTTGTAAATTCTTTCGTTAAATTTTGAATTCAAATAATGAATTCCAAATGAATTGAATACCTTCTTCAGCTTTGAACATTCTTAAACATATGGCAACAACCTTGGTAAAATTAAAGGTTTTCGACGCAAACTTTCAAGACATTCAAAAGCTGTTTTGTATCGAACTACGATGGTCTACTTAAAGAGTATTTTTGACGCACACTTTTGAAAGTATGGTCACGACATACCTATAATAGCTCTAACGAGTAAATGATCAAAATACTTGTGCAGCCTGCAAAGAGTCGGTGGGAATTATTAAGAGCTGACTGAAATCTTTCATCCAAAGATTTATCAACAGGCTTTCGTCGCTCATTTTGGCTTTCGAACAGGCGGTATTTTCAGTTGTATAGAGATAATGCGGTTTCGGGCAGTATGGAGATCACCCTTCGCCTTGTTTGGTCAAAGGTTTTGATGGGCAGTCCATTTAGCATTTAGCTGTTGTTACTTTCAAGCCTAATTCTGATTTAATATAGAACTAGACATGCAACACGATAAAACTCTAAACATATGAAGTCGAGAAGAGTAAATTATCAGAACCATATTGTCACTGAAAAGAATCTTAAAATACAAGACCAAAAACTGTGTTCATCAATCAATTGTAGTGTCTTTGTTCGTTTCCTCGATGTCAAATCCACTACCAATTTGGGAAAGAGATTCACGCATTTCTCAAAAGAAATGGGTAACTCTATAGGAACTTTTAGTCTTCAAAATCTAAAATTGCTCAAGTGTACAGTTAAAGCGTAGATTACAAGAATAAACATGAATTACGAAACCTCTTCTCGAATTAATTGTTTAAGGATTTCAAAATCCTTTCTAAGTCCTAAAATGACATATTTCGGAAATTTGCTTCGTTCGTTCACCAACTGTACCTAGGTACCGTACATCATGGTAAAGCATTCTATACAAAGAAGGCACATTCCTGAGTGTTTGGTTAAGTTTTCCTGATATAAGGTATTCACTTGTAAAAAATACCGGAAGCCAATAGAAACTTGGCACCAAATAAGATTCAACATCCCTCCATCGAATAAGCTGGTTGGGTATCAGCATTTCGCGATTCATCTCTGAATAAAACTGTGATTTTCGTGCCGAGCTGTGTTTTCCACCTCAGCAGTACAAAAACAAGCCACTTCGAGAATTGCGAAGTTTCTAAACCTGACGGTAAGCTTGACTCAGTTTAAATGGTTTCAAAAGTGATTTAACAGCTAGTACGTATTTCTAAGCGGGACGATTACTTTGCAAATTAAGTAAGTTTTGCTTTCGAGCGACTATTCGTGGTTTACCATTCAGCATCCGTTATTTCCACCAACTCGTTTTCAAAGATTTATTCAGTTTCGAATAAACGGTAACAAAGTATTTCTTTAGCAGCATTGAACCTATTTCTGTTTTTCATTTTACTCATGTCACTAGAGTATACAACATCTAGATGCAAACTTGTATGTGAACAACAATTGCATCTTTCTTAGTCGGGGACCGAAGAAATGATCTAAACTTCTCTGATCTGGTTTCGTCATAGCCACTTGATGAGCATTTTGTTCAGCGGTTCTGTAGTCGTGCGTTCCGTATATCTGCTTTCTTTCAACTGACACTTGATGGTTTTCCCTGTGAACAAAGCAATCCTAGGCCTGGTTTTGTTTCGAGTTTACCGTATATGACCAGGGCGAACGACAAACGTTTCAAGTTGTTGTCAAAAAGTGAGTACGAGATATTCGCCTTAAATTTGCATGTATTAAGAAGGGAATATTTTGCCAGGTACCCCTCAGAAAATTAAGGAGTAAAGTACTTCGAAGGAAACTCTACCTCTACTAAAACAACTCGACCCATTTGGTACCAGGATTGTGGAAGGTACGTCAGTCGCTCCAAGAGAGCGCATGAGAACACTGATTGCTATAGTGAGTAAACTATGTAGAAAAAAACCGCCTCGTTAGGATTAAAGAATCAAACACAATGGAGGCAAGTTAAAAAAGCTAACACTAAAGAAATAAAGACATTTCGATGAATTCCTTGGGAGTGTATCCCGATGCTGGCGGACCCTTCTTTAGTTCTCGCTTTCATTAATGCTTCGCGTTTGTACATTATGTAGTCAGTAGATTTGACAACAACCCGGCTGAATACTAATTCAAAAACGAAGTAATGTTATTCCTATGCATCAGTTGTTTGTTTTCTTTGTATCTAAATGAAATCCTTTTTTCCCGCTCATATACCCCGAGCTTAGGTAACGGCCTATATAACAGCACGGTATACTTTCATATCTGCCTCTTGTGACTTTATTGCCTCCTGTGAGTTCACATTAACTCCCTCCGTTAAATCTTAGTTAATGAAATATAACCTGTTCAACAGTAATACATTATTTATAACTGGAAGGTATGTATAAAGGTTTGTCATCAGCCAAAGTGCAAGCAGTCTAACTCAAGCAGCGGTCTTGTTAGGTCGATAGCCATGGACGAACTTTACATACGTGTTATCCAAGCGAATTCTAATGTATTGAAAAGTCTTAACTTGCTCTGAGTTTTAGCTAACGAATGAAGTATAACTATATAAATATCAGGGTAGACCAGACAAAAAGAACTCCAACTGCAAATCTTTATTAATTGGCCTTTCCGAATATTCCTTGGAATTCTGCCCGGTCATAATAAATTAGACTGTAATATGTGTTAATACTGAAAACAGTGTTTCTCTTCAAGAACACTATGGATGTATATAAGTATGTTGTTCGGTAAACCCAATATGCTAGAATATGTCAGGGTCTTCCATGCATAATATCAATAAATATATCAATAAATGTATATTATGAAGTAATATTTATATTTTAAAACATTTTCGTAAACTAAACATGCCAGCTGTCTGAATCATTCAGTTTCAGTTTGTATATCTATCAGAACACAGAGTTTAAAACAACAATCAGAGCAAAAGACTGTTTTACAACCCATTCTCAAAAACTTTAGGCTTTTGGCTAAACTGTTTTCAAGTAATACAGTGTCAGTGTATTTTTAGTTTCAACTGAGCAAGTGCTATACTGAGACAAGGCCTTCTTCTTGAAACTTTGAACGCCTTGTAAAAATGCAGTTTACCTTATTACACGAGGTTTCAGTTTTATCTTTTGCTGTATTTTGTTTTAATTTTAAAACGTTCGGCACGAGACTCTTTTGACCGCCAAACTTGTGGGCGTTTTTGGCAGAGCGCATTTTGACCTCAAAATTTTCCTTGAACGAGGACGAAACTGAAAAGTGAAACAGAGGACTTTCGTCATTGTTTCGGCCAGCCTCGTTAATTAACGACAAGCACTTTTAAGGTGTCACTTATTTCGTTTTTTTTTGCTCGGATCACGCACTGATTTTGAGCCGGCAAAGCCTGTCTTGGCTCAAAAAAGCTACTTCTTTTCTCTTGGTTTACCGACCACATTATGCCACCCTTCTCTCTCGTCTTTCTTCTTATGGTTTATGGCATCTTGTTGATCAAATGAAAGAACATCTATCAGCAGTATCTCAGATAGGTGTGCTTTTACGGTGTTCTTGGGAGAAAGAAAAGTGCCACTAGTTCATTAGTTGATTTTCCGTGCTATTAGCAGCTTGCAATAGGTGATCTTCAAGTTGGATAATAAAGTATACGTTCCAGTACTGCCTATCCTAGTGCTGAACATTTCAAGGTATATAAATTAACTCGCGGACTTTAGGATCCAAACAATATCGAATGCCTATGCCGGGAAATTCCCTCCTGTTCGATCCCTTGACATGGTCATATATTTTACGTGGTACATCCATTATAGATTGCTGAAACGCTGGTGGGACGCTTGATGTGGTGCACTTAGTTGTTATTGTTCAATTCTCGCACTATTTCATTGGCTAGGCAAATATTTATAGACCGTTATAAAACGAGCTCGCATGCAAAGAAGTGCTCATGATTTGGTAAATTTATTTTGTTGACTTAAATTTTGTTTTGAACCAACGACTTTTAGGCATTTCAACTCCTGAGCTTACCATTTGAGCTGCCAAGTAGCAACCGCTATTCAGGTACTGGAACCCTTTAATTGCCTCCTTAGTTAACGTAAGTTTTCTGCGTTAGTGTAATTAATATACTTTTTAACCTTTCGTAGCGTTTTGACAATTAAATCACGTTTCCAAATAACTGACTTGACTTGGTGCCATAAGAAGAGAATTTTGCACTCTCAACTGGAGAATTGGTGTTTTTTAGATTAGATTTTAGAGTGGTATATTGGCGAGTCGGCTGTCTTAATCTCGGGCTAATTTTAGACCAAATTAATGTTACGACTTTGCAGAAAGTGCAGTATTATAAAGTCTGTTTCTTACTATAAAGTTTACTTTGTTGTCCAGCGTCCATCTGGTACGATCTTGCATGAATGCACTTCGAATTTTATTTTCCTATCCAAAATAAACCGGCCATAATGATGGGATTGAATAAGTTCCGAATCTCAAAGTGCCTACTCTAAAAGTTATCCTTGCAGATTTAACCATTCTAGCGAGGGAAGTACAATCTAGTTTACTTCTTAGTTTACTTTCTTTCGCCGTGTACATCGCGTTAATAAATAAAACACAGGGCAATAAGAGCAGTCTCGGACCTGAGATTTAAACCCGTGAGGCATATTCACACAATACCGGGATAGGTTTTGTGCCGACACGAAAACCATGAAACGCTTTATTCGATTCGGCGCGATTTTTGTGCTGGAGCGATGTTGCACCTCTGGTCTTGTAAGTGATATACTTTGTAGCGGATAGGGTTTTCGTGCCGATTTGCTCCATGCCTTTTCCCATCATATCGCATACCTTTTTGTGCCGGGCCTAAGTGCAGTTAGACCACTTCACGATCAGGGCGAAAGTGGCGTGTCTCGATCGGGTTTCATTGTGGACTAACAATATATTCTTAGCTTGTTGCGCTTTTGCTCCGATCGAGCCCAATAAACAAGCCGGCAGTACTGCAGAAGATTCACTTGTGGTAAGAATTCCCATTTATTGATATGTGTGTGTTTTGTTTTCTTGGAGCAAAAGTGTCTTTAGGATTTGGATTTTTTTCTCTGATGCACAACAAACACGCTCGCTAACGGGTAAAAAGCGCATTTGCTCAATTGCTTCCTCAAACAGAAGCGCAACAAACACGCTCGCCAACGGGTAAAAGCGCATTTGCTCATTTGTTCCTCACACAGAAGCGCAACAAACACGCTCGCCAACGGGTAAAAGCGCATTTGCTCATTTGTTCCTCACACAGAAGCGCAACAAACACGCTCGCCAACGGGTAAAAGCGCATTTGCTCATTTGTTCCTCACACAGAAGCGCAACAAACACGCTCGCCAACGGGTAAAAGCGCATTTGCTCATTTGTTCCTCACACAGAAGCGCAACAAACACGCTCGCCAACGGGTAAAAGCGCATTTGCAAAAAATGCTCCCTTACAGACGTCCTTACTCGGGGTTCGGAGAGACGTCTGCCTTTTCAGGTCAAGTCATAGGAAAATTAAACCTAGCTGGAATATTAGTGCTAAAGTTACAAAAAACAACAGCTATGATTGCTTCTTCGTCTGTTAGACATTTTTCTGAATAATTCTATCCCCAACAAGAGCGCTGGCTAAGGAACCCACGCATCACATATGAATAGTTTATTGTACATAGTTTTAACCTTTTACTTGTATTTGTCTTATTTTGAATAGTATAGTTTTATAGATGTACCTGAGCTGTATATGCTTTGCATGAAAGCTAATAAACTTGACTTGACTTGTTAGTGAGCTCACTAATTTCAAAACAGAATGCAACTAAACAGCTTACGAGTGTCGGGATGGGTGAAGGAGTTTGATTGCCTGACTCGAGAGGTTCCGAGTTCAGCGCCTTCATTGAATCGCCTGCAATAAGACAGTTTAGACCAGTTTAGTTTAGAGTACAAAGTTTGATCGAAATACATGTGACACTCTATGAGTTATTGTAGTTAACCTTGTGCAATGCGTCAGGATCATTTGAGCCAAGTTAAATGCCCGGGAAAATCTCATATGGCTATCTTTATATTAGAACAACTCCTCTATAGCCATACAGACTGACAGCTTGAAAATCCTAAAAAAAATTACCCCAAGTTCCGCATGCTATAAATATTTTGTCGAGAGGCATTTAGACTGTAGCTATCGACAGCAAAATATGTAATTTAACTAAGCTCTTGTTCTTTGAGAAAAGTATTTTTCACAATTACACTTTCTGTATTTTAGTGAAAACAAACAATAACTATGTTGTGTGGTGTGGTTTTACAAGCTCGCCACCTTGCCGACTTCATACCTTAGACCGATTATTTTCCGGGGGAAAAGCAGTCTAATTCCCAATGACTGCAGCAGTATATGTATCCCCAAATAAATCTAAGTGATTAAAACGATATAACATGTTTAGAAAAAAATGATTTTGTGTCGACGTTCTTCGAAATAACATCTCGCTTCTTAACGGAAAACGAGTCCACCACATTTTCTTTTAAGTGCTCAAGTTTCTATTATAAGTGCCTGAAACCAGAGCTTTGGAGCTTAAGAGTGTCGTTTCTTTAATTTCAAGCTATCTCCACGTTGCCTTACATGATTTTTCCAAGAATTCTTTAAAAGTAGTCAATATTATTTCTTGGTGGTTTTTGTGCCATCTGGGATCTTCATTTTCATTTATATGCAAATAAGCCGGAAGTTTTTCATTCGACACGCATTACGTTGACCAATCAAATCGATTGTTTACTTTCAGGGGAAAGCCCGTTCCCAGTATAGCCGGAAATATTGGCTGTGGACGTTATTTTTATAAAATTACGGTACTGAAGGCTAGCATAAGCCATAAACCGTGAAAATTCGACGGGCACGGCAAAGAGAAGCGAAACCGTGAGCTCTGCTGGGTAACTTCGTGAAGTGCAGTTCAACGGTGAAGGCACGACGAGTAAGTTTCGATAAGAATTTTAAATCATTATTATTTCCATGCCTTAATACGTAACTAGCCTTTTTCTCCGTTTGTAGAAGCTTCAATTATGTCGGCAGAGAGGCAAAGACTTCGGCCGTGGCTAGAAAGAATGATCAACAGTGCAGATATCCCAGGTCTTTGCTGGATCGATAAGGAAAATACTAAATTCCGAGTGACTTGGAAGCATGCTGGCAAACCAGACTTCGACATCGAAAGAGATGCAGTACTATTCCGCAAATGGGCCGAGCACACAGGCAAGTACAAGCCAGGAGAACAGCCAGATCCCTCTACCTGGAAGACACGATTCAGATGTGCTCTTCACAAGATGCCAGATATCGAAGAAGTGCGAATACCTCATAGTCTTGACGAGAGAGAGCCATACAGAGTTTTTAGACTGAAACCGAAAGGTATGACAACTCACGAGTTTTAGCTGGGGATGCTAAATTGATATGGTTTCTTAACCGAGTTCATAACTCAACCTGAGGTTTAAACCCCTATCAGATGAGATATATTAGAAAGGCTAATTTACGAAAGTTCGTGGGGTTTTACTCTCGAGCTTTTGATGATGGTCGGATAACTGTGGCTTCCCGTCAGCAGTGCTTCCTCTATATATTTCCTCTTCTACTTTTAGTGACGGAGGCTAAATTAAAATATTCCCTTTTCATTATTATTGTTATTATTATACCCCCATGTAACGTAATCTCCAAATCACTAGGTAATCTATAAATGGTATTTTCGATAAATAAATTCTCCTAATACAACATTAGCCACAATTTCGTTCTCAGTTGTAAAACGTATTGTCCGCCTGGCAAAGGTCAAAGTCTCAGGGAGCCTGTCTGAATGGTTAAAAATTGGAATGTGATTGATGCGTAGCTTAGCCATTTTTAGATGTTGATTTGTCTTTAAAAAAGTTGTAATCCTTCTTGCACTCGGCAAAGAGCAGCTTCATTCATTCGTAATTTAACGAGGTTAGGGAGCTTCACTGATTTATCAGGAGTCGTAAAACAGAGAACCTGAAAGCTATGCTCGGAGTTTAATCACGCACTTCAAAAATCAGCTCTGAGCCAACGTTTTCTCTCTATTTCCAGTTTTAATTTGCTCTTAAGATTTGTAAGAAAGTTATTCACTCATTCTTTCGGGGTATTTGTCTCTGAGTACATACTTTTGTACTGTTATTGCCATCCGAAGACAAGTTAAACCCACGCCTTTGAACGAGACCGGAAACAACGAACCGTAATGCTCGCTGGCGGAAGCAGGTTACACTCCCACTACTGAACGTGTTAAACTTGATCTCAGCAGTTTAACAAAAGCCTAAAGAGTTTTCGTTGTTGAAATAAAACTTAGAATTACCTTTAAAGGAACCTTAACTTATGGGAAACAGACTTTAAGATAACGGTGTTTTCCCTCGGGGGTTTCCCAAAGTTAACTTTATATTATTACATCATGTTCTTAGCAGTCATATGACTAGGTATGTTGTACGCCCTACGTGTTTTAAAGGATTATATTATTTCGTATTTTATTGTCAAAGTAAAAGTTTATTCTAGCTTGTGCTTATGTTGAAAATAAATTTGGCTTTTGTTGTTAGCTTGATCCTAATCGGAAATTGAAAAAGAGTGCGTAATTCGTCAGTAGACAAAGATATTATGTCCCAATTTGTGTTCCTTTTCAAACAAACTTCCGGGAAACTTATATGTACAGTCTTGCTTTAGCACATCAGTCAACTATTTTTTGGCTCGTCGAAAATGGTTATTTCCAGGACATAATTCATGGAAAACGTAGTGTTGTTCTGTTGTGTGGTTTTATATACCGTATAAATAGCTGAAGTATTTTGCATTTTCGAATGGGAAAAAAATAGCATAGAGCGATAATTTAAGTGCATTCAGTCATAGTTAAGACCTTGCCAAAAAGTTGAAAACTCATTAATTTATCTGCGATGAATCAGTACAATATCCGAACAACATAAAAACGTGGTTATTTATTTCGGAGAGTTTTGTTACCAAATTCTCTTCCGGTTTTCATCTTAAATCGCTCAACAACCTGTAACAACACAATAGAGGCCTTTTGAAAACGGATAATTCACTACTATATGTAAAGTTGTCTAAAACTTATAGCTTTCAGAGGACAATAGATACTCTTTCTAAAAACGTGTCTTCATTGTTAACGGCACTATTGTTTGTCCATTTGACCTCAGGCACATAGATACGACCAATAGGAAGCCAATGGGATCTAAAAATAGCATTTTGCCTTGGTCTTGTGAGTTTTTATGACGTCATGGGAGATTGCTGCTTATAGCGATCCTTACGCTTCCACTGAAGTCATAATAATCCAACTTCCTTTGTTTTTATCGAGTTCTTATAATAATTAGGTTTTTGAAACATGTGAATCACCTTTAAAGTTTCTTCTGATGGCTTTCTCAGAAAGTGTCAAATGTTAAAAATATATATTAATTTAGAAACGGTGCGAAATATATTTCTATTTAAGAATACACCAGTAAGACCATGTATGTTATCAAACAAAATATACCAAAATGATGTATCTGTAAGATTTCGAGGTTTGTACCGTTTGTTTTAGTTTTAGAAAGACGGAAATGTGTTTAACTAGGTCCCTTCAAACTCAATAAGACTCGATGCCAAATTGATTAATATTAGTTTATTTATTATTTGTGCACGATGGAATGCAGTTTATTGGAAGGCGACTTTCGCTTCTCGGAAAAACGATTATATATTAGAAGCTTATATAAAACGATTCTAACCGACCGAGTGCACACGTTTAGAAATTCGAAACTAAATATCAAATAATTGTATTGCTATTGGTTTACTCTCTTTCAAAACCGCTACAACTGTTTCAGAAAGGCTTTCTTTAAGTTCTATTATTTTGAAATGTGTCTACCTCGTTAAGTAAAGGACCTCCGACTAAATTGGTGAGTGTTCAAAGATTGCACTTAGCATATGGCATTTGTTGCCCATTTGTTTTCAGCTACGGGAGCCGTGAATTTTTTGGTGACAAATGTCTAGTTCCCTAGGTGATATAAGCTGTTTAAGAACTCAAAGGGTTATTCAAGTACTCAGTTGATTAGTACTATTCCTTGCTTTGACTGTCTTTTCTTTAGTACGAGGACTTATTTCAGTCGGTCTTTCTTGTTCAATTTAGTTATCCACTTTGCTATTAGTTTGCGGTCATTTAAATCTCTGTCTCGGAAGCAAAGAATGAGGCAAAAAGTTATTTTTACTGGAAATGATAGATAGACGAGTTGTTCACAAGCTCCGGTTTGAGAAAATCGTATCAAAACTCAGTTGAGAATCTTTTTCTATTCTAGTCCATAAAGTGTGTACACGCTCGTATTTAAAATTCGCAGTAAGTTCAAGGTCGAACGTTTCTTAAAGAGAGATTAATATCAAATGCCTGGAGCCAAATAATAGGAGATAAAAAGATAATGGACTTCACTTCAGCATACCTGGGTTATATCACACGTGTGGACTCAGTGACACATGCCAAACTTGAGCCTTCTAACTGTTCAATTATACGCGGTGAAACCACTGAAAACTTATAGTGTTTCATGCTGAATGAAATATTGATATTCACACACACGTGTTTCGTGCAAGCTTCTCTGTTCATATACTTGATTGGCAAAAACGTACTTATTCATAACACAAAGCTGAAGAGTCGGGTTGGTTCAGAAGCTTCCGGCTTTCGCTATCGTGAAAGCACAGATTCCAAAATCGTGTAGTATGAATCTGAAACGGGGAAGTTAGGTAGCTTCGGCTAATGTTTGTTGATGCTTCAGGCTCAAGCACCAATTTCTTATTAGCGAGGAAAACCGAAAAAGTAATACGTAACGGTACGGATAGACCTCTGCAATATTGGAGCATTGTTTCTGTAAATAGTTAGCTTTCGGTTAAAAAACGAAAAACGAGCGGAACAGACCAAAAATCGTCAAAATAAATGGCCAATATAATAAGATATATAGGTATTTCGCTTTACGGGTGTCCATCATAATCTGGCCCGCTCATGTCGGTACGGATACTATTATCAACAAGAACTAAAGCTTAATTTTAAATCAGCTATTTGATAAAGAACACATTAAAGTTAGAAATCGTATAGACTACGTGACTAACGGAGTCGAGATAAAGTACCGAACTCGTTGTCCCCTACCCGAGCTCTTGCTCTGCGGTGTTTTCCGTTAATCTCATTGTCTCTGGAGTGAATATTTCCGGTTCTAACATAAATAAATTAACAATATGCATTTTTGTGTGAATGCTATGGAGATAATTTGTCTGGCATCCAATTTTGTTCCGGTTTTCGGTGAAGTACCACCACTTGTAGTGGAATAACGTTTTAATCTATGTGACTCAACACCCAGATAGTTTTCCCTCGCTCCCAGTCACAAAGAAGGATAACCAACACAGAGAACTTGATAGAAATAAAAAAACAAAGACAGAATTAACAGTTATTTATTTTGATATTAATAAAACGATAAACTCAGCATAGTTGTACGTTTTTTTTCCTTTCGATGAAGTGTGGATTTAAAAAGTGCTTGAATTACAGTAACTTCTAATTAGTGCGAATCTTAAGGTTACACAGAATGATAACTACCAATAGCTTTTATCGGGACTATTTTTTAGCCTCTGGAATACTAAACGTATACTGAATATCATATGTCAGAAGCGTTTGTGATATCCAGTGCAAAATGTGCCTGAACCAGTGATTTCCCAAAACTATTCCATCTATTCTTATTATGGAGTACGGTCAATCGAAAGTACCCTTAATTATTTTAATTCACAAGTAGAAGCTGTTCAATTTTGCGCATTTTATTATGATGTCAAATCCAATGCGGAACAACTAGAATGCTTTGTCCACAGCGCGCAAAGCAAGATGAAACGAAAAGCACATGATCCAGACACATTTAAAACCACATGTACATGTATGAGCAATGAGTCCGTAATTAGAATGCTGATGTCACTTGAGTCACACCCTTTTATTTAGTTTCGCTCGATTACACAAGGCGCAGCAATCGATTATTTTCTAAAGTCAACAGTTCACTCTTCGAAACTTACTTGTGTATGTGCCTGAGTAGCTTAAGAGGTGTGCCGATAAAATGTAAACTTTTGTCGTTCCTAACAGGATATTATACTTTTAAGTGAGTTATGTAATCTTTATTTTTAGCGTCACTTTGAAAAAAGAAACCATGTGAAAATCGTATTCGCCGATATAAGTATTATATATGTAGGCAGTGCCATTGAAATTTACTTCATCAATGAACGTTTTCTTGCTATACTTGTGTACCCTGAGGAAGGTTGGCCAACCAAAATATTGGTTTTAATTGTATATATTTTCCCTAACCGTACAATCAGCCCTTCATTTTGTCTTCAGCCCGATTTGCACGACAAGCATTTTCGGCCCGGCATTCCTAACTTTTGGGTACGCGTTCCAAATATCATCGGCACGGCATTCCGGGTACGCATGGCCGAACATCTAGCGCCGCTGACACAATCCACCGTACCGAACAAGATGGCGGCTGTACATTTGACCACAATTCGGCTGCGAACCTCACACAGTCAAAATAATACGTACAAAGCATTTATTCTCTTCAATAACAGTGGATTGGCAACAGTATTTGTACTTGCTTGTTTTAATGCGATTTTATAGCGGATTTAAAGATTTTCGCGCGCAAAGGCTAGTGGGTAAAAGTACAACTCCAAGTTAGGAGTGCCGTGTCCAAGTTAGGAGTGCCGTGTCCAAGTTAGGAGTGCCGTGTCCAAGTTAGGAGTGCCGTGTCCAAGTTAGGACTGCCGTGTCCAAGTTAGGAGTACCGTGTCCAAGTTAGGAGTGCCGTGCCCAAGTTAGGAGTGCCGTGTCCAAGTTAGGAGTGCCGTGTCCAAGTTAGGAGTGCCGTGCCCAAGTTAGGACTGCTGTGCCCAAAAATGCTTGTCATGTCAATCGGGCCTAGGTATCTGAATAATTATTAGTACGTTTCCTCTGAGGGCTGGCGATAGCAAGAACAGAAATGGTTAGAACGATTACGAAGAGCTCAGCTCCGATTTTCAAGTTGTGATTTTTTTTTTAAATTGGCCAAAATTTTGCCGTTACCGCGGTTCTCATGAAACATTGACGTTATCTGGTCCATCTAATAATCCAAGGACCTGGTATTTAAAAATCCAGGAAAATTCCGGCGACATTGTCCCGCCTTTAGCAATTTCACAACGAATTCAAAGCGCACATGTAGAGAAACACACACTAGAAGTTATATGTAACAGAACACTAACCCCTTTTTCTGTTATTCCTACCATGAAAAGATTCACAAATGGCAATACAAATATCAATTATAGCTTGACTTACGAACACCACCATTAATTCACGGCTACTAACTATTAATAGATCAAATCAAATTCAATCTATTGAAACAGAATATATACATGGATTACTGAATTCGAAACTTGATCAGTTGCGGAGTTGTGAGTTGCGAAAGTATAACTTTAATTCTTCGAAAGCATTCTCGCGTCCTTGAACGCACTTAAATCATCAATGTTTCTCGCGCTGATCTATATTCTCAGGCATCTGGAGGTCGGGCAGGTCAAAAACCGGCATGCTGTTCTCATAACAATTTTCGTGCGCTGGCAAGTTAAACTTCGCAGGAATGCTGGCGGTGCTCCCAGCTTGCCGCATGACAAATGTTACGATAACAGCATCGCCGATGTAATACCTGCTGTAAATACCGGCGGCCAACGGTTTCGCAGTCGTACAGGTATCCCTGCGGCATAAAAATGAACTCGCGCGTGTACTCCTGACATGGACTTTTGATGGATCGTGTTCATTTTAACTACCCGCGGCCGACTGTCGGCCGATGCTCGGTCGTTAGGATCGGCCGACTGTCGGTAAGCTTAACACTCGGAATCAAATATATTTTACAATTAAAGGGGCTGGGTCACCTGGTGCCCGTGCGCAGTAAGTATGCTCTTGAGGTAATTAGCGTATCATAAATATTCAAACCGTTCAAAATTCTTCCGCGATTGCAATGGCTTCTTTCGCAAGCAACAGTAGCATTGTGTCTGATTGGTCAGTTCAACGAGAGGTCATTTCTGATTGGCTGAGGGTAAGATTGAAACCCTTTCAGTGTTAGGTAGATTTTGGGTAAGAAAGTAAAATTCAATTACGGAAGTTCACCTCGATTTATCCGAAAAACAGCAATGAAAATCCGGCTAAATGTGTACAAAAACTCTTCAACTCGTCAAATGTAATACTAGGGATTGTTTACTTGTCATCGTTATCGCTTAGGACAATCTGGCGCCATTTCTTGTGAAAATCTCCAACATTTTGCGAAACGGCATGGTTTTGGTCCCGTGTTGACTTGAATGCTGAACGGACGGTTTTCAAATTTAGTCGTCGTTCCTTGCCTTGCTGAACGGAAAACTCCCATCGTTTGGAGTTCTAAAGACTTGTAAAGAGAGTTGGAATTCGCCTCCTTTCATGATAATTGTTGTGAAGCCTTGGTTCGTTCGTGAAGTGTTTATAAATGCTTCGCTGGAATAAAGTCAGTGAGATAGCTTGGCTCGAACTTCGCCGTTTCCTAAATAATTATTTTTGAAGAGCCGACAAAGTAGCAGGTTCAGCTAAAATTCAGGTATATTTTATTACCTTGTTTTGATTCTGGAAAACGTTTTGAGGTGAGTTCGGGTTGTCCTTTGTCTTGGCTTTGGTGTGTTTTGGCTGGTGAGTTTGTCTTGGCTTTGGTGTGTTTTGGCTGGTGCTCAGAAAAGTCGCAAAATAAACTCTTTCTTTTCTTTCATTTTGTCCGTTTTATAAAACATTGCTTTTTAGCAAAAGGTTTTCGGCAATGTTATTTATCTTCTGGCGTTACTTTTTGTTATGCCTTGAGTCAAACACGTCAAAAACGTTTCGTATCGGAACAATCTCAATCAACTACTCTTGAAGTGACTCGGCCTTGAAGGCCGAGTCACTACCAGAAGTTCCTTGGCCTTTAAGCTCCCGCCAGGTTTTGAATATTCGTTTGCTTAAGTATATAGCAGCATGTTGGTCATTTATTGTTTTCGTCAATTGCCTCAAGGCAGGCGTTTTCTTTCTTCCTGCCCCGACTCGTTTACCTCCCCTTCCTCCAGAGCCTTCATTCATCGCAATTTCGAACAAAAAATGTAAAAATGAAATACTCTACATTTAGAATGAATGTTAAACAAAACGTTCCTGCAAAAAAATATGTTTTAGAGGTTCGAAATAAGAGCGATGGAAATGGATTCCTGAAAGGTTCCTTCGGAGGGAGGTTTGATTTCGTACCGCCGGAGTCGGAATTTTTTTTTTGCCTTTGGCCGTGCGATAGCCTGGTAACGAATGAGTGCTGCCCCAGCCCCTTTAATGTTACAAACGACTCTCTCGAAATTTACCTTAGCCGATAAACTGATCAAGCATTCTTATGACCTAGTTTTATTCCTTTTAATAACCCTTCCTGCAATTTTTATACCTATGAACATTTGAAAGGTTTTGAGCACTTCTGCGAAGAAAGTTTTGGTTTACAGAGAATACTCTACGCTTGTTTGAAATGTTAAAATATTGACCTTTCCTGATCCATGACCGCGTAAGAAAAGGCCTGGGTCGATTCCCGGGTTGACGTCGTCTCATTAATGCATTATCCTCCATGGCGCCTTTCTATCACAACAACATCGATATATAGAGAATATACATAGTCTGTGAGTTGTTTGTAAAGAAAAAAGTCATTTTAGACAAAATGCTAAGTATTTATTCAAATTATTGGAAAGTCGAATTAATTACATGACGTCTACCCGGGAATCGACCCAGGCTTTTACTTACGCGGTCATGGATCAGGAAAGGTCAATTTTTCAGTATTTCAAACAAGCGTAGAGCGTAGAGTATTCTCTGTAAACCAAAACTTTCTTCGCAGAAGTGCTCAAAACCTTTCAAAGATTCATAGGTATGAAAATTGCAAGAAGGGCTAGAAGTACTTTAAAGATAATGCGAATAGAAGTGCTCGATTGATGCTTTAGTATTTCTTTGCCAACAGTACCGAACTCAAAAGGTACATCTGTCCCATCGTCGATGTCGACACCCTCTCCATCACCTCCAATGGAAAACAACAGTGGAATATCGGCAATTAATGTAAGTGTTAATGTAAGTAAGTGTTATTGTGTAAGGTCCATATACGGGTCTATTGTCTAGTGGCCATGGGTAAAAATAATAAAACCGATACTGGATGTGGATATCAGAAAACTCTTAGTGATTTGCTGACTACCACTTCAAATGTTGTCCAAGTAATTCATCATTAATAGGTTTTGATGTTCGTGTATTTAGGTATCATTCAGAGTTAGAAATGTCTAGACGCTTATATAAATGAGCCTCCCTTAGATTTCCTCCACCATTACGTGGCTAAAAAGTAGAATGCTTATAAGTTGAAGATTCGCAATCTTAACCGATAATTACATTCGTCTCTTCTCTAGTCCCAGATCCCTCCCTTTCCTTACGGTGGATTCATCTCCAGGCCGCCTCCACCCTATGGAACCATACCTTATAGTCAAGACAACTTTCCCTTCCCCTCCCCCATGAGTAGCCACACATCAAACTCGCCCAACTCAGCTGACATTAACAACAACCTTTTCCCCGATGATGACCTTGACAACATCACCCCCACCCTACCCCCGAGCCTCATGCCAACCGGACAGTTCGACGACCCAATGGACGACGAAGAACTGAAGGACACCCACCCCATCCCATGTGCCCTGTCTGATGTTTATCTGATGAGAAGTGACTATAATAAGGGGTACAGTAACGCTAACAGCAGTCTGTGTTACCCTATGGCTAATGGATTCGGCCACTCTGAGCCGACGTTCACAGAGCTCCAGAGCGTGAAGCTTGGGGACAACCTAGGTTCAAATGGTAGCGCGGTGTATGATGGACTGCCATACATTGGTGCAGGACCAAAGATGGCGAACCCTGCCGCGTTCATGTTTCAGAATGGTAAGATGGTAGCTATCTGTGTTATGTTTTGGTACGAAAAGGAAACACAACATTTTAGCACTGAGAGGGACAGGAAAAGCTGAGGATAAAATTAGTTTTAACTTAACTTAAAAGGGAGGGGGAAAAAAGAAATTCACATGCACTTACACTGATAATGGCATAATTAGTGACGTTTCCTTATCTTAAGATTAATATTTAGAACAGTAGAACAGTAAGATTCCTAGGTAAACCAATTGGTATAGAAAATTAACAAGACCAAACTACCAACATCCTACATACATGGCCCTAGCTCGCTTTCACCTTCAGTCTAGTTCTTGAAATAGGCCCTTCATCAGGTCTTATAGGATAGTTTAAATCCAGAACTGCTTAGATTTCTAAACGTTCACTCTGGCGTTTCAACTGCATGATTTTTGGTGCGGTAATTTCTTGCGAAAAGCGCCGGACTTCTTCGATTCAAGCTTAGAGTACACCAACTTCATAGTGTTGTCGTTGTTGTCGTCAAACTCGTTAAACAGCTCTCGTATTTTCCCTTTTGCATTTGCCAGGTTTTCAAGCAGGATTACTGAGGATGCTGCATGCCGGAATGAGCATGGAGGTAAAGATAATCTCTTTTTTTCTTTGAAGTTCTTTCATGGCTCGTAAAATACCGGCTCTAAATTAATCTCAATGCTTATTATAGGTACCAGACATGCCTCCAGTGAACAGTGGATATACTGGTAAGTTCTTCAGCCACAATGATTACTGAACAAAACAAGTCATCATGAAACACTAAATTACCGCATACGCCGTGAAAAACCACTGATGTTTCGAGCTCTTTCTCAGCGTTCATGCGATGCGTGCAGGAGAATAATTATCACACCAATGGGCCTTTTGCAGGAATGCAATCACGTGGTTGTACTGGATGGCAACAAATCTGACTTCATTTATTTAAAGGCACAAGTTTGCATGTACGAGATCGGTATTGTTATTATCAAAACCTGTTTGTGAATGCTATTTCCCACCTCCAATCGTATTAATTGTCGATCTTTTCTAAGAACACATGAAAAACAGCGTTTTTAAGTTTGTTTGCCATGCAGTAAAGCCTTTCCCATGGGATCACGAGCGCATGCAATTCTTTGGTTATTGAAGTGATATATGAGCACGTGACTATTTCCTGCCATATTAAGGCTTATTTTCACTGAATCGACATATCTCTTTGTCTCTCCATTCCTTCACTTACAGAACATACACCGATGAACTTTCCTGTGCCAAACGAGTCTCCGACTGGTATGGCTGAGGTAAATGAACACTTTAATAGCTTCTACTGTCATGTTGGTGGGTATTGGCCGGCAGGGAACATGCGCAGTAAGAAATGGGAAGGGGTACATGGAGAATGAGGGTGTTGGAAACTTTGGGTTATCTGAGCATGCGTATTAATTGCAGGATTTTTCAACGTGACTTGCTTCCACCAATCAAAACAGCAATCCAAATTTAACCAATCAAATCACAAGTTATGGGAACCATCCAAAAGTAAATTTGAACTTTTCTAAGGCCACTGTGCTGTCGCAGCTGTTGTTGCGGTGGTGGTGGTGATTTCCACATTTCGATTTTGCTTCGGTGGTAAAAGAAAACAGGCCGGGGTATTCCAAATCCGCGTCTCGACACAGCACATGTACACTCGATCTTATGATACATTCTCGGGGGCCAAGTTCACCAAACTGAGTTACTTTATTTCCAGGTGCCCTCATCAACTCAAAGTCTAGGCAGTCCCAATAGTGTCGTGGAGTTGACAGAGCTTTCAAAGCTGGTCTCTGCTAAGGAATTAATGGATGTCTCAGGTAATCAAGACAAGTAAAAACAGTGATGGCGGCTCCTCAATTTCATTTTCACGAATAATACACGATGACGCATATTTTTTTATACCAAGACAATGGTCTAAATTTAGAGTAACAAAGAAGATTCTGGTAGTGTAGGTATAATACGTCAACATACATAAGGCCATTAATGTACTAAATTGCATTCCTCTCTATGCAGACTGCAGTATGTTTGTTCGAGTGTACTACGATGAAACAGAAGTCGCTGATTTTAGACTTGACAAGGAAGATCGCACCTGGAGAATGTATTACGGCAAGCCAGTTAAACCAGATGAGAACAACTTGGGTTTGTACAGCCAGCTCTATGGGCCTCTGAACGCTAAACATATTGAGCTGCCGGAAAGACGTTGTTCTAAAGAGACTCAGCTTGTGTTAGCGAACTTCAACCGGGGTCTCGTCTTGGAGATGATAGAGGATGGAGATATCTATGTGAAACGAATGTGTCTGTCAAAGGTATGCTTATTTTCGTCTTCTTTTTTAAAATATAATTGTCATCATCACCGACACCGAATACTATCACCATCATTATCATCACCATCATGCAGTTCAGTTCAGTTTATTTTTGCACATGTTTTATTACTAAGTTACAGCGTTGATATAAAGAAAAAAAGCAAGTACAGATAAATGTAGAAAGATAAATATAATATAGGCATCGTACACAGAGGTCAAAGGAGCATCGACGCTTTCGAGTTGACCACTGCCTCATCGCCGTCATCATCACCAATACCAACACCGAATACAACACTATCACCATCATTATCATCGCCGTCATCATCACCAACACCAACACCGAATAACACCACCAACACTATCATCATCACCAACACCAACACCGAATAACACCACCAACACTATCATCATCACCAACAACAACACCGAATAACACCACCAGCACTATCATCATCACCAACACCAACACCAACACCGAATAACACCACCAACACTATCATCATCACCAACACCAACACCGAATAACACCACCAACACTATCATCATCACCAACACCAACACCGAATAACACCACCAACACTATCATCATCACCAACACCAACACCGAATAACACCACCAACACTATCATCACCACCAACACCAACACCGAATAACACCACCAACACTATCATCATCACCAACACCAACACCGAATAACACCACCAACACTATCATCATCACCAACACCAACACCGAATAACACCACCAACACTATCATCATCACCAACACCAACACCGAATAACACCACCAACACTATCATCATCACCAACACCAACACCGAATAACACCACCAACACTATCATCATCACCAACACCAACACCGAATAACACCACCAACACTATCATCATCACCAACACCAACACCGAATAACACCACCAACACTATCATCATCACCAATACCAACACCGAATACAACACTATCACCATCATTATCATCGCCGTCATCATCACCAACACCAACACCGAATAACACCACCAACACTATCATCACCACCAACACCAACACCGAATAACACCACCAACACTATCATCATCATCAACACCACACCGAATAACACCACCAGCACTATCATCATCACCAACACCAACACCGAATAACACCACCAACATTATCATCATCACCAACACCAACACCGAATAACACCACCAACACTATCATCATCACCAACACCAACACCGAATAACACCACCAACACTATCATCATCACCAACACCAACACCGAATAACACCACCAACACTATCATCATCACCAACACCAATACCGAATAACACCACCAACACTATCATCATCACCAACACCATCGTCGTCATCTCTATCATCATTATTCGTGATTATCATCACCATTTTTATCACCATCATCATTATTATAATCAGTATTAATATATGTAATAGATACAGAATGAGCGTCCGTGCTTTATAGCGAGAGTTTGTAAATCCCATAAAGCACGGACACGAATCCTGTATCTGACTTATCAAACGTCTAGAAGTAGAGAGTCATGTTTTCAGTTATTTTGGCGATACGACTTATTTTGGCCGAGAAAATCGAAGCAAAAGTTTATGTAAATCAGGACGAAATCTGTATCAGATTTACAGATCACTTATCGCTCAGTAATTTCCTTTGTTTTTGCTTCATTAATTATTAGTGATAATATTAAATACAATAGAGCGGTTTTCGAATGAGCCAATCGAAAGTAATAGAGCAGGTTTCAATTGAGTTTTCGGTGATTGCTTTGGTTTTGCGTTTACTTAGCTTTTCTACTGGCTGTGAAAATGTTTTGTAATCAGGCAGCGAATCAAATTCCAGAGTAAAAACAATCGTGGTTGGGTTTTGGTCCGTCACGCAATCAATCCACGATTGTGTTTACTTTTCCTCCTGATTGGTTCAAGTAAAACCAATCACAAATTATTTCAGTTCGTGATTGGCTCATTGCGTTTTTACTTGTTCGTGATTGGCTCAATGTGTTTCACTTGCTCGTGATTGGCTCATTGCGTTTTTACTTTTTGCTAATATTAGTGGCTCTCGATATTCACGATGCTAATTCAAACAAAGTGCTATTTCTTTTTCCTACCCAGGTTTTTTATTCCAATGGCTTCAGACAACCCTATAAGCTTTCCCGTGAAGTCAGTACCAAGGTGTTCGATTTCAAAGGAGGATTTCAGCAGAAACTCCGCGAAAGCCAACGCGGAAACTGCGCCCCACCAAGTTATGACATCACATTGTCACTCGGCCAATCAACAGGAGGATTGGTATGCATAAGTATCACACATCTTCCGGCCAAGGTAGCTCTTCAAGAGAAACAGAAGGGAGAAGAGTGTGTTTCAGAGCCAAATAAGAACGATAAATTGGCCAGTGATCTAGAGAGCCGGTATAGTCAATAGAGATATGAGTGAAACAGCAACAGAGAGCTAAACTCATCTTGTGAAATTTGCCATCAGAACAGTGATGCATTGAGCTCGTAAAAGCCACTGTCCGGCGTTTAATTTGTTATTTTATTTTTAAACCTATACAGTTGTTGAAGGATCTTGCATCCGTCCATAATCAACTCGACCAATGTTCGATCTAATCATAACGGTATACCATTAGAAAAAGGACAGTTAATTATACGACCCAAAGATCAAGAATGGCCAAAAACTAAGCTTTGCATTTAGACAGATGTCAATCAAACTGATGGGTGGAGTAATAGTCGATCATCCAATGAATAAAACTTGAAAGACAGCAAAAACCGTGGACGAAAATCATGCTGGTCGTACGTCGGATGTCAGGTTAAGATCTAATCAGCCAAACGGTAACAAATATAAATGAGAAGTTCAAGGACTATAGCAAGTATGGCACAGCTGATATGACGTTAATTATATTGAATACAATATTTCGGCTTCCAATGAATGATCGTCAATCAGATCAAGTAAAACTTTACCCTCGGCTTCTTTGTCTAGATGTAAAAACTAACGCAATTTTTTTTTTCGAATTGCGCTGCTTCGTTAATGGTTATAAGTATTCACTTGCATTAGATCATAATTTGTCGATCCCTAGATCAATTTGGCACTCTATGCAGCTAAAATGTATCTACATATTCTGATGGCAATGTGTTATTAAGTATAGATTTTTCACAATCTTTCAAATGAGTTCGAACTCAGTTAATTCAAATTGAATTTTTATTATCAAGCTTTCCGGTGGACTTTATGTATAAACTTTAAGATCGTCCTGAATGCAAACATTTATAACAAGGATTGCATGGTTAACCCACCGTTAGGTCTTACATTTTCTTCTAAACAGAGTGTATATGTCCAATAAAAAAGGTGTGGTCTCATTCCCAGTCTCCACTTTTACATTATCAATCCCATCATGCACTGGAGACAAAAGTGATATCAAACCAAGTAGTGTCGGTGGTAGCTAAGTCAAATAAGGTTTTGGGTTTCCTGAGACGTAATACCCCTAACTCTTTAGGGGTAGCGCTGCGTCGTACCCTTTATCTTACGCTAGTGCGTTCCATTCTGTGCTACGGTAGTCAGGTTTGGGCCCCGCAGTCAAGCTCTAGAGATATCCAACTTCTCGAACGTATTCAGCGCCGCGCAACCAAATTCATGTTAAAAGTAGACTTACCCTATAAAGATAGGCTACTTAAACTTAATCTACTGCCACTTTCATACTGGCTAGAATATCTAGACCTCATATATTTGTTTAAGTGTCGCCTTAAGCTTAACAATACCGATCTATCTAGTTATGTAACTCCATGCTCGCTTTCATCAAGATCTACAAGAAGCACTACTGGTTCAGACTACAAGCTTAACCCATGCAAAACATCTACTTATAGGGATTCTTTCTTTAATCGCATAGTTATTCTATGGAACTCGCTGCCTTTAAATATTAAGTCCTGTAGTTCAATTTCGTCTTTCAAAACATTGCTACGAGCTCACTATCTTGCGCTTTTGCTTTCCACTTTTGACCCTGATCGCATTAGAACCTATAAAACTATCTGTTCTAAATGCCGATCTACTAACACATCTACTATTTGTTGCCGCTAACTTTTTTCTGCGCTTATTTACTTGTACTTGGCCGGCCGACCAAATGTACAAATGTACACTATTATTATATATTTTTTTGCATCATATATTTTACATTTCATGCTTAATACATTATTCATAGTTCTATCTGTAATGTATTGTCAGTGTATTCGTATTTGTCTCAGGCTGAGCTCGTTTGGACCTAGAGTCTGTTTCTCAGCCTGAGTTAAGCTATTAAATAAAAAAATAAAAAATAAAAAAATCTAGCCGGAGTGGAAGCCTGGAAACGAAGTTCAATAAGGTTTAGGCCACTGGGTGCTGTATGTTGTTTATCCCTACAGTAATCCTTCAAAGGTTGTCGTAAATATATTAATTACGTGTTGTATTATTAGGTACTTATTAAGAAAAAGATAAACAAACTGAACGTACATTGTGAGTTCAGATCTGACATATGTTCATATGATCTCAGATGACGGGATCCCTGTGCTTAAGAGACAAAATCGACTTTCCCTTTGTCGCTTAAGGAGGCTCGCAAAGGGCGTTAATAAGCTAAGATGGGTACTCTTGTAACTTGTGGCTTTTGCGTCCAAATGTGGAAAAGGTACAACTAAAGCAGCTTATCATTTCAAAACTACTAAAATTATGCTATGATTTGCTATTGGAATTACGAGATCGGTTGCTGTGGCAACACATCGGCCTTGCAAACCACACCTAATTTTATTTTTAAAATAATTTATCAAAATCCATCAGGTGAAATTCTTCTAAAAGAGTTGGAAATGGAATTTGTATACATTATCTTTAATCTGAGAAGAAATAGAAAACTTCTGTAAGACAGTACTTGTTTATTTTTTGAAAACTGAACATCGTTTTCGCACTTGAAAACGGAATATTTTAAGAATTCATTTACAAACTTTTTGGAGGTGTATAGTTTTTTCTCCCAGAAATGAAATTAAACCGCGCGCTTTTGAAAGTGTTATCGTAAAAAGACATTAAATTTCGTGCCACTAAATATTTCGCGTTTACAGATTTCGTTACCATTCCTGCGCGGTCAGAAAAATCCTTTCGAGGCGTCAATCTTGTTTTATACAGATAACTGGTTGCTTCAGTTCTATGGAGTTTATATATATCCCTAAATGTATTTTTCGATCTTGTATTGATGTAGTACTTTATAGTTACATGTGTAACAAACACCTGCATGGCGCAGTTTATTTTTAAATAAATGAAACGTTTTATCGTTCGTATGTTTTGCGCATGAGAGAACCATGGTCGTTTTCTGTGCTGCATTTACACAAATGGTGCATGTTTATCGATCAGTAATTCTACAGTACTCTAATATTTGGCTCCTCAGAACTGATTTTCGATAGAGAATGCACTCCGCCAAGAACTTCCCTTTTTCAATCTCACCTGACCCCAAAAATCTTTGGGGCCCAATTTTTTCCTGTAGCTAGCTTCTGCTCAATTCCTAAATTAATTTTTCAGACTAATATATAACTATTTCCGACTAAGAACTCTAACGAAATTAGATAGCAGAAAAATGTCAGAAAAATGACTATTTTCGGCAATCATTAATTCCCCGAAACAATTCACAACAGTAGCAGCAAAATATGTTTTTGATTGTATGAACATTCAATCCACCATAATTTCAGCACAACAAATGTAAGTTAATTTAATGATAACTATATATATATATATATCTAGCATGTTTTCACAAAAGGAGCCTTTGAACCTAACACCCCCTTTTGTGAAAACATGCTAGATCTTGTGTGCCTTTAAGCTTTAAAAGCCAGTAACTCGTGTTTTTGCCGTTTTCTTGAAAGGGCAAATGACAGTTGAAGACTTTTCTGGCCTTTCTATCCCATAATTGACTTGACTTAGATCCATCCCATAATTTCTTTATTTGAGACCTAGAGGTTATGCTTAGGTTAGAAAAAGGCCATTTTCTGGTATTGTTACTCAAAATACAGGAAACTTCCATCCACTAAACGCAATCTACATTAAGAGAACGTTGTATTGCCGTATAGTGCATCGAAATCCATCAAAAGCTCGAGAAATGGCGCCACTTTGAAGATTTTAGGGTACACAAGTAACTTTGAGAGATTCAGGTTAGCTTACAAAAACCACATTTTCGGGTTTTCTACTCCAAATACGGCAAAACTGGCACGCTAGTCTTAAAGTACTGGAAGAGACCGTTGTTTTGACGTGTAGTACATCGAAATTCATCAAAAGCTCGAGAAATGGCGCCACTTTGAAGATTGTAAGGTACATAAGATCTAGCATGTTTTCACAAAAGGAGCCTTTGAACCTAACACCCCCTTTTGTGAAAACATGCTAGATATATATATATTGGATTTTTAAGATTACAGAACAATCTATCCGTCATTCACTAACTCTTTTAAATTTGTTAGCAGTCATCTGTGCAAAGAGCTAATGAATAAAGTTTGTCTGTCTGTCTGCATCACTAAATCCTCTACATCCTTTATTATCACATACACCCTTTATTATCTCAGCTAATACGTTAGGTGGACAAACATTCCGGACAGAAACACGAGTTCTCGTAGCCATATATACTTAAAGATTGCATTTCGTTAATATTGCAGAACGAAATTCGTTCTACCCACCCCATTTTCACTTAAACACTCAAATTTTCGAAAATTAAGGAGCACTCTTATATTATCGGTTTCCATAGTGTTAACCGAGACATTTTAAGGACCGTGATGCCAAGGTTTGTATGGAAACTTACGAGGAATGAGCTGATCCAGGCTTTAACTAGCCTGCGAACCGAGCATCCCCCTCTTGATGAGATACCGGCCATTTCATCGTTTCCGCTTTTCTAACGCGATGAATTTGGCGGAGTCACATTCACACTGGATGGTCTCCTTTGCAGCCGTTCTTAGTGTCGGTCCCATACTCCCGCAGGCTAGTGAATAGTAAATATTTCTTGATTTGAGTGTTGTATCTATGAGTTATAGAGGATTCTTTTTCCAATATGCTAATTAAATGATGTTACAGGAGGCCAACAAACGGCACATGAAATTATTTCTGATTTGTACAAAATTGTTGGTAAAATTACTGTATAACAGTCCAAATATAACATGGATGTGTAGAAACATTTTCTTATCTCTGCCAGCACGTTTTTGTATAATAAATGGCTCCTGTGACATCACATAATTAGCATATTGGAAACAGAAACATCTATAAATCATATAGACGCATCTATTTTCTTGATGTAGAATCGATATTAATGATAAAATGTGGGCTTCTTGGCACTTTAATAACATGCTTGAGTGTACATGTGTACGTAATGTGCTCGTCTACTAACAAGACCAATTCCAAAAATAATGTTAGGAAGCCATCTAGCAAAGCTTAGAGGGAGTTACATAAAGATCATAACCCCTGCAATGTATTTAAACCTATAGTTTCAACACCGGATGTCATGATAATTTTTGAATACTATTTACTTGTCAGCCTACAGTCAATAAGATTGATTCCTTGGCTTGTAATTACTTATTTCTTCGCCAAGATGCATGATGTGCTCAGTGTGTGATTGTGTTTCTGACAGGAACAGCAAACCATATATATAGGTAACTGTAGCTCAAGCTGAATAATCAGGTTCAGTCTGAGTAGTACAGCCGAAAAGCCCATGGCAGGCGTTTATTTCGTCCCGCGCTCCATTCCTACTCGTCTGAAATTCATTCGCGAGCGGATTGAAAACGTCCACGAAAGCGGGGAAACTGACCACTAGAAACGCCTGCATTGCAGGCTAAAAAGTGGCTGAAAGCCCACTGAGGCTGTGATGACACCCCGCCGTGAGCTCGGTAAGTTAACCCGGCCGGACAGTCATGACATGGAAATTAAAACATTGCAGTCGGGGAGCTGGGTCCCCTGTGGCGCGAGATCGATTCCCGACGCGGCGTCATCTGATGCGAGTTGAGTTTGTTGATTCTCTCCGGTTTTCCTTCCTCCATACAAATCAACATGAGAATTGAGCGCTGAGTGCAGAAAATATATGAATGCAGTAAGGAGAGTGTGCGGATCGCCTAATCTGAGCCTCATAAACAAACAAAAATTAACATTTGAGGACTAATAAAAAGCAATGAAAATGTTAATATTCTTAACTTAAGGGGCATTAAGGTTGACGGTGTAAATTTGTTGTATGATACGTGTTTTCTCTCTAAGTAAAAAAAACGTCAACAATAAGGTTTTTGAACCTTAAACTCTATAGTATAGGCGACGAGATAAAATACAATTATAATTCGTTTACTCGGGCTTTTAATTTTCATTTATAACGAGGCCAAATTTAAAGCGCCTGAACAGCTGTTCGTAGTTGCTAATTGCTCATGCAATTTGTTAAGGTTATTTTTCCTACGGAAAAGAGTTAACGCTCTACTTTCGACATGACTTTTGTTCCCTCGGTACGTTTCGTACCATTTTTCATTCAGTCGCATCCCACATCAGTTACAGCTTTCATTATCTTCTCAAGTCATCTAGCTTTCATGTTATACTGAAAAGTGCGTCTACCATCGTCATGTTCAATACCACCCCCTTCCCCGAAACAAAATTGAAGAGTGAATGGCAGGCAAAGAATGAAATCTTGATTATTATTTTTGTTCCTGTTGATATTCGAGATTCAGGAGTACGTTATGAACCCCGTGTATGACGTCATAGGTCACATGCGACTGTTTAAAACTATATTGGTTTTCACAGACAAAACTTTCTTTGCGGCAATGCAAAGAAATTTCGGTAAAGGCTCAGTTATAGTCGCTCAGCAATTTGGCCTACACACCAACTTACACGAGACAACAAAAATGTAATTATGGAGCATGTTTCTCGGTATCTCGTGTGGTCGTAGCCGGAACAGAATAGAACTATGAGTAAAAAAATGTACACAATTTTACGCATTATCTTTTGCGGTTCAGTATGATTCCAGTTTGGAAAGTTTTGTACCGAAAAAACTAGTGGCTTCACTTTGAATGAATCCATGTTTCTGTGTTTTGGGTTCAATCACGCCGGAAGATAACGTTTTTCGACCATGTGTGAAAACACTTCTAAAACCATTTTCTTACGGATGGTAACAATATTACTGTGTTGTAAAAATTAGCATAGCCAGAATGACCGAAAATTTAGAGGAATTTAGAAATGGTCACTTGAAAATTTTTCAGTGCCAATAGAAATATTTCATTAATAAGCGAGAAGCCTTGGAAGTTTACTAGTAAAAGGTTTCGATTTTTTTCCTTAGTTAAGTATTTGATAAAGTCCATTCGGATTTTGCTGTAAATTCAAATTTAATGTTAGTGCACGAAAAATGAAATGGCAGAACGTTTTAGTTTCGATTCAGAGTTGGATTTCCACTTTTTATCTGCGCATCTGAGGGAGTGTTTTCTTTAGTGAGCGATTACCATTCCATGATAGGAATTCTAATTCTTTGGAAAACATAGCTCAGTGTTTCAATTTGGAGCACAGCATGCAAATAATAGGTTAAAATCTTGTGGGGCCATTCTTTTTCCCACAAACAAAAATGCAAATCAACAACTGTAATGAAACCCCCGCAATATTATGAAAACTGAATATGAAAAAAACAGCGAGGAACGTGAATGTCCTCCTGACTTTCCTTGGGTGGCATTTGTAATCAAATGCCGCGGCTTTACAATTTTCCCGTATCATTTCACACCAAATGATCTTTGGAGCGTTTTTCGTTTATTAGTTCGAGCATTCCTGTAAAATTAGGCCGATTATCGATTACTTTAGCCTCAGGTGGTCACGTTAATGGCGAACAAACAGAGGCAAAAGGTCCGAGTTCTGACCTAAATCGAGTGACTGACGTCCAGATATCAATTTCTAAGTCCTGTGAGTGAAACTTTAGTTGTGTGGTCGAGTAGAGTCTATCAGGGCATTTACTTCTTGAGAAAATAGCGACAACAAGCGTTGAGTCTATCTGTGTTCAATGAGACGAAATGACCACTAGATGTAAACACGGCTGACCAATGGTGTTCACGTGTTTTGGCTTCGTGAACCAGGTGTATTGACTGATTCGGAGACGGACATGCCCTATTTGCATACATCGTCTATTATCAGATGTCATAAGCTTTTTATAGCGCAGACTGAAGACGAATTGCTGGGGAAACCTTTTTATGTTTTGAAACTCCCAATAAAGGAACTATATTCCAACTTGCTGGATCAACACTCCTGAAAATCGACTAAGGTAACTCTTTCATATTCACTGTAAACTCGGGTCTCTACTTGATATTCCAACATGAAATTCTATTTCGTTGTGAAGTATTTCATTGTGGCGTTTCTGGTGTTTCTGGCGGTCTCTTAACTAGCTCTTATTTTTATATTTTAGTTAATCCGTGTGAGTTTTTCTCTTCCAATTACTACATATATTTTGTCCACCATTCAGGATAATATGAAGTAAGTCAGTTTCTGATCCTCACGATAAAAGGTTTGTTAAGCCACGCGGCGTCGTTAATTTTAGCTTCTTCTTAAATAGGACTTGAATATATTAAGGCTTCTTGTCTTCGGTAATGTTTTTCAATGTTTTTGCTCGGATCGATCTCTAAATAGTCTCTCTACCGAAAAATAGCAGTTTTAATTTTCTCGTCAAATATCGGTATAAATCCTAATTTACATCTCTTAGGAATATCCGGAAACAACTCGGTTCACCGATAAAGGAAAGATGTCCGGGTCACGTACAGTATTATTTAATATTGTTTTCTTTTTCTCGCTCAAGTTAGGGGCGACCTTTCCTTACTCGATTTACAATATCTAAATAACGTTTCACTTTCCTTGGTTCAATCATTTAAATTTTACCAACTACCCGAGTCCTGTGAAACGTATAATTGTTCAGTACAGGAAGTGTGTTAGCCAAACTCGCTCCAGGTGCGAGGAGTTTTAGGATTTGACGCACAACGGGCGAGAATAACACAGCAAACCCCATCTACACCCTCTTTTATTTCACGATTTACCATCGTAGACCTTGCCGGGGCTTTTGTGTTTTAAATTCAAATTGAAACCTTGTGCGTGAACGTGTCTCAGTAATTACCACGGCTGTACTGTATTACAGCCGTTTGGCGTGGTCATTTGAATCAGTGACTGCAAAATACCCCATTCCCCCTTAGTACCCCATACTCCATTAGTACCAGCCAGAATCACAATTAAAGGTTTTATTATCGTAATGGTTAATGTGGTGATTATTTCATAGCATATCATCATCATTAACGGTAAAATTTAACGACGGAAAAAATCTTCACCTCTTATACAAGCCTCGCAGACTTATTAGTACGTCTCAAGTGTGAATCAGCCTTACTATAACTTCCTGGTTTCGTTTTTCTTCATTTGCTCATTCATGCATGATCATATATAGGATTACAATTAGGTAGCACTGGATCATGGAGGGTACTATCCGGAAGGGGTTACCTCACGCACTGAATGCCGGGAAAGTTGAGACGCCAACTCAACTGAACGTACAAATGATGCGACACTAGATTGTCCTTCAGGGCCGGGTTCAAAGTCCGATTAGTGTTAATCCTGGATTAACTCTGCACAGAACCTATTGGTTGTCATGGAAATTAACCCTGGATTAGCACTAATCGGGCTTTGAACAACCCGGCCCAGGTCTAGAATAATTAGAATATATATGTTTAAAGTTTATCATGAATTGAAACCAAATATGACTAATTTGCATAATTGCATAACGTTGAAGCTTTCAGGCCGTTCATAGAAAAGTCATTCTCATAGAAAAGTCATTCTCATAGAAAAGTACTTTTAGTTGAGAAACAATATATCAAAGCCTTTCTTGTTATAACATCCAAACCTTTCCAAAAGCGATATTTTTGACGATAATATGAAGCGAAATAAAAAATCGCTGGCATTGTTCACTCATTGATCGTGAACAAAGTAACCAATCAAAACCGAGAACGTTGTCATGTGTTTAAGTTTCCGGTACCATGGGCTCCTGACGGTACGGAACTTTGACAGCTGTGTGAAACATGCAGCGAGTTATCTCACTAATATTATCTCAAGCTAAAGAGCATTTCTTGAACCGGCGAGGGGGAAACCAAGAGTGGGATTCCTTCATTTATTTATGGTAAATAAGATTATTGGCAGTTTGGTGATTGGTTTACCAACACTAAGTTAACTTAGTGGAGTGGTCAGGTGTTATCAAAAAGCCTGACCCCGTTAGGCCCGTAGCCGTAGGTGTTTTAAAATCATCCATCTCGGAAACAAAGGCTTTATTCCCCCTGAGGGCAAATCGTCTCAACTGAAGTCTTTGTTTTGCAATTACAAACAGATTTTCGAATCGTCAAAGATTTTTTTTATCATTTGTTTCGTCGTGTCAGTTTACAGAGCTGTCATCGTTTCTCATGACACGTTAATAATTCATGATTTTCACAAGGTTAATATCTAATAAGCATTGAAAAACGAACTGGGGCAATATTGGCTTTTATTGCCGAGCGAGCCGTGTTTCTAGGCGCGTGTAGGATCCAATATCGAAGTTTTACCAAAGCCAAGAGAACCACACTAGTCCGTGACCCAAAATGACTTGTAACGGACTACAACTACAAGAAAGCGTGTAGTAGACTAGTACTTAAACTTGAAAGACTTGTTAAGCGAAATGGTATATAAATCGATTGTTCTCATCTATGTTGGACAACATAATGCTTCTCTGGTTAGTTGCTTAGTATTTACTTGTTTTTAAGATGTGAATTTCTATACTCTCTTCAAATTCAACAGCTGATCATGATACGGAAATTAACGTTCATGGAACCTTCCCTGAGAAGTTTATGGTTCTGCTCTTTCGTTATCTCGAATTTACTTCGAACAAGTACTGCTGCCGTTAACACGACGACTTCTCCTACAACCAGATCGAATGTAACTAGAAATGAAACCAAGATTTCTCCATTCAGCTGTAAATGGGATGACTTAAAATTTCCGATCGCTTATGGACCAGGAATCGCTTGCGCCTTGTGTATTCTACTTGGCGGCTTCAAATTGATTGTTGGTGAGTTAATAACGTAATGTCATGTGTAAAAAATCCATTTACAAATGTGAAGTCTCGTTAATCCTGAAGCACAAGATTAGTCCTTTTGTCTGTGGGTTGCTACATAAATTTTATGGAATTATAACACCTCAGACTCAGTGACCTCGTGAGTTGTGACTTGTCCGTGGTAGAGTATCAAAATTCAAATGTAAATAGTTCTACTGCACATATGTACAATCGATTGTTTCGTAGGTTTGCTTTATATTAGAGCGAGGCTATATTGTGGACAACTGTAATACATGTACAACCAATATGTATTATAAATTTTCAAAACAATTTGCGTTTCTATTGTTTAAGCCATATTTCCTTGATAACACGTGTTGTATGGTACAATAATATTTATTGTTGCTCATACATCAAGACCCCTGGCCCTGAACTGGCCCAAGACCTTGTCTTTGTTTAGCAAAGAACTTGTAGTTTTTTTTATCTCTGTTGGAAAATATTTTATTTAAAGTAAGGCTATTACTAAAATAACTATTTACAGGTTGCTGGTTTAATAAGTATCACATACATGCTCAGAATTTAATTCAAGGGGTTGAGTTACATGTAGCTCATGTCAATCATTACAATATAACCGGGGCTTTATTAGCAGAGCTCCTTTGGGCCCATGTGAGGGGAACACCATACATCATAGCAAGCGATCAAAAAAATTGTTGCACATGTCTGTCTGACCACATCCTTCAGCATGTATCACCTCTAATATTTGTAGGATTTTTTTCTTTTCTCATAGTTGATTGTGTCTTGATAGCCCCACTCCAAAGTTGTGCCTTGATAGTCACAGGTTTGAGTCTCGCTGAGGACACTTTTTTCTTTTTCCACTTTTTTTAACTGGACAACATTTCTTACCTCCTTTTTTCTTTCTGGCATTTTTCTTTCTTACCAAGTTATCATTTTAATAATAATAACTAAACAAAACATAGCTTTTCAAAGCAATCAACCAAAAAACTTGCTTCAACCCTCTGTCTGAAATATCACTCAGCTGGTCAATATAAGCTCTAATGTGATCAAAAATCATTAGAGCTCCACTAATAGGCTTGCCTAAATATATTACTTCCTGTATTGCAACATATCTACACTGTATAAAATAGGTCCAAGTGCCTTGGAGTAGGACTTTTCATGGACAACAAACAAAATTGTGTTTTTTCTTTTACAGCATGGTACACAAACGTGTGACTACATGTATACCTTTAATGTATTTTCATACTTTGTTGCAATAATTTCATCAAGAATGAGAATGGCCTCAAATTAACCACAAATGGGAATTAGTACAAAACTTGGCAAAATGTATTTTTTGAAAATGTTAGAATGCATCCAAAGAGCACTAAACTCTTCTGAAATGAAAAGAAAATGGTGGTGAGTGGAATAAATATGTTACAGCGTTTCTTCCTTGAACTGGCTCCTTTTTGTCCACCCATTTTCTAGGGAGGAAATGGCTAAAATAACAAAGTTTCAGTTTTGCTTAGAACTGCCTCGTCCAGTTCCTTTATATAACACTTCCCTTTTGAAGATGGAACAATAAAACTTTAAGGAAAGCTTAGAGCAAATGGGAGCTCTGAAAAATTGTCAAACTGTTCCCTGAATCTTTCAATTTTAGATGAACATATGCGATAGATCAATAGACTTCTCGCAATGTCCCTGTTTCACACTCATTTGTAGTTTGACATATGGGCCGCATCAGGCAAAAAGGGCCCAGATGACATTCAAGTTAAATAATTCCTACAACAATGTTCCTAATAACAGGTTGAATATTGTATTGTATTCTTAACGAGAAGCGCTAAATTTCATTTCAGTTTCAAGAAATTGATAACAAAAATCAGGGGTGAAATTTATGTGATTTTGATGCAAGGGCCCGATTACGAATATGACTACAAAAATTAGGAATCCTGTCAGAGGGGATGATTTTGATGTGTGACATTCATTTATACCTGCTGGCATTAAAGAGTAAAAAATAAATAAAATGAACAAGATGATCACTTTGTCTACTCACCAAAGCTCATAATATGATTTTAGCAATAGTACAAATTACACCTTGATTTCACTGGTCAATTTCATGAAATCAACACTACTTGTTAGTAGCACAATGTGGCACTTGCAATACATATTGTAATCGCACCACAAGTATAAAAAAACATGGTACAATTTCAACATACATTTACATAGTATGTAAAAAGTTTATCCCAAGTGCATCCAGAAGTTCTTACTAGCTTTTCAAAAGTTTCCTCAAAACTGAGATCAGATGGTGGATGTGATTGAAATTTATAAGCATCTAATCTATTAGAAACTCCTGAATAAAAAGTCATAATAGCTGGCTGTTTTGCTAGTAGGTGGCAATGTAAGTTAAAGCTGTGACCCCTGCCTCTACTGCTTGTAACTGAAAACCTTTAGTTATAATGTAACCATGAGATGGCTGGTTTTTTTTTTACTCTTAAGTAAATTTTCTTATTTTTGAGTATTGAACCAGCCAGCTACACCAGGGAAAGCAAACTGTTAATATTTTGGAACTAAGAAGGCCATTTCGGTCTGAGCTTTCCAAAGATAGTTGTATTGGGCCTTGTTTGTGCTTTGCCTATAGATTTCTAAAATATTCTTAAGAAGAAAACCTATGGTGTGCCCTTGTGGAAAATTTTGCTGTGTACCGGCCCACAATATCTTTTCGGTCTGTGTTGAGTCTGAAGGTAATCCAAAGGGAATTGGGTTATATACGTGTTAGCTATTAGCTCGCAAGGATTTTGGAAAGATTATTTAAAAAATGCAAAGCATCTGAAATTTGGTCGTCCATGTACTAGCTGTACATGTAATAACTCTGTTTTGCGATCAAGCTAATAAGTGAAGGATGTGTGAGAACTTAATACTTAAACAACATTCCTTTGTGAAGTGCACTGGCATGAAGCGAATTTTTGATTAGAAAGGGCTAATGTATTCAAATAAAAATAAAAAACGGCAACCAACAATTTAAACCAGAATGAGCATTATCAGGCTGCCAATGATAAACAAAAATTTCATGGACGGACCTTAATGGAAGGCTTGAAAACCCAAAAGAATCCAAAACAGAATGACAATGAACATCGTTAACTCATGACTTTGACTTGGCTCTCCAGTAAACAAGCTTGTAGTTCTAAAACAGCTAGAGTGGGGGAAGCATTTCACGCAATAGGGAACTGGGTAATGGTAGATTATTCACTATTAAGGTTATTTATTATTATTTTTCTTGTTGTTTTCAAAGAATATTGGTGTGAAATAGACAAATTGAATGATATTAAGGATATTTCGAGTTGGGAAACGAAAAAAAAATTGTGATGCAACAGCCGGGAATCAAACCTGGGGTCAACGGCTTGAGTGCCATGATAATCCCTGAGAGAAAAGACGATTTTTTTGTCTGCAAATCTTGAGTTTTTTCTATTATCAGCATTTTCATGTACAAGAATAATTATTGTCACGGTCGATGTACGTAAAATTTCACTTCATAAAACGTAAAGCGAACGTAAATAACAGCAAAGAGTGTCACTCAGTCAAATCAACACTAATGCCGTTTTAGCATGCAACCCTTCAATTAATTGCGTAAACTAGAAAACAAAGATTTAAAAACAAAAACAAAAATCAAGGGAGATCAGTGCAAAACATTAACAATAACATTAATGGGAAATGAAAACATCACTAGCTACTGCATGCTCAAGTTTTTGATCTGGGCTTCCTGGTTTTAACAGTACAAGTGTAGCACTTTTTCAGGCATGTTGCTCATCGCGCGCAGCACGTTAGGTTTTGAGATGTAGGATTTGGGAATGAAGGAATCCAGAAGTCAGCCGATTTTTGCTCTCGTCGTATATGTATGTTTTGGCCCGTAATTATGATTAGAGCTCCACTATAAACACGATATCATGATAATACACTAATCAATATTCCACTGCTTTTTGTTGTATCCATTCAGGTTTCAAGTACCAGCGAACCACTTTATTCCTGATGGGATTTACCTCTGCAGCAATCCTAACTTACTTCATTTGTCTTGAGAGAAGCAGCCTTCTCCTTCAGTATATCCTTCTCATCACTGCAGCAGTGGCCATCTTTGCAGGAATCCTTTGCACAACTATTGTATTCTGTGGACTCTTTGCATCAGGACTCATTGCAGGAGTTTGTATTGGCATGGCATTTTTGCTAGGATTCTCAAGTCTACATGCAGAATATAACACTATTTCTATTCCCCTTGGGGTGGTGATAACCCTGTCTGTGATTATCGCTGGAGCAGCTGTGTGGTGGAAGCGAGTGTTTTTGATATTTTCATCTAGTGTTTTTGGTGGCGCACTGATAATTAGTGGAGTTGATTACTTCATGGAGGACTTTCTGTTGATGATATATTCCTGGAAGAAGATATTCTTGTTAAAGGTGTACAATGAGCCGTGTCTCTTTTCATGGATTATCCTTGGGATGTGGCCTCTCCTTACTATAATTGGACTGCTGGTTCAGTTTCTGAAGACAGGGAAGGCATCACCTAAACCAAAAAAGGGTGAGGCTCCTTTTCGTAATCAAGACAGACATGCGGATCACAGTCTTCTTGTGTGACAATTGATTCTTTATAATTTGTACAGTTAAAGACACTAACACAACTTGTGATTTACTTTGATGTAGGGAATTTAGCCATACTTTATTACATGATAGATCATCGAGTTGAACTTCTCATTAGGAACCAACATTAATATGTCAAACAATGGTGGTCACTTACGAGAGGTTTAAAAATGTACTGATTTGACTGAGGAACATGCCAAATGGGTTTTTAGAAACATGGTTTGAGTGAGAAAGAAACTAAATAGGTTTTTAGAAACATGGTTGCTTAAAGGATACCCCAACTTTTGGAACACATTGCTGTTAAATTGTTGGAAATGTCATCTAAAATAACTAAAAATTTGTTGAGAAAAATTGGGGAAAAAATTAAGTGTAGTTTTTGAAAACAAAAACCATGGATATGAGTATACCGTATTCACTTACAGATAAGCCGCACTTGCAGATAAGCTGCATCCTGAGTTTAGAAGCTTGAGTTTAGGAAAAAGTTTTTTGGAAGAATATCAAACGTACATTGTAACCTTCATCGGACTTTCAAACTGGAGAAAACTCCAAAGTTGTATCTGTAATTTCAGCTCTGAAGTAGTATAAACTTCATGTCTACATACTTCTAAAGATACATGACCTATCTTTCCATAGTATTTGTTTACTGATATCTGTTCACTCGGGTTACTTTTTAGATCGAATTTTACATGTCAACCAAACCAACAACATGCTCACATTTGTCTGTAGCTTAGTAACCTGGCATCTGTTGGAAGAGAGAAAACTGGACACTAGAAGTTTTGTTCTCACTTCAAACGAAGTCAAAATGTTTGCTTTTTCATGTATCATGTCTAAAAGGATATCTGCAAGCCATCTATTGGGAAAAAAACTAGTTTGGAAGATCAGTTCGACTAATTTGATGCGAAAGTTTTGAACAGTGACAACACAGTGGCCATTTACTGCGCAAATACTCAAGGATAGCATGCCATTTTCTTGCTCGTGGAGGAATTATAACCATCGAAGTAACAGGGCGACGGCAGCTGGCACTGCAACACACTTTGTGGTGGGCATTTAGTTGCTCCAGAAAAGTAGCTATAAACCGTGTTAAAGATGTTTTGACGAAGAAGGTTTAACGGCAGCAAGAATATAACTTCAATACATCAAAACGGTTAGAACTATTGCATTGAGAGCCACCAAACTTGCAAAAGCAATGACCAGTGCTTAGTTTCTTTTGGTTTTGTGTGTTAATTTAACTCGCTTGAGTTAAAGGGATACCCGAGTGAAAAACACATTGGGGCTCAAAAGAATCTTCAACATGTTCTTTGTTCAGAAAATGTATTAAAATTTGATCAAACGTTTTTAGTATTAAGAACGAGCACCTCAAAGTTGGCCCCGCGAAGACATGGGCGCCGCCATCTTTGTTTGCATTTACGGAAGTGACGTCACTTCGTCCCACCAGCGTATCGCGGCTACTTGTCTTTGTATGATTTTCACACGCTCGGAATTAAAGTGGATATATTTTCATCGAGATTGCAGAGCAATTCTTACAGAAACCGGAATTATGATGAAGACGACATTATGAGAAAAGTTCAGAAGACTGGGAGGAGGAAGAAAAGCATTGGGAAGGCGAGAAATTATCAGACGAACAACAAGGTCTCGTAACTGCCATTTAATAACAGCAAAACAACATGGCTTAAAAGACTCGAGTGACTTCTGAATAAGTATAAGAACTACAATGTATGTGAGGTACAGTTAAGGCGTTTATCATCCTAAAAACACCTAATAAGTGAGAGAGTGAGAACGCTGGTGGGACGAAGTGACGTCACTTCCGTAAATGCAAACAAAGATGGCGGCGCCCATGTCTTCGTGGGGCCAACTTTGAGGTACTCGTTCGTAATACTAAAAACCTTTGATCAAATTTTAATACATTTTCTGAACAAAGAACATGTTGAAGATTCTTTTGAGCCCCAATGTGTTTTTCACTCGGGTATCCCTTTAATAATAAAAAAATATTTGAAAATGTTAATTTATGTAAATTTACGGAACCTTGTGCAGATGTTCTCGCAGATAAGCCGCACCCCCGATTTCAAGTGTAGATTTTGGGTAAAAGGGTGTGGCTTATCGGTGAGTGAATACGGTATAAATTATGCCATTTGGGCTTAGACAGGTGCTGACATATTGGATCTTATTAGGCTATACAGTTGCCCCTATTGTAAGAAGACAATAGCTCTTTTGTTGTGTAACAATAAAGGCTGTCATGAAATGGCATAAGATCCAAGATGGCGGCACTTGCAGAATTCAGAGCTCAAAATGGCTCACTTGACTATCCATATATTTTCCATTTTTAAAACAAATTTTCAATTTAGACGTCCACTATATATTACCAACAATTTAATGCTTACGGGAGGAATTTAATGCTCAGTCAGAGGTCCCATTGTATGTATCAACTAAATACAAGTTTGTATGATATTTATTATTTTCAGTTGGTACAACAAAAGCTGTAGCTTTATCAAGAAAGAATCTTGTCAAATCTGTGACCTATTATAACAAAGTTAACTCTTAAATTACTAGCTTGTTTTTATGGGAAAAGGACTGAGCAGAAGCAGATCAGGACGTATAAAAAAATGGTAAATACAAACCATATTTTTTTAAATGGCACAGGATTATACATATTTTGGTAATGAAGTGGTTTGAAGGATTTTGTTGGAATTTTATATTTTAGTCCTAGCTAGGGTTAGATCAATAAGACAATAATTTAGTAGGACAGTAATAATATTCATTGCTTTACATAAAAACTTCAAATGGAAGGAAACAGAAAGCAGTCAGACTAGAGTCCTGCCATGTTGAAAATCTATTCACATTTTTGCAAAAAGATTGGTCATAATCTACTGTGTGACAATTAACAATCTGAATCCATATGGTCTTTAAAACATAGTAGAAAAAAAAAGGAAAGTGAAAAATTATACTAATTTAATTGTGTGGCAATTTCTTAATTAATTAAAAATATTTGAAACCAAACTTATTCAAAAATATTCTACCACTGGAATTTATTGTAGTTTGATAAAAAAAAGTGTTTACTGTAGTTTGATAAAACTGCTGGATATCAATAGATAATGCTTCAGTGTATAATAGTATTTAGACAGAGCTTGCTTAGTTTGTGAGGCTCGAGCCATAACAATAGATTAAGCTCATTAGCATGACCTATTCCACACATGATACGTTTGCCATCTGAAACAGATCTGAGTTATCTAGCCTTCTTGTACATATATATACTCATTTTTTCAGGGTTTGGTTTGAGTATCATTATATTCATCACACTTTGTACAATTTCAATCCATATACTTCAATATTATTACCAGTAGATAAATATTAATAATATAATGACGTGATATGGTAGGTAGTGCTTAGTATCCATCTCACAATAATTATAATTATTATAAGTAATATAATTGTCAGTTTCAATTCATGGATCAACTTCACTCAAAAGGAGTTGAACGGAATCATTAGTTTCAAATAATTTTATGCTTGATGGAAATACTCTAAAAGAGTTTATATATAATAGATTTAAAAAATTCATTCATGGGAATTATTCTTGCATCACTGTCAAGGTTTGAATTCTTACTCTTAATTAATTGAATGGAAAATATTTTTTGGAACATTTTTAAGGTAATTTTTTGATTAAGTATATTCACCATAGTATGGTGATTTACTACACATATAGTGTCAGTTTATTCACAGCATGGCATACTATGTATGCTGATAGCTCAGACCCTTGGACTTGAAGTTAAATATTATGAAAACAAGAATGGGAGCATTATTGAACATTATCAGAAAAAAAAAGATATTTTATTCTGCAGGGGGTCGATCAGCTCAGGGTAAAAAAAGTGAAATGATTTATTTTGCATTGAAGACACATTGAAGTGTTACCAGGTCTCCCAAGTCAAGAGGCTTATTAAGTATTCTTACAAAAGTTCTCTAGTGTTAAATTGGAATTATTTAGGTTGGTTTTGAAGCTGTTTTTACAGTATTGTATATTAAAGCTGTTTGTATAAATTATTGCATATTTTTGTATCATAAAATAATGATATTTTCAGTTTTTGCCAATGCCAGGCTTCATGATCATGTACATAATTATTGGAAAATAGCAGGAATTATTTCGTCTTTAAGAATAGGAGGGGAACTGAAGTAGGCTAGTGTTGGGATAAGTGTTCAACTAATCCTATGATCCCAATTAATCCCTGAAAATCTGACATTTGAAATAATAGTATCTATAGACCCTCATAAATATAATTATTTGCAGATGAATAGAACTGGCCTGATGTTTGGATTGCATCTCATCTGCCATGGTGCTTGTACAAAGTTAGAAGATCATAATTATAGTAGTGATGGTTTTACCAGGGTTGTCACAGGTCAGGATAAAGTCAGGAATTTTTTTCAAGGTCAGGGAAAAGTCAGGGAATTTTGATCTCAGTCAGGGAAAACTGGTATTTGACTAGAAGTCACTGAGGGAAAAGTCAGGGAAAAGTGAACTTTTGAGAGTATTGTTAGAAGGAAAGGCTGAAGAGAAGAATCTTTATAGAATCAAAGATCAACTTGGTGAAAAATGGTTTGAAAGATTTTGCACTATCAGGCTGTTAATGCAAGCCCAAATTATAATAATTATTTTGTTGGTTTAATTGTGTAATTTTTTTAAATTTTATGTAGTGATTTACTGTATAGTACAGGCATCCCAGACCTCCTATATTTCCTATATATCCTATAATTTGTATAGGATCCTATAAAGAGCCTATATTTCAAGAAATCCTCCTATATTTCCTATAAATAGGATGTATGCTGAGTGATACATTTATATTTTGCACTTTTTAGCATTTTTGTTGTGAATTAACAAAAGCAAAATTCTTTCCTATAAAAAAAAAACAGGTTTGATCAAACACATTAAAAGTTCACATGTTTAAAAAATTGTGTGTTTATTGTTTACTATTTATTGTTTGAAAGCTATTTTTATAGCTCCTATAAAGTGCCTATATTTTGGAAAACAATCCTATATTTTCCTATATTTAGAACTTGCACAGCCTATATTTCCTATCAAATTTGTCCAAAAAGTGGCTGGGATGTATGTATAGTATGTGATCATTTTGTGCATCAAACCTTTTCAGAGATCAAAAGTAAGAGTATGTAATTCCATTTAAATCTGTGAAACACTCAACTTCAAACTGATGGAAAAGTCCTATAATGATTATCTGTAAAAAGAAAAGCTTTTTGTAGTTTGATTTGCCAGAAAAATATTAAAATATATTGAGAATGATTCCATTGACTTTATACATGTACATGTATTTCTGTGTGTATATGTGCTGTCAGTGAATTTAAGTTTTCAGCTTCAACATTTCCATGGTATTCCTACAGCTATGGGTAAGGTTGGTAATTTTTCAGTTTTCTTTTGCACATTGCACAGATGTCTATATACTAGGCTGTTGGAATTATTTATTTTGCACTGTCATTTCAGTTGAAGTAATCATGCTCAATAAATTTGTAGTACACGAATCCTCTGTATTAAGGAGAAATTAATTATATCCATGTGACCTTTTTCATTAGAAACTGTTGTGACCTTGGATTGTATGTTTTAACATTTTAAATCATTTCACTTTAAAAAAAATTAATTGCAATTTGCTAACATAATTAATTATTGCTAGCTGTGAGTGTGGTTGCACCATATACATTATATCTGCTAGACTGGGAGGTGCCAGTTTTTCAGATAAAAAATTGAACTGTACCAGATAAAAAATGGGGCTGCTGTGTGGATCTATACCCAAAAAAAAAACATTTTGAACTGGTACTAACATATTACTGGCTGATAGAAGACTGGCTAACAGAATCTCTGTTACATGTATATCATTAGCAATGTTTAGAATTCCAACTTTAATTTGAATTTAAAAAGTAGAGTAGTCCTATAAGAACTAAAGATCTACATAACTGGATCACTTTTGATAATTTATACTGAATGAAGTGAAAACAGAATAGATGGGAGTGTCCAGGATGTGATATTTTATTGTCAAACAAGTATGTCTGATTATTTGTATTTTGTTCACTACAATGCTTACTGGAATACATGTCCAAATTATTATCAATAGGCACTCTGTGTTGTCACATGTATATGTTCATTGAAGATCAACTAACATTATTTTTGTTTACTTGAAATCACATGTAGATCTTTACAACAAGCGGTATGCCATGGGCTCCCCATTTTACTCGGCTCCAGATCTCGATGACATTGAAATGACTGAGCTTCTTCAACCCCAAGCAGCAGCCAGTCAAAGCAACCAACGAGGCAATCAAGCACATTCAAATTCAGATAAACCATAATGTTGGTAAACTTTTAAACTCTAAACACTGGGACACTCAGGCTTTTATCCACCGTAGACACGTAATGAGCAAGTGCGAGAAGCTAGGGGATCTGGGGGCATGCCCCTGGAAATTTGAAAATCTAAGGCCTGGATTATAATTTCCTGCATTTGAAAGTAAAAATCCAGACCTCAATGGGCTGTGGGGTGGAGTGGGGGGTATGCACCCACTGGATATAGGCCTGCTACTCTGTGAGATGATTAAACTAAATTTGTTTTTGTTCAGTTGACCCATTATAACTAAAGGGATGGATAGATTGTGATGTATTTCAAGTGATGCTGGCATCATATTTCAGTGAGATACCATCATGGCAATTGAGTCATTGTTGGAATAAATATAAAACTATAAATAACAAATAGAAGATGGTTTTCCTTTGTCCTATAAAAAATAATGCATGTTTGAGGTCTGGAAAAGCTGTGAATGCATATTGGTTGCACAAGTGCATTTGGCAGCTTTTCAAGATTTTTATACAACAGTATAAAGGAAAGCCATTTTCTGTTCGTTTTATAATACAAAACTAAACTCAAGTACTTTATTTTATTTTGTATTTTAGCCAACAAGTGATTCCGTACTTTATATTATAAAATTCATAAATTAATACATAAATTAAGTAATTCATAAATAAATTAATACATCAATAAATAAAATATTTCAATAATTAAATTAATATTAATAAATAATTAAATGAGTAATTACTTAATGATAGTCTAATTATTTTTTTAAAGATTCATATTTTAGATAAATTTAATTTATTTGAATTATTACATTAACAAGCTGGTCAATCAAACAAACTCAATTAGTCTACACTGCATGAATATTAACAATTTTAAATTACCTTGGGGGATGGGGTGAGAATATATTACCTTTGGGTTCCTTTTATGTGGATGGGTGGGACAAAACCAGGTACTTTAAACTCCCTTGGTTAAGTCCCCTCCCACCATGGCCATACCTCTTTAAAATGACTGAAAGAATGGGTTTCTTATCATAACTTTTCATGCTTGAATACTAGTAAAGTGATCATGAAGACTTAACATGAACACTAACAAAATTTATGTAGAAGACTACAATTTTGGACAAAACATGTTAACAAAATAATCATTATATATATCCTTACTTTTTCCTACAGAAACGGCCTTTTATTTAACAAATAAAAGGATTATCCCCATTCCCCTGGTGGTTTCATATAGCACATGTTATTGAACATTATCACTCCGAAGGGTTTTGTCCAAGATTGTAGTCTCGTTAAGAGAATCTTCTGTTAAGTAAAGGCATTTCAGAACGTCTTTTTAAACCCTCAAAAACCTTTTACACAGTTGTATAAGCCAAGGGCTTAAAAAGTGCACCTATCAATGTTAAACCCAAGTTTAGGGGAGGGGGTGGGGATTTGACAGGCAGAACTCTCCAAAGGTTGGCGATTTTAACGTATGCTGCCTGCCCCAGAAGGTAGCTATAGGGCAGTGGGGCGACAAATGTTTATAATTTTGACCAAACGTGTTGTCCCAAGGGTGGGGATTTAACATTGATAGGTGCATTATAACTGAGATTTTACAGTAAAGTCTCATACAACTTGTTTCTGCAATTTATACAAAAGTTATAGAAAAGAATGTACCAAAAGTATTTTGCTTTAGTCAAAGGTTCATACCCTTTATTTTAAGATCTGGGCCCAGTTGTTCAAAGGTTATCCGCCAGTAAATCGATCCTTAATTATCCAGTGGGTAAGTCTCATTAACCAAACTAGTTTATTTTATCCACTGGATAAAGATTTATCCAGTGCATAAAATTGTTCACCATTTGAACAACTAAGCTTTTCACTCCATTCTAGAAAATTCTAGAAATATTCTAGAAAGAACATCGAAGGTATTACAGCTTTTTCATGTTCTATAAACTCCAGCTCTTGCAAGCTTGGTTCCTTCAAAGCACTTGAATAACCTTGAATCGTACTATACATTCTAGATATTCCAGTTTTTGCAAGCGTTTTGTTTCTTGAAAAGCTTGAACAAACTCGAATGTACCTTACATTCTAGATGTAACATGATTAATAGTGGTTTATATTACATTTTAATTAATATTCATATTTAATTTACCCAATTTAAAATATAAATACAGTAGTAATTAAATTAATATTTATATGTATTGAATTATTTATCAAATGCCAAATATTTAAATAAACGCTAACTATCAACAGAATTATAAACTGAACCAGCCCATATTAAGTCATACTTATAATATGATGACTGCTTTAAATCTGTAGCTATTAAAATGGTGTGAATAATAAAATGCTCTCGATGCATAGACCACATGCAAAATCCATTGCCTGGTCCTGGGATCAAATCATGCCGGAAAGCAAGGATGGTAAATTCAATACCGGTACCTGTTTTCATGCTATTCCTTACATTTTACAGTCAAAACGGGTTAAGTGATCCTTCCTAGAGCAAGGAAATGAAGTTCATTATTCAACGTTTTATTTCAACAATGGAAATTTGAAATGAAGAATGAAATCAAATTTCGAATAATGAACTTCATTTCTGGCTCTAGGGAGTATGGCGTTCCGGTGCGGACAAAAATACAACGACAAATAGAAAAAAAGTCAAAAATAATTTATTTGTCGAAAACTACTAATTACCTACCGATTTTTTTTCTATAAAGGGGTCGAATTTTCAAAAGGGAAGATACTTGCTCCTATTAAAACAGAATTACAAAATCGAAATATGCATATATTTATAAGCTAATCGATAGAAAAACGAGTAGAGAGTAAACGGAAGTGAAGCCAAAACCGGAAGCGCTGGGACAGTATACGGTATTATATCGAAACAGTCACGAGCAGCCACTGACGAAGTAGATAAGTTATAATTACAGATGTCAGTACTGCAAGGATAATGTCTCAGAGTCAGAGTAATTCCACCAATATACAAGATATTGTCAGGGAAGTCGTTGCCAATGTAAGCAGTCTTCCTTCATCAAGCTCTTCCAGTACTGGTACTAACATCACCACTACATAACAAACTCAAACCGTACGAACGCCGGAACGAACGCATCCACTTCCGAAGAACTAAATCACTCCTTTCAAATTCTACGTGGATCAACGGCTCTGGTCTCAGGGTTTTTGCTACGAGATGATCAAGGTCAAGAGTGCAAGCTGCCCGGTCAAGTTCCAACACAGTATTCTATTTCACAACACTCATATCATCTGCTCAGTTGATATAAGGTATGGGGAAGAATATTGATCCAGCGGTCTGAGTGAGGCTGTAGAGCTCACTTAATATGGTTGGAGAAGGGCGAACCGCACGAATTTCATGCGGGTGGGCCGTTCTCCAACCTAGTCTAGTGTCCGCTGGAAGTAACTGAGGGGATAATTGAATGTTGTACCGTATTTATGGTCACCCCTGTTACGTAATCCACGTGCATATGGACACCTTACGTGTGCGCAACATTTTATGCGTCTTATTTCACCTTCGCATCTAATTATGAGTATTGTGAATAGTCAAAGAAAGAACTAATGATAAGGATTTCACAACCACAAGGTGACTAAAAACAACAAGTTAAAGGACTGAGTAGGCTACGGACATTGTTACATTTTACACAAACTGACTCCCATTTGCGCGGATTGTCTGTGTTATAAGATGTTTTCAGGGCTGACGTATAATATTGTAAAAGGTGAGACTTGTAGGAGGACAGTGAAAGTGCTGGTTGTCGGGTTTCCTTAGGTAAAATTCGGTTCCAAATTCTAGTGGCTCTTATCATGTAGCCGGATTTCTTATATGTTGTTGTTTTACAGAAGCGTTGCTTAAACTCAGTGCTGCTGTTGTTATTACTAAACCTATAGTTAGCCTAACAGGGCAGATTTCCTGTGGTAAAGCGTCGTTATTAAAATCGATAAACCCTCTGATAGCCTTAAAAAAAATCCATATCTAAGTTCTCGTGCCAGTAACATAGAGGTAGTAGACTGGTTCTTATTAGTCTAATATCCTTATACCTCGTTTCACAGAGAAATGGTAAATTCAAGATATTAAATTTAGAAGCACGTCGTTGCACGCGTTCTATACGCTCAATAAGTTCTAATGTCTGAGGGGCCCAGACTTGCGTTCTATAACCTAAATGGGGACGCATAATAGTTGATATACGGTATGGGGAAGAATATTGATCAGCGCCGTCTAAGCTCATCCTCCACGCCACATATGAACCTATCTTATACCACTTCCTTAACTACAATTTAACATTATTCCTCAAACCTCATGCATGAAGTGACCGAGTGAAAGTGCGGCGACCCTGGCCTGGAAGAACTAAGGAATCCGGCCATTTACTGCTATATTTAATGCCGCGAATATTAAATAACAACAATGTAATCTGGTAAGTTTTGTGTTTTACTTACAAATGTCGGTTCAAATTATTTCACGTCAGGCCACGTGCGTTTAGGAGCGCCAGCTAAATCCGTAATCCTTGCGTAAAATGCGAGAAATTTCCATCCAAAGTGTAACCGCAGGTAGATCACACTGAACAACCCTGGGTTAGATGCCTTCAAGATTTACTGGCTTAATAACTGTAATACCGTAAAACTACGGATAGATACAAACAAAACATGCAATCAGTCGACTTAGAGTCGGCTCACATGACCTTAATCCTTACAAAACGAGACTGCAGAAATTCAGGCTAATTGCAAACATAAACGCTTACAACATTAAATGTCCATTGACCTTTATCCGGGCTGTGTGGACTCGACAATCCTGTACTGTCCAACGAGCAAACGAGCGTACATCTCGCATCCGAGTAGAAACGTTCCACACTAGACTCTAGGTCATATGACCAGAAATGGCGGCAACGCACGCCAAAGAGGCTGGACTATCTTAGTCACATGGCTCCCCACAGTGGGAATCCACTGTACAAAAATGAAATTAACCTATTAGAATAGCCATAGTTACTCAATGTTCTTTGTCCTATCAAGGCACACAGCAGTCTTATAACGTCACTGATACGTTCGTTGCATCACCTCATCTGCAGGAGGCTCCTCGTCGGGGAATTCCCGTTCCATTGGTTGAATCAACACTAGCTTCTGAACAGGTCGCTCTTGGTGCTGAACCTCCTGAAGCCTTTACCATGTTTGTCAAGATGAGTTGTTGCCATCGCCAACTTCACCTTTCTGACGAGTCCGTCATCACTTGGGTGGCTTTCTTGAACCCTAGCTAGTCTCCACTGATTTCTCGGAAGATTGTCATCTTTCACCAGCACGATGTCATCGATCTGCAAGTTCCGGTTTGTTCCACTTGTTGCGTATTTGCAACGTCTGCATATACTCCTTCCGCCACCTGTTCCAAAATTGGTCGGCAAGGTGTTGAACTCTGCGCCATCTCTTACGCAAATACAGATATTCTCTCTGAAACACACCAGGCGGCGGCATCAACATCTTTGTCTTCATGGTGAGAAGATGGTTCGGAGCCTCCCGGCGACATCGAATCACTCACAGCAAGTAGGCGCGAGGTGACCGTACCTTGTACTTCTTTCATCAGCGTGCCGAAGGTTTCGTCGTCTAGTTGGCTCCCCGATTCTCCCAGTAGAGCTGCTAGGGCGCTGCGGACTGATCTTATCTGGCGCTCCCATACGCCACCCATGTTGCTTGCCGATGAGACATTCATTTTGAATTCCATACATTCGCAGTTTTCCTTGAGCAGGTGACTGCGCACGCTGTCTTGATCCATCCCCTTCACGAACAGCTTCTTCTAACTCACGTCTTGCTCCAACAAAGTTTGTGCCACGATCAGACCTCATTTGACGAACTGGACCACGTTCTGCGAGAAATCAGCGGAGAGCATTTATTTCTGTTTCCAACGAATTTGCCGTTTCAATGTTGATGGCTCGAGAGGTCATACAGGTGAATAAGACGCCGTATCTCTTCATTTTCTTGCTTCCATCCTTGATGATGAAGGGACCAACATAGTTCACTCACTATACGTGAATGGTGCAGATGGTTCTGTACGATCCTCTGGAAGGTTTGCTACCTTCTGTTGCTGTACAGGTGCACGCAGTCTCTTGCAAACAGTGCATCTTGATATGTAGTTAGATACAGCAGAGACACCTCCGATTACCCAATATCCACGTTGGCGAAGCTAGTTATGCGTCATTCCTAGACCTTGGTGCTTTGTCACCTGATGACAGTATCTTACGATAAGCTCGGTGATATGCGACTGCCTAGGTAATGCAACTGGATGCTTGGCACCTTCAGAGATGTTCGCTCTTTTAAGACGACCATCAACACGTAGGATTCGATTCGGTATAGACTACTTGTCTTCTTGAGGTCGCCGTTGCGTTGGTTGGCGTCCTTTCTGTCTAAGTATTCACCACTGGCCTTACACTTGCTTAGCGTTTCGATTTCTTCTTTGAAGTACTCATTACTTCTAACTCAGCTTGTCCTACTTATTTTACGCTGACTCTACAATAATTAGCGTTGTTGTTTTTTGACTTTCTCGCTCTAAGTTGGTTGAGTCTTAAGCAGAGTGCAACTGCCATCTTGGCTCTCAGCCAGTCTGAAAAACGATCAAACCTGCTGGTTTCGAAATGGTCCGGTCTTTAGCCGCTACCGTTGCTAAGCAGGATGCTTTCTTAACTTCTGGGTCATTTGGATTCGTCTGCGCATCGAGACGTTCCGTTGTCGGTCTGAGGACAGGCTAGCTTCCGCAAGAATTCAGGTCCTTTCAGCCAACGTGATTTATGTACTAGTTGATGAGCCGTGAGTCCACGCGAAGCAGCATCAGCGGGGTTAGCTTCAGATTCAATGTAGTGCCACTGCTCTGGCTTGGTACGATCATGTATTTCCTGGACGCGATTAGCTACGTACACATGGAAGAGCTTAGCACTATTATTGATGTAGCCCAATACGACTTGATTGTCTGTCCAAAAATGCTCAATGATATCTTGGCCTAAATTTTCTGTTCCAGTCATTGACTGATCTTCACCGAGATTAAAGCTGCCGTGAGTTCAAATCCGGCCGTCGTATGGTGACTGGCTTTAGTGGCACAACTCGGGCCTTGCCCATAACGAAGGAGCAGTAGACTCTGTTCTGTTTATCCATTAGGCCGAGATAGCTGCAGTGCCCATACCCCGTTTGACTTGCATCTGAGAAATGATGCAACTCAGCTCTTTCGATATCCCCAAACTCCTCGGGTTTGCAACATCTTTGGATCTTGAGTTCCTCAAGAATGTGCAGTTCACTTCGCCACTGTTCCCACCTCGGTTTTAGCTTGTCAGGAATTGGATCATCCCAGTCGGCATTCTCTCGGCAGAGATCTTGCAGTATTTGTTTGCCAACTAGAATCAATGGAGATGCAAAGCCCAGAGGGTCATACACAGAGCTTACTGTGGACAGTATACCCCTCCGGGTGAGTAGGCGATCTTGGACAACTATTCTAAATTCAAAGCAGTCGATTTCCACGCACCATGTTATACCGAGAGATCGCTCAATAGGCAGCGGGTCGCGTTTAAGGTCCAGATCTTGTAACCCTTTGGCTCAGGCTTCCGGCGGAATTGCTTGGATTACTTCCTTCGTGTTACTGACGAATTTGTGTAATCTGAGGCCGGCTTTCGCACACATCATTTGGCAGTTCTTGATCAGCGTTATAGCAGCTTTAGGTTCACTCACAGACTTCAGTCCGTCATCAACGTAGAAGTCTCGCCTTACGAATTCCGCGGTTTCTGCTCCAAATTCTGATTCGCCGTCTTCTGCTGCCTTCTTGAAGGCAAAGTTAGCGCATCCCGGAGAAGACCCAGTGCCAAATAGGTGGACCTTCATACGATATTCTATGGGTCTGGCTCCATAACCACCGTTCTCCCACCAGGCATAGAAATATGAGATCTCGATTCCCTTCATTTACAAAGAACTGGTGGAATATGCCTTCAACATTACAAGAAAAGGCGACAGCTTCCTGACGAAACCGACACAGAACACCCACCAAGTTGTTTGTGAGGTCAGGTCCTTGCAAAAGATTCTGGTTCAGGGATGTTCCCTCGTAGCGTGCGCTACAGTCAAATACTACACGGATTTTGTCCGGCTTCTTTGGATGATAGACTCCGTGGTGGGCCACGTAATTAATCTTGCCGTTACCGTCTTCGTTCTTGTCTCTGGGAGGTACTCGTTCGGCACATTCTTTGATCATCTTCTCCATGAACTCAGCATAGTCATTGTAGTATCTTGGCTCTCTCCGTTAATGCGCTTGTGGTCGATTGCTTGGAAATGTCACATCTTGAAACTTAAGCTAGCTTGTTGAGGGGTCAAATTTCGTGTAAAATCTGTTTTCCTTATTTCAGCACAGCCGAGTATGGTAAGTACGCCAAGTTTCTCACGATAATAGATATCGCTATTCTTGACTACTTTAAGTAGTTTGTGTGAAGTAAAACGTGTCACGTGACTTAAGTTAAGGTTGAAGCCTTTTACCTAAATCAGCTTTGAAAAGATGACTACAATGTTTCGTTAAAGACCCTGTGTCCGAGCCCATGGTGCTTTGCGCGCGCAAATCATTTTCGTAGGCTACGAAAATCAGAAAGATCGTTGTTGTTGTTATGTGACTCTCGAATCTTTCGAAATCCATCCCTAGTTTGGGCCATCGTGTAATTATTCATAGGTATATATGCTTAACTGACTTTCTTTTATCTTAACTTTTGTATATATACTTTTTTAAATGAAACTTTAGTTCGAATATTTCTTCGAATCCCGGTCTAGAGTGGCGAGTAGAGGAATGCCGGAGAAAGGACCGAGACAGCGAGGCGAAGCGACTCGGCAAATAATCCTTCAACAGTCCACATTTTACTTTCTCTAGGTCTACAAGAGAACACTTGTGGTTCAAAAGGACTACTACGTGAGTTTCCCGGGGATTTGCTGCACTAAGGGACCGGCGGGCTTCGTTGGAAATACAAAGCACAAGGCAACCACTTCTGGCATCAAGAACATTCGTAATTATAATTTCGCACGGCTAAGCTCCACGAGGTGTTACGACTTATCTGTATATGTTTTGCATTTTTATTAGCAGAGAAAGCAATGTTCTTAACCTTTTTTTTCATCCTCCAGTACGTCCAGAAAGTCTTGCTACCAAAACTACGATCGCGGGTCAAACTCCAATCTGCCGAGTTCAGCTGTTACTTCGCTGTGAGTTTGACTCGAGTGCGAGTACGACATTTCATTTTGCACTCAAAATATATCATTCGCAAGGAAAGTAGAGATCTTCAAATACAGCTAAGCAATACTGGAGACATGAAAACAAGGTAACACGAGTATGTGTTTGCTTGTAGAGTTGTGAAAAAGTTGCACTCGTAAACCGAATCTAAAGACAGAACAACTGGCTTCCTGCCGAGTACTGTTAAAATCATATTCGAAGCATCCGTGGAAAATTCGTGGGCTCGATTGCGTTTTTAATCCGGTAGAGATTATGAAATTCGTTATCCAAAGTGTATGTGTACTTCTTTTATGAAACTTATAAACAATCGAGAGCATTTTAGTTCGCCTAAAAGGTGGCCTTTAATTTATGCGGCCGTTGATAAACAAACTAATCATAACATTGGCGCAAAGCACCATGGGCTCGGACACAGGGTCTTTAACGAGTAATTAAGGCGAAAATATGCAAAAAAGGTCACGTGACTTTTTGTAACCTTAATATCTCCTTATCTTTACATGATAGTCATGTTTTCTAAGAGTGGTCTAAAACACTGCAGGAGGAGTAATGTTTTAGCAGGGTTAGTTTACATTCATATGTTATTGTCGCAGCCGCATTTCACTTAAACGATTTTATATAATTATGAAGTTATCGATCACGTGATACGACAGCCATCCACTTAACAAATTTAAGAAAGTTTATATTAGTATTTTGGTGTAATTAGATTTTGTTTAAACTGTTATTTCTGTCAGAAAACATTTTTTAACGTAAATCTATTTTCCGTTAAATAAACCAGGCCTTAACATGCTTGATGGAAGTGGCATCTCATAATGCCCGTCTTCTCTCTTTTGAATCCCGTCTTCCATGATCTTAAGGAATCTCCGATCTTCAACTGATAGGGATTTTAAATTCTTATCCTTAGTTCTCTCATGGAAATCGAGTTCAAACATCTCTTCACTTGGGAGGGATTAAATACCTCCTTTGCGCGAGACTCAAAGGCAAAGGTTGTATCGTTAGGAGAGTTAGAGTCCAACTCTCTTGTTACAATTCTGTTAGCCCAACGCCCATCCCGTTCATCCGCATCATCTTCTAGAGGCGACTTACAAACTCTTCCCACTATGCCCCAACCGGCGAGATCTGTTCTTATACCGTAAGTATCATTATCGGTACTGGGTATTACCTCCCGCGGTTTAACAGCCTTCGGACAATTAGTCCCAATTAAAAGGCCAACTTCTATATCCGCTGTATACGGCATGAGCTCCTTTGCGATGCAATTTAGATGTTCCCATTCCATTGCTACTTCTGGTTTAGGGATCTGAGAAGGCTTGTACGGAATGACTTGTCTTGTAAATACCTTAGGCAGCAGTATAACATTTTATCGCTTAAGATCGGTTACTTTGAGGCCACATGATTCACCTTTTGACACTACCATCTTGTTTTCTTCGTGCATCGTTGAGAGTAGAAGATGACTTTCTACACCATCAACCTTCAGCTCTTGTCTCAACTTCTTGGTGATGAAGGTTGCGTTGGACTGACTATCGGGGGGGGGGGGGGGGGGGTAGGGGTACTTACATGAAAAATGGGTATGTATGTGAGGCCAAGAGACTCGAACCCTGACCCTGTTTGACCCAATCCGAGCTCCAAAACTCTGATTGGCCCCTTTTTGGAAAAAAAATAACCTTATTGCCCCTTTCTTTAAATTGTTTTCAAAACACGGTCGGATATATATCCCGGCCGGTATACCGCGTACCGGGATTGCATGCAAAATACGGAACATTTCAACTCAAGCATGTTAAGGCCTGGTTCAGGAGTCAAATTTCGGGTAAGAACTGTTTTCCTTATTTCAGCACAGCCGAGTATGGCAAGTACGCCAAGTTTCTCACGATAATAGGTATCGCCATTCTTCACTACCTTAAGTGGCTTGTGTGTAGTAAACCGTGTCACGTGGTCTGTCACGTGACTTAGAACACGAAATCAGTAAATCAAAAATACGGCTCCGAGTTTAAAACAGCTAGGATGATGAGTGGATATGTTTAGTTAAGGTTGAAGCCTTTTACCTAAATCAGCTTAGAAAAGATGACTACAATGTTTCGTTAACGAGTAATTAAGGCGAAAATGTGCAAAATAGGTCACGTGACTTTTTTTACCCTTAATATCTCCTTATCTTTACATGATAATCATGTTTTCTAAGCGTGGTCTGAAACACTGCGGGAGGAGTAATGTTTTAGCAGGGTTACTTTATATTCATATGTTATCGTCGCAGCCGCATTTCACTTAAGCGATTTTATATAATTATGACGTCATCAATCACGTGATACGACAACCATCCACTTAACAAATTTAAGGAAGTTGATATTAGTATTATGGTGTAATTAGATTTTGTTTAAAGTGTTATTTCTGTCCGAAAACATTTTTAACGTAAATCTATTTTCCGTTAAATGAACCAGGCCTTAACATGCTTGAGAAGTCGGGACGTGGTATTGGGTAAACAAATCAGCAGACGGAGTACATAGATAAGTACTGAAGTACGAATTAGCGGCGTCACAATGTAAGGGAACCTCAGTGCTTGCATGTGGACAGGCGATCAAAATGCGGCAACAGAATGTTTTTTTTTTGACATAGTAGTTAAAAAAAACTGAACCCTAACTGCCTAAAAAATACTGAACCCCGACCCTGACTGCACCCAAATTATACTAAATCCTGACCCTGATCTGCCCAAATCAGGTCAAAACCCTGACCCTACCTGCCCAAACTGAGCTCAAAACCCTGACCCACCCGGGCGGCACATACATAATACGTCACAAACAGGAGTTACCCCCCCCCCCCCCCCCCCGGGCGTACGTCAGACTTTCTTTCAATGGATTTTCGGAGCTTGAAACCCTTTGGTCTTGTCCCGATTGTTGTCCTTCGATGTTGCATACACTGATACAATTGGCTGCTGCATTATCTAGCTGCTTATCTGCGTCATCGGTCTTCTCAGATCAGAGTTGTCATTTAGAACTGTCCTGATGTAGACAGGTGAGATGTTCTTGTCTACACTTCCCACATTTTCGAGCACTACTACATTTGTTCCCCTTTGCCATGTTGCCGTGTTCTTAACAACTAAGACAAAGTCCCTTCCTTATTATGAATCTCGTACTTTCCTTAATAGGCTTTGTCATGAAATCCGTTGACACGAGTCCAGATCATGGGACGCCTAGTCACACCAATGACATACCTTGTCCTTTCCCTCTTTGTGAGGTGGAGGCCTTTCTCTTGCTCTAGTAGAAAAGGAGTTCACTCCGGAACTTCTGCGATAACCAGGCCTATCTCTGATTCACCTACAAGTCTTATCATCCCTTGCTTGTCTACTTGTGTCCAGGCCAGAGAGGACCGGAGGGCACTGTACTTCAGAAATCTCTGCAACAAATCTAACAAAGTTAGGAAAGGGAGAAAATTTGGTATCCCCATTCTTCACCTGATAATCTCTAACTTTAGCTCCCCATTTGGAATACGCCCAGCTGGGAAGGACCTTAAGTAGCTTCTTGTTGTAATGCTGCTTATTGAGAGTTTCTAGATCTTCTATGGATTTAATGGCCAGCTCACAACCTTTCAGGAAGTCTGCAAACTCCCTCAAGGCAGCTCCGTCTTTCGGGGACATTCTCTGCCAATTTTCGAGCTTGTTACGGAAGGCCTCCGCGATAACAGAAGGGTGACCAAATCGTTTCTCTAGAATGTTCTTCGCTTTTCCATAACGGCCAGTCAAGAGGATTACCGCTGAAAACAGTTAGGTTTGGCAGCGGCATCCCAGCTGTCTGCATACATTCTGCGATCACTTCTATGATCTAGTGTGCTGCTGTTCATTGGCTGCATTTTGTGGGCTAGAATATTCTGGGATAATAATAATAATAATAATAATAATAATATGTCTTTATTATCCATTGATATTGTACATATCAGATGTTACAAAATGTAAATGAAGATAAGAAGGTAATATTAAAAGCTACCATATAATCATACATGGATATCTAAAATAGGACAGAAATTGAATTAAGAAACTAGGTTATACTTAAAAAATAATCTATTTACAAAACTACCTTTAAAACGCTCTGTATTAACTTTAGGATATACGGCGGTTTGTTTTCTAAGCCTTCGAGAGGACTGCTTAACCGTAGGCAACAGTGATCGTAATGGATGATTAGAAATAGAGTTAACTTTGTTAAAAATGTGTCGGTCACTTTTCTCTAAAAGATAATGAATGTTAATAAGCTCTGAAGAGTACTTTCTCTTATGGCATCTTTTAAGAAAGCGCTGTACTGTGGTAAGGTCGGATTCACTAGAGCCATAGACAGATAAACCGTAAGTTAATTTAGGTAGGATGAGTGATTTAAAGAGATGGTCGAGTTCCTTTTGGCTACACCCTTCCTTTCGAAGAGTTCTAATAATAAAAAGGCACTTATTTGCTTCTTTGAGTTTAGCACCTTGTATGTAACGAGAGGTAAAAGGCGTGTCCCCAGGCTTCAACACAGAAGATCTTGATACTGGGGGAACACTTGAGGGGGGTAAAACAGGGGTATATCCTGTTTTGGAGCCCCCCGAGATGATAACATATTCGGCTGGGTAACCGGCAATGCTTGCAAGTATTGACTAACCCGTTCTTCTTTCACCCCGTCCTCTACAGGTTCGCGATCTAAAACCCGGCCTGGAAAGAGCTCACTACCCTCCTCTTCCAATTTTACTAGAGCTTCTGCCTCAGCCTTAGCTGTTTCATAATCTTTGACTATATTTGAAACTCTTCCATTTGAAACTCTGACTTCCATTTCACACTCTTTCAATCGCATTTCTATCTTCTTCTGAGTTGCTAGTTTTGCGTATTTGTATTCTACTTGCTTTCTAGCAAGCTCTGTCAGTCTTAATCTTCAAAAGCGAGGCACTAGATTTAGCGGAGCTGCTCGAGCTGTGTGTACCTTTTGAAGTTGATGACCTTTCACTACGCCGAGCGGAAGTTCTTCTTTCTCTAGTTCGAAAATCATTTCGGCCTACCTTTCGTCTAAGGTCTAACGCTTGTTTCAGTAAATAATTTGATTCATCGGCTAGCTGTTGGATTTCAGCCTCTGACAACAGAGCTGTGTATTCTCATCGGGCCATTTCCAGGGCCTTGCGGCATTCTTCTATGCACGATCGTTCCCTTCTGAGAACATCTGGATCCGTTATCTCCGTCCATTTCATATCAAGGTTATCCACTGCTTCCTTTAACTCCCTTAACACTTTGCAATAAATCTTTTCCTTCAAACTTTCAGTAAGTTTACGTGTTCTAAACTGATTCTCACGGGCAGGAATTTGTTCTGTCAAGTCGCACTCACCGTTCTTGGCAATACCTTCGGGTTCGTCCCCACTCTGGCTTTCCGGAGTAGACGGCGACATCTGAGCTTGATCCGACGATCGAAGTCCACAAGTCCAATTACAATCTTATCGGCAAGACTCCTGAGTCTACTGATTGAACTCATACAGCCCAAAGTTTTACGTTACTGTAACCGCAGGTAGATCACACTGAACAACCCTGGGTTAGATGCCTTCAAGATTTACTGGCTTAATAACTGTATACCGTAAAACTACGGATAGATGAACTTTATTTTAACAGGGTGGCCCATTCAGCAACGTGACTGGTATCCAAAGGGGCCCTGTATCAATAAAATCTACATACAATACAAATATCCTAAAAACTATGTACAATATAAATATCCTAAAAACTACAATTTTATCTATAACATATACATATTTATATAATAGATTCGATAGTACGCGCGCTCTGATTGGCTGGAAGCCGTGTTTATATAACTCTATAGAAACATAGAAAGTTGAGCGCGCTAGTACTTATTTTCTGTGGGTTATTTTATAAAGGAAATAGAAAACATTTCCCCATTGTTTCTATAGTTATATCGAAACACTTGTGGAAGTTTGGAAGAACTCGAAATAGCTGTGGAAACACTCGCCCTTCGGGCTCGTGTTCCCACTGCCATTTCTCGTTCTCCCAAACTCCCACTTTTTCTTAAATAACACAAACTGACAATATCATAATTAAGTACTAAAGAAAGTGGGCTTTAACAGAACTTTTGAAAGAAGAAAGTGATTCAGTATGTTTAATATTAACAGGAAGTGAGTTAAAAAGTATTGATCCAGAAAATCTAAAGCCTGGTTTTCACTAGCGACGGAAGCAGAAGCGGAAGCGGAAGCGGAAGCAAAAGGAGCCTTATGTTCTAGTGAAAACCAAGAAACGGAGACGTAAGCAGAAAGCTCTACGGAAGCATAAGCGGAAGGAACGGAAGGTTTCCTTCTTCTTACATCTCCGCCTTCCGTTCCAGTGAAAACTAGTCAAACGTAAGCAGAAGCAGACATTTAGCCAATCAGAATACTCATTCTCAGGCCCTTTGCAATGTAAATATAGCATGCAAGCGAGGTTTTCGCTTCTGAACGAGGCTTATGCTTCCGTCGTGTTCATTTTCACTAGAACATTAGTTTCTTATGCTTACGCTTACGTATACGCTTCCGTTTCTGCTTCCGTCGCTAGTGAAAACCAGCCTTAAACGTACGTTTTCCAAGGCTACGTTTCGGTGTAGGTAGATGGAGGTCAGATTTTCTTCTTGTATTGTAAGTATGAAAGCCGGAATTTCTAGTGAAATAATTACCTCAGTATGGCGGAACTGGGTTATGTAAAACAGTTTAAAAACAAGAACGCATTTGTGTATTTTACGATTTGTTTCTAAGTTAGACCAATGTAAAATATTAAAAGCGTCTCCAGAAGAATCACGCCTGAGAATGATACGGGCAGCTAGGTTTTGCAACCGCTGCAAGTTGTTGCTATCCGTATAGCTAAAAATCGGTTTAACAACACTAAGATCGCAAGATCGTATGCGTGATAACAGGACCAAGCGCTTATTTACTTTAGAGCAAATAATGTCAGTATGTTCTTTCCATACAAGCTGTTCATCAAGTATAACACTAGTAGTAATCCTGTAGGGAAAAGTCCGTACCGGACCCCCCCCCCCCCCCCCCCCCCCTGTAATTATTCATAATGTCCGGTGGTGGGCTCGCGGGACAGGGGCGTGGCACGGGACAAGTGTGTGCAGGCGCCGCGGCGTGCGGGTCAGGAAGCAGAGCGCGCAAGGGCGGGACGTGGTGTGGGGGGCCGTCCAGCCCCGGACAAGCGAAACCGGAAAGAGCCGATCACGGAGCGCGAGAGCTACGCCCTGCCCGACGGCCAACGGCGACTGAAGGAGGTGGGGCGTTGGAGCGCGTGTATTTGAAGGTTCGGTTGGCGTTCTTTTTTTTTTGGTGGGGGTCGAGGCGCGCGCCCCCTGGTCCGGTGCCACCGGACCAGCTGGCGCTGGAGGTTAGGGTTAGAGTTTTTAAAGCCGTTGGGGGCCGGTGGGCGATATACTCATTCGCCTCGATGTCAAGGTGGTGTGAAGAACCGTCATGGGGTTACTGATTGAGTTTTATTTTAAGTCGGGGGAGGTAACTGAAACTGCTCACATGTGTTATTCAAGTTTCCATAGAAGAGTGGTGCGGCGCATGAAACCTGAAGATGTCAAGCGCTACGTGAGCAGCGATTGCGAGGGGACGGGAGAAGAAAAAAAGTCATGCCAACCAACCCTCGAGAAGAGGATCTACCTACGAACGAGTTCTGGCTAGATCACTTGATGATGACCCTTGAGCAAGATGACGATGAAGAGGATGATGAGAAAGAGGATGATGAGAAAGAGGAGGAGGAGGAGGATGGAAAAGAAGAAGAAGGAGAAGAAGAAGAAGAAGAAGTAGAAGAAGAAGCAGAAGGTCTTTTGCAGTGGGTTGGGGCCCGAGTGCCGACACCACCCCCCGCCGCCGCCGCCCCCGCAGACACGGCCACGTCCCCGTTCGAGATCTTGGCCGAACACGCGCGGACCAGCAAACGTTTCGCGATTCGGGATGAGGTGTAGACGGTGCAGGCGCGGCTGGAAGCGTGTACCCGAGGGGCAGTTGGTGCAGGTGATTCTCAACCACGAACGCAACACGGGGCGCGCGATCCACTTGGGATTTATACCCAAAGAATAATTCACGCTGGAACTCTAGCTGCTCAATGTGTTCAACGTGGTGCAATCGAATCAGACGTTTTTGCTGAACGGGGTGCTGACGTTTCACCTGACGTACACGACCAACTTAGTAAAGGAAAACCGGGGTCGACCAACAGCATGCTGAAGCAGCTGTTCCAGGACCGAAAGAAGAACCACGTGGAGGAATGGCTGCGCGGAAAACCGACGCTGGTGTTTCATCATCGGGATGCGGTCACGGCGGCGGCTCGGGTATACGCGCAATTGACGGGTCAAACGCAGGATACCGTTCTAGCGCAGTTTCAAACCACGTGCGCCGGGGTGGAAGAGCCGAAGACCGCCAAGGCATGCCTGCAGGCACTGGACGGGTTCTGGGTAGAGCGACTGTACCGGTTGTTCGTCTTGTACTGGGCCCGGGACGATGCAGTGACGTACGTGACGCAGTATCCGGACGTGGTATTTGCCCAAGGCTCGGGCGTGTTTATGTACCACACCCCGTTTGGGTATTACGGCATCAAGAACCCCATCTCGCTGACGTACAAAGGGGAGCTCGTGTTTTTCGACGTGTGCGGTCGTTGGTTTAATCGACGGCGTCGAGGTGGGATGCTCAATCACGCGTGCAACCGGGTGCTCCCCGAATTGGGTGACGACGATGGAACCGCCGAGTATGGCGGCAGCTGCGACGGCGATGGCGATGGCACGGAGGCGGCCCGGTACCGACACCGCCGAATTGTGGCCATCCGAGGACCGCGGCTGTGCTCCCCGCAGGCGCTGGCTTTGGGGGTCGCGCGGTACCAGCACGGTTGGACGTACGGTTGGCCGTAGAGAGCAGGCGTGGCGGGAGCAAGAGGCGCGGGCGCTGTGCTTGCAAGCCGACGTGAACCCGAACGGACCGTATGGGGTTCCCGAGTTGACCCGATTTCAAGCGGTGCTCCCCGACCACCAGCTGGTCTTGATTTCGCGGGAGCGTGGGGATTGCGTGACGTGGGCCGGGGAGGTGCGGTCGGAGCAGGCCCGTCAGCAGCGGGTGTACCTGTATTACCGGGACGACGACGGGCATTTCGATCTGATCTTCTCCCCGACCCGGCTGACGAATAAACGGTATTTCTGCATGTACTGTAACAAGGGGATTAATGACAAGGGCGCGCACCCGTGTTTTCGAGGATGCGCGTCGTGTGGGGAAGACAACCGCCTGTGCCCGCGGTTTGACGGAGTGACAGAAACGCGGTCGTGGCGGGAACGGGCCAGCGACAGCGTGTGGTGCCACGTGTGCAATCGCTGGTTCTGGAACGCCACGTGTTTCCAGAACCACACGGAGAACCAGACGTGCACGCGGTTGCACAAGTGCATCGCCTGCGGCAAGGTCTACAAGACGGCGGACCCGCCCCTCCAGTGCGGCGAATACGAATGCCACATCTGCGGTTCGAAGGTGATGGTGGGGCACTTGTGCTTTGTCCCCGTCCCGGTCCCCAAAACCCCGCTGGAACATGCCCGCTTCCTCTTTTTCGATTTGGAGACGCAACCGCTCAACGGGCATCACGTGAATTTGGTGGTGGTGCGCAAATCGTGCGATACGTGCCGATCGCTGCCCGACTTGGAACAATGTCAAACGTGCGGGTTGAAGCAGCAGCTGTTCCGCAGCATGGAGACGTTTGTCCGTTATTTGCTGTCGTCCCAGCATCGAGACTTGGTCGCGTACGCTCACAATTTTCGGGGGTTTGATGCCTACCCGCTGCTGGAGACGGCCATCCGACTGGGGATGATGCCGTCCAACTTGGTGATGGATGGGGGCAAAGTCGTATGCATCGAATTCAGCAAGCTGCGGCTGAAAATCATGGACACGTACAATTTCATGACGTGCGCGTTGCGGCAATGGCCGGCGATGTTGGGGTACGAGCAGTTGGTACGCAAAGGATTTTGCGCGTTTCTCTTCAACACGCCCGAGCACGAGAACTACGAAGGCCCCATTGCTCCGCTGGCGGCATTCGACCCGGACGGTATGTCGCCGACCGTGGCGGAGGCGCTTCGTACGTGGCACGCCGAACTCAAGCATGTTAAGGCCTGGTTCATTTAACGGAAAATAGATGTACGTTAAAAAATGTTTTCTGACAGAAATAACACTTTACACCGTAATACTAATATCAACTTAAATTTGTTAAGTGGGTGGTTGTCGTATCACGTGATCGATGACGTCATAATTATATAAAATCGTTTAAGTGAAATGCGGCTACGACGATAACATATGAATATAAAATAACCCTGCTAAAACATTACTCCTCCCGCAGTGTTTCAGATCACGCTTAGAAAACATGACTATCATGTAAAGATAAGGAGATATTAAGGGTACAAAAAGTCACGTGACCTATTTTGCATATGTTCGCCTTAATTACTCGTTAACGAAACATTGTAGTCATCTTTTCTAAGTTGATTTAGGTAAAAGGCTTCAACCTTAACTAAACATATCCACTCATCATACTAGCTGTTTTAAACTCGGAGCCGCGTTTTTGATTTACTGATTTCGTGTTCTAAGTCACGTGACCGACCACGTGACACGTTTTACTACACACAAACCACTTAAGGTAGTCAAGAATAGCAATATCTATTATCGTGAGAAACTTGACTTACTTACCATACTCGGCTGTGCTGAAATAAGGAAAACAGATTTTACCCGAAATTTGACCCCTGAACCAGGCCTTAACATGCTTGAGAATGGGCCGCGTCGGGGCGCGTGTGGAAGTTCCGCAGCGAGTTGTTGGCGTACTGTATCAACGACGTGCGGGTGTTGGAAGAAGGGTGGTGTCGGTACCGCGATCTGATGATCGGGCCATGACCATCGCGGCCTTCTGCAGCCACGTGTACCGTAGCCGGTACATGCCCCCGTTGTCGATTGCCCACCTACCGGCGCACGGGTACCGCCCGCGGGCTCAGCAGTCGGCCATCGCGTTGCTGTAGCTGCGTTAGCTGCGAGAACGGTACCCCCAGCTGCAAGATGCCACGTCGCCCGACGGGTATGGGGTGGACGGGTTCGACGCCACCACGCAAACGGTCTTCCAATTTCACGGGTGCTATTATCACGGGTGCCAGCGGTGTTGAAAGAAGGACGTGCCTTCGATCGACCCGACGTTGACCATGGGGGAGGTGTACGACAAGACCCATGCTGGTCGCATGAGTCGGTGTTGTCACACGCAAGTGTTGGGTTACCTTCCTGGGCCTCGGCCGGGACAGTTGCTATGTTTGACCCGTCGTGATGGGGGTAGTGCTCCACCTTTGTCGAACCTACCACCGGGCGCCCCGTTATATACCGACGCGTCGCCGTACCCCCCGCCGCCGCCGCCGCCACCGTCTTCTACCTTCTACAACTGCCACCGTACACCCACCCCGCCGGAAACGTCGCCGGCGACGCCCTCCAACCTACCTTTAAAAAGAGAGGTGTCCCCCGTTTTTTTCTTACAAATAGCATGGGGAGGTATGTGGAGCGCTCTCAAACCATCCCCTGGGATTCAAGACCTGTGCCGCACGGTCCGGTGTTTCTTGGCGTGCTGTGGCGGTCAAGTCACGGTGCATTTGGAAGAGCAGGCCCGCGACCATACCGATGCCGCCCCCGACGTTGACGGCACTCCCCCCACCCCCACCCGCGCCCCCGCTAACGGTACGGACGACTCCCAAACCAGTGTCGCGGAAGTGGAGGAAGAGGTAAGCGGTCGCGGACTCGGCAGTGGTGTGGAACCCCCTACCCTGGCCCCCGAAGAAGTCGCCGAAGAAGAAGCCGCAGCAGCACGCCCCCGCGGCCGTGGGGATGCTTTGGACGATGAGGAGGAGGAGGAGCAGGAAGCGGAGGAAGAGGCGGCGCAGAAGGCGGCGGTCACGGCACGCTTGGACCAATATTATTTTACCCCGGGAGCCCCGGCGGCGTTTGCGGGGGCGTCCCATGTGCAAGGGACCTTTCCACCCACGCAGCGGGACACCGTATGGTCCTGGCTGGGAGAGCAGCCGTCGTACACCAAATTCCGGCCCCCACCCCCGAAACAGTTCGAGCGGGAAGCCGTGCGGGTGGACGCGCTCGACGAGCAGTGGGAAGCCGACCTGATCGAATTTCAAAAACTGGCTCCCGAGAACCAAGAGTACCGGTACGTGCTGACCATCGTCGACGTGCTGTCTCTGTACGCGTGGACCGTACCGCTCAAGTCCAAGCACTGGCAACCCGTTTTGGAAGCGTTCCGGACGTGTTTCGCACGTCGCAACGCAAGCCGCAGCTGTTGCAGACGGATGCGGGGAAATAATTTGTCAACCGTCACGTGCAGGCGTTTTTGACGTCGCAAAGCATCCACTGGTTCCGCACGTACCAACCGCAGACCAAACCGTCCATCGTGGAACGCTGGAACCGCACCTTGAAGCAGCTTCTGTGGCGGTTCTTCGAGCACTTCAACACGCAGCAATGGGTGCGATCGTTTCCCTTTCTGGTGACCAGTTACAACGCGTCGGTGCACTCGAGCACGGGCATGGTCCCCGAACGTGCGACGCACCACAATGCTCAACAAGCTTGGCACGCCCTGTACGATAGGGTGAACCGACTCCCGACGCGGTTGGAGTTTGCGGTAGGCGTTTGCGGTAGGAGGCCGTGTACGGGTAGCCCGCTCGAAACCCCTCTTTGAAAAGGGGTACACCCCCAACTGGTCGCCGCAAGTGTACGTCGTCGTGCGACGGTTGTTCCGCCAACCCCCGCGGTACCAGCTCGTGCACCTGGACGGGCGGGTTGTCCCCGGCACCTTTTACGAGCCGCAACTGCAGCGCGTGGACCCCAAGGAACTCGAACGTTCGTTCGTCCCGGACGCGGTGGTGCGGACCAAAGGCAAAGGCGCCCGGAAACGGTACCGAATGCATTACCGCGGGTGGCCCGACCGCCTCGACCGCTGGGTCCGACGCCGTCCACCACATAAAAAAAAGTAGGGAGTTCAAAAAGTCAATAAAAAGCGTTCTTGGAACACACGTTGTCTTGTCCTTTAAAAAAAATGGTACCACCACGCCCCTCCACCCTCCCCTACGTTCAAGATGGAACAGGAACACGATTTTACCATGACTCTCACAAGCCGTGTGACGTCGGGGGGAACGCACGTCAACACCCTGTCGGCCTTCCTCACCCCCTTGATGGGGGTCGTCCGTTTGAAACACCCCCAAGAATGGGAAGTGGGGGTCACGTCGCTCACCTACCCCCGCACGTACGACCCGCCCTCCTCCACCACACGCTTGACGACGCAGACGGTGCACCAACTGTTTGTGTACACGGACCTGATTGAAAAAAACATTGTCGGGGATAGCATGAGCCACTTGTTGCTGGCCCTGGCGGCGTCCACCCCTTTGGACGATCGGGGTGGTGGGGACGACGGCGACGGCGGCGATGCGTCTGCTGTGGTACGAACCCGAAGACGTGGCGTACCACGCCATCCGATTGCCGTGGTTCGAGCAGGTGGCCGTCGTCATCGCCGATCAGCTGGGCCGCCCCCTCGTCTTTAAAACGGGGCACGTGACGCTGCGGTTGCATTTTCGACGGCGGGAAGCGGCCTTGACCAAAATGGACCAACGGTTGACGTTGGTCAGCAACGCCAGCTTGACCGTGTACCCGAACAACCCGCAACGGAGTGAATTCTTCGACAGTTACGGGCGCCCCCCAGGGTTTTACCGCAGCAACCTGGCGACCGCCGTCCACGTCACGGACGGTCCACCGCCCGTGCACAACCGCCGTGAAGTGCAAGCGTCGACCACCACCGCGTGCGGGGACTACTGCCTCTACTACCTGACGTACCGGGCCCGCGGCATCCCCACGGTCCGACTGCTGCACACCTTTCGAGGCCCCACGCTGTACCACAACGTTGTACGAACGGTTTGCCGGGCGGCCGGGAATCGTCGTCTTGGACGACCTCATGGCCACCTGCAGCAAGGACGAATTCGTGGCCAGCCTGTTCACGCGCGGCTCCCACCACCACAACCTGACGGTGATCTACCTGACGCAATGCCTGTTTCCCAAAGGGAGTCTGGCGTCCACCATTTCCCAAAGCGTGCACTACATCGTCTTGTTTAAAAACCTGCGCGACCAGCTCCGCCCGCATTTGCTGGTCCAGCAGATCCTTCCCGGGCGCGTACCGTTCTTTCTCGAGGCCCTGCAAGACGCCCAGAAACGCCCTCACGGGTACCTGTTCTTGGACATGCACCCGCGCTCGGGTAGGGCTTTGCCCGCCTTGCGCACCAACATCCTGCCCGACGACCCAGGCCCAATTGCAACACTTCATTCACCACGGCGTTGTACGGAACAATGATGGTCCCGTTGTGGCAGTACAGCTGGGTGTCCAACGCTTTGTACGGTTTCCCCTCCTGCAGCAGCGTGATCTCCACGCACCCCCGAGGTATGTCGGGGGCCAAGCGCACGTTCAGGCTCTTGTTGGTCCCGCCGAGCTGGCTGATGCCAAAGGCGTAGACGTGCACGGCGTTGCAAGGGCCAGGGCCAATGTCGCCAATCTTCTTGTCGGGACCATTTTGACCACGAGGAAATCGTGGAGCAGCCTGGCGTCTTTCAGAAGCGTGCGGAGGGAGTCCGGTGTAATCGTCATCGCCGTGGCCATTATTCAACCGGTGGGGTTTTCTTCTTTCTTCTTCTTCCCCAACATTTTTTTATGAAACCACCTATGCCGGTTCGTTTTTTAAATACCCTCGTCAAGGACGCTGCTGAACGCTTCGGATTGGTCGAACGTTCCCCCGCGGCTGAAGGTTGGTCCGGTGGTGGATCCGGACCAGGGGGCGCGCCCCAAAAAGAGAACGCCCACCGAACCTTCAAATACACGCGCTCCAACGCCCCACCTCCTTCAGTCGACGTTGGCCGTCGGGCAGGGCGGAGCTCTCGCGCTCCGTGCTCGGCTCTTTCCGGTTTCGCTTGACCGTTATCCACTGCTCGACACGGTTTAGATCTTCTTGCAGAGCCGATCCTTGATGGTACTTACATCGTACCCAGTGAAGTAAATAACTGTGTCATCAGCATACATGCTAATCGACGAGCTCTTTAGACACAGCGGCAGATCGTTTATGTATGTCACAAAGAGTATGGACCCTAGTCTATATGAAGCCGGGCTGGTGAGATACCGGTAGGTTATTTCCATACTGTATACTCTTTGTGGACGTGTGGTTAGATAGTTTCTAAACCATTCAAGACTTTCAGTTGACCCCTAACTCCATAATGTTCTAGTTTTTGGAGGAGACATTTGTGATTTACAAGGTCAAAAGCCTTTTTTAGGTCAATGAAGGCTGCGCGCCAGTCAATTTTTGTTTGTCCATGTGTTCCAATATATGATCAACCAAGTAAACAATCGTGGTTTCGGTTGACTTCTTCTTTCGGAACCCAGACTAATACATCGAAATAATTATATTTTCCTTCAGAAAATCCAGCAATTGAACTTGTACTGCACGTTCCATGATCTTTGAAACAAGGGGGAGAACCAAAATCGGGCGGTAGTTGTTTTCATCGCTCTTCTTCCCTGCTTTAAAGATGGGAGTTTTACTTTTGCCTCTTTCCGCATCGAGATGGAATTTCACCAGTCAGGATCAAACAAACAAAACATACAATCAGTCGACTAGAGTCAGCTTACACGATCTAAATCCGTACACAAGATCTTATTACAAACACAAACAATTACAACATAATATTAAATCCGGCTTCTGTGGCTGTGTGTACTTAACAATCCTGTAATATCCAACGAGCAACAACTCGCATCCGAGTAGAAACTTTCATATTTGCACACGGCTCCCTGGAAGAGCATTTATTTCTGTATAATGATGGGATACCGTGTATAATAAACTTGTTGATGATGATGACGACTTTCCACACTAGACTCGCATGACCAGAAATGGCGGCAACGCGCGCCAAAGAGACTGGGCTGTCTTAGTCACACAAAGTCCTCCTGGAAAAACTCAACATCTTGCCATTTCAATCGCCATTTCAATCGAAGAAACCTTTGGTTTCAGAAAAAAATCGTTCGCGTTTTGGCCACTCGTGTGGTGTTCGTCGTGTCGAATAAATCTCTGGGTAAAAACGTCCTTCGGCTCCGACAAGGGCGCCAGTTGAAATATCCCGAGCCTGTTGGAAGGCTTTCCCACAAATGAAGTTAAATAAAACATTAAGCTGTTTTCACAGTGTTATGTAAATAAATTAAGTAACCCGCAGTGTCCCGAGCGATATCGAATCTGATTGGTTGACCGTCACGTGTTGAGCCAACTCGCGACGACAAAAAATAATAAACACTTGACTCGGGCGGCCAAAGGCCTGGCCCGAGTAATTATAAAACACGAGTGCGAGAACGAGACCGTGTTTTCACTGCTATTTCGAGTTATTCCAATCTTCCACAAGTGTTTCTATAACTCTAAACGAGAACAAAACTCGGAAAACCTCGTTTTATTTGATCATGAAAACGTAAAAACTCCAAACTAGCTAAAGCGCGCGCTCAACTGTTTCTATAGCGTTTTAGCATAACCCAGCCATCGTATATCGGTAAACTCTCCATCTGATTGGCTAACCAGGCGGCGTCTATCGATCGTTATTTGCCGCGCGCTTGATTGGTCCGCCACTTGGCACGATCAGGCGTGCCCGCTGAGAGCGGAAGACAATTTTGTGATGAACAAAACGACAAATAGTGTCTGTCTCGGAACTATCGGCTGATAGTTTACCTTGGAAATTTGATGTTCTTAAAACTTCTACTTCTACTTCTACTTCTACTTTATTGACTGATAAAACGGTATATCCGTATCACATCAATATAAAGAAAAAAGAAAAAAATCCAAATTACAAAACTAGCATGCGTTCTCGGGCTTATATTTGTTTTAAGAATATCAAATTTCCGCGGGCAACTATTAGCCGTTATAGTTCACCACAAAATTTTGGCGCGCGCTCATTGGCCAAAAGCGATCACGTGACGTGATAGTTCTCGTCCGCGGAGGCAAACTATCAGGCGATAGTGCCCGCTGAGAGCTGAAGACAATTTTGTGATGAACAATAACGACAAATAGACTGTGTTTGTCTCGGAACTATTATACAAATAGAGTGTGTCCGTCGAGGAACTATCGGCTGATAGTTGCCCGCGGAAATTTGATGTTCTTAAAACAAATATAAGCCCGAGAACGCAGTTCGAGGGCTTATATGCTAGTTTTAAGAACATCAAATTTCCAAGGGAAACTATCAACCGATAGGTCCGAGACAGACACAGTCTATTTGCGTTATTGTTCAACACAAAATTGTCTTTCGTGCTCAGCGGGCACTATCGCCTGATAGTTTGCCTCCGCGGACGACAACTATCACGTCACGTGATCGCTTTTGACCAATGAGCGCGCGCCAAAATTTTGTGGTGAACTATAACGGCTGATAGTTTCCCTTGGAAATTTGATGTTCTTAAAACTAGCATATAATCCCTCGAACTTCGTTCTCGGGCTTATATTTGTTTTAAGAACATCAAATTTCCGCGGGCAACTATCAGCCGATAGTTCCTCGACGGACACAGTCTACTTGTATAATAGTTCCGAGACGGATACACTTTACTAGTATATTACAGTTCACCCGGCACAAAATCGTGGCGCGTGCTCAATGGCCGAAAGCGATCACGTGACGTGATAGTTGTCGTCGCCTCCGCGCCGCGGAGGCAAACTATCAGGCGTTATAGTTCACCACAAACTTTTAGCGTGCGCTCATTGGCTAAATGCGATCACGACTTGATAGTTGTCCTACGCAGATGCAAAATATCAGGCGATAGTGCCCGCTGAGAGCGGAAGACAATTTTGTGATGAACAATAACGACAAATGTGTCTGTCGCGGAACTATCGGCTGAATTCTCATGGAAATTTTATATTCTTAACTAGCATATAAGCCCTCGAACTGAACTAATTTTAATGACATTGAAATCTACGACACTGACAACTTGTTATCAAGGATACCACAATTTTATTTATTTTTACTTTTTCAAGTGGCCAGATATCTTAAAAGACTTCAGTAAACATATACCAATAGCAATTTTGCTCGGTCAACTTAAAATATGCCAAACTGAGCTGGTTGTGTAGCAAAATCAATTTATAATGTGCCATGTAACAAGATTAAGAAGATTCATAGTAAAAACAACTTAACAGTATGTGCCTTCAACTAAGTTATTTGTTTCTTTCAAGGAACCATAAAACTCAGCAGTTAATAAATCTTCAAAGGTAAATACAAGTTATATATACAACAACATACTAAATACAATGTCTTGTACATCTATTGATTTAAACACAGTGTTATTGCACAAGTTGTCACTGCACATTTGGGTTTTGAATGACAATCAGTAGGTATTCCTTATCTGGAAAATAAAGCATGAGATTCGTTTGGTTAGATTTCACAAACTCATGTTTTGCCAACAAGACATAGCTCCTCTTATTATTAAAACTAGATTACTCGGTCCATATCTTAACTTATGGACCAAGCTTTCCCCCAGGTTTATGGCCCAAATGCAAAGCATACCGGCCATAAAAAAAGGGGGGAAATTAGGAGTGAGTGAGTTTAATAACTAAAGGTGTTATAAAAGCCACAGCACAACTTATTAATAATTGCTGAGAACTTTTGTATGATTCATGGGACCAAAACTTGTCAGCACTTTGAACAACAAAACGCATAAACTTCTACTGGAAATTAAACAAATTTACAGTATCCATTGTCTGTACTCTTATTGATCATAGATTACATCATAAAATATTTAAAAAAGGCTTTGGACATTGTATGCCGTATGCCACAAGGGGCCTGTACAGGTCCGCCAATGATCCCGGCCCACAAATGATCCCGGCCCACAAATGATCCCGTGAAAAAACATGGAATGGCATGGATTTTTGCTGCTGGATAGTGGATCTAAAGTATGAATGAAAGAAAAATGAAGAACAGATTTTAATGATGTAATGATTTTTAACCATTGGCTCCGGCAGGGAACCCCCTTTAAAACATGTCCATCAAAATCTCCATGACGTCACGCTATCTACCCCTGTCCAATCTTGACAGCCTTCGCAGTGTCTGTAATTGACACTCATGAACAAGGCGTGATTATGCTCGCTCCTGGCTGTTATGCTTGTTATTACTTTTGATATTGCTTTGAAATTGTTTCCTTGTGTATTCTAAATAGGAGATACTGACAAGCAGGATGAAATATCTAGAAATGAAAACAAAATTGAGTCAGAATAATTGACCCGATGATTAAAAAAAGGCTAACCGGTTTCTGGTAATAAGAACGGTTGAGGAAGGCCTCGGGATTAAGAACTCTGGATTACTGAGGAACTCGGGATTAAGAAAAAAAATTATCAAAACAAATCAAATTTAATTAACTTTTTCTTTTTTTCCAAAGCAAATAATTTTCTTTTTTCCCCAAAAAAAAATTGGCTTGGGTAAAAAAGTTTTTTAAAAAAATGGGCCAAACAAGCCACCATACTACGGGTTATTTATTCTTAACTTTAATTTCTTTAATTTTAACTTTGAGTCGGTATACTCCCGATTAATAAAAACTATAAAAACTCGGGATTATTAACAAAAAAACATCTATAAATTAATGCATTAACCCAGGATTTGAAAAATAAAAGAAATTGGTCCTTACGAGCCACCGTAGAAGATACCGTTTGTATGAAAAAGCAAACTAAAACTTGATGCGAATATTTTGATTTCTAAAACATTGAATCCAACGACCAGATTCCATCCCATTCCATATTTTCACGCGGTATGATATGTGGTCGGTAGGATATGGGCGGTATGATATGTGGTTGCGATCTGGGATGACTTGCAGTCCATTTTTGGGATCATTTGTGGACCTGTACAGATCCACTATCCAGTGACAAAAAATCCATGCCATTTCATGTTTTTTCACGGGATCATTTGTGGTCCCCATTGGGGATCATTTGCGGAGCGGGATCATTTGCGGTCCATTTTAAGGATCATTTGCGGGCCTGGGATCATTTCCAGACCTGTACAGACCGCCCTTTGCAGGACGTTTTTTTGAAGCTATCACTTTTTGTGTTTCTAATCGAAATTTCGAAGAAGAAAAAAGTTCTGAAATAGGCACTTGGCCCTTGTAGCACACAGCCCTTCTATTAGCTATTGAACTGGGACTTGGACAGAGTATCTAAATTTATTTGAATTAAAAAAAATAATCCCAGCATAAAAAAGATCACATCAAAATTAGTGTGTTGATGGAGTTTGGGGACATTTGGATGAGGTGGTGAGCTTTCAAAAATCACAAATATAAGAGAGCTCAGTATGGTTTGAGGGAACTGCTTCTGAACACTCTTATCTTTTGATTTTCAAAAGCTTACAATTCAGTTCTTATTTACTCAAACATCTTCAAACTCTGTATCAGTAAACATACTAATTTCGATGTGATCTTTCAATATAAAAAAATCATTGGTGGACTCTCACATTGATCTAAGGTCTTCTCGAACTTTAGAATAGTTCTGTAGCATAATTTTATAGACATTGGATCACTTGTGAAATGCCATTCAGGTCAGTAAATGAGTATTCGTTGTACTAGATTGGCTACATGATTTAATGTTTATCCTGCAGACTGCAATGGTAGTTTGTTCGAGATTTTACAGCTTTTGAGTGGTATTTTAATTTTACGGGGAGTTCTCTGCTGTGAAAATATCCCTGAGTTGACGAACTGCTCTTGCGAATCACATTTGACATGTAAACAAATTAATCTTCTGGCACAGCATTGTTTCACTCTGGCTAATTATGTGACACGCACATGGTATCTCTCTCCCGATTGGTCGATTTATTAATTACTCAGTTGATATGTTTGACAGTTTTCAAAACATGGAAGTGAGATTTGCACCCACCGATACCAGAGGTGTTCTCTTCTCGCTGCTTTGCAGCTCGCTAATCGCCGCTTTGCGGCTCTTTCTCTGTGGCTGTTCTCTCTAGAAAACCTCTGGAACCAGGGTAAATAAGAGTATGAACAATACTCGATTTCCTTTCGATTTCCTTTCCACAACAAACTTTAAGCAGCAAGCAGGCTTTGAGTATAAGGAAAGTTCAAATAGGCCAGTTCAACAGTTGGGCCTGTGCCTCGCATCAACATACTCTGATTGGTCAATTAGTCAAGAACCAATCAGAAAGGGACAAATTTAGGTTTCGTTGTAAAAAAAACACTACATAATTTTTAATAGGACCCTGAAACAACCATGAGGGCTGATCAAATCCAGGACCTGGCTAAACCACAGACTGAATATTTGGAATTTTGAATGTTGGTTTTTGTGGAGGGAGGAAAACTGGAGAAAACCCTTGGAGCAAGGGTGAGATACCAACAAACTCAGCTCACATTATTGGGATTTGAACCATGGCCAAAGTGGTGAGAGGAATTACGGTCGTTTCGCCCCCAAGTCGTTTCGCCCCCAGTCGATTCGCCCCCAACTCCAGGTCGATTCGCCCCCAATCTGAAGTCCATTCGCCCCCAGTACCGAACGAGTACCGAAAAGAGTTTATGAAGAAAAAAGAAAATCAAACTTAAGTTAACTTTGATCGAACTTTCAAGTTGGAGAAAACTGAAGTCTTACTCATGATTTCAGCCCGGCCTAAATTGTATAAACTTCATGTCTACCTGCTTTAGTGCTTGCACACGATCTGAAACTCCCACAATCTATATTTCCATGGTCTATTGCCATGTCATCAAGTTATATGTCTGACCTTCTGGAATCTACAACACAAATTGAGTTTCGTGAAGAAGGAAAGCTAAGGCGCCATCTTGGATTTTCATAATTCGTCCCATTCCCCGCGCGGCCAATTTGGCATTAAGTCTGTTTGTGGCCTTTATTCAACGTCTTTCATTCAATAACGGCTTTATGTTGGCTACTTTCGGTGTTTTAATTGCTCTAAATAAAGTAGGCTGGTCGTTTCGCCCCCAAATCCCCGCGGCATTTACAAAATCTTTGTCAAACTTTGATCTGTTTGTGGCCTTTATTCAACGTCTTTCATTCAATAACAGCTTTTATTCAACATCTCGTTCGTTTGTTGGCTACTTTCGGTGTTTTAATTGCTCTAAATAAAGTAGGCTGGTCGTTTCGCCCCCAAATCCCCGCAGCATTTACAAAATCTTTGTCAAACTTTAGTCAAACTTTGATCTGTTTGTGGCCTTTATTCAACATCTTTCATTCAATAACGGCTTTTATTCAACTTTCGGTTGAATAGTCAAATAGAAAAGAAAAGTAGAAAAGTTACTATTCTCTCGTTCCCTCCCCCCAGCAATAAATTAACAACGTGTCCCCATCCCCTGCATCTGTTTTTGTTTCCTTCTGTACATTCAATATGGCAGTCGGTCGCGTTCGGTCATACGTGGAATCGTAAGTGACTTTATTCAAAGTTTATACTATTTCAATTTCAACTTGGTTTATGATATCGACTTGAAGTGGGGGCGAATGGACTTGAAGTGGGGGCGAATCGACTACAGATTGGGGGCGAATCGACCTGGAGTTGGGGGCGAATCGACTGGGGGCGAAACGACCGGATACCGGTGAGAGATAAAGCGCTTGTAAACCACTTGTGCCACCCCCAGCTCCCCTTACTAACATGCAACCTCTCTAATTATTGCATCTTACCAGGTGCTACCATGATCTCATGCTTCTTGGAGCGGATCCTTAAGAATGTTAAGTCATTCTACAAGCAAGAAAACAAACACAAATTAGTCTCAAAAGCATTAGCATACATAAAAGGGTCTACGATAAATAAGCTTTCTAGTAGACTCGCCACATTGTTACATCTATTAAATGATTATACATAACAATCTTGTGATGAAATAAAATGATTTTAAATTAAAACTGGATGCCAAACTGGAACTCTAGTACGATATTATGTTCTCAGTTTAGTTAAAAAACTTTAATACGAGCTGATGGTGGTTTCCTGCAGTATGTGTGTTGGGCATCTGTCATAGACATCTGTCATCTGTCATAGACCTTCTACTGAAGAAACCCTACTGAATTATCAACAGTTCACTTCTGACACTCCAAACTACAGAAATTATACAAGGCCAAGTTCTGATCGCAAGTGTTGTTTTGAATATCATTAATTTACAACTAAGGCGTATGGTATTTGAGGGAACGGAAGCTTTAACAGCTTTTTCTCAGATCTCAAATTCCTGAATCAGTGAATGGAACCTGAGCTTACCAACCTGAGGGTCGATATCTCTTACAGTACTGCGAGCTTTGGCTGTCAGCTGATGAATCAGACCAGAATATTGCACAGTTGTCGAGTTATCAAGCGTTGTTCTGATTGGAATGCCTGAAATAACACAAATATAACACAATCAGGCCCCAAACTCCAATGTTTTGACTCAACTGTAAGAGATCATAACACTGCAAAATGGCCACTACCTTCTTGGTTGACAACGATTATTCCCATAACACCCTTATGGGCTTGGATTCTCTTCAAAGTTTCTTCGACTTCAGACTGCAAAGAAACCAAACAAACGAATTACAAAGATCTAAGTCCATTTCCTAGCTAATAAATATAGAAAATATCCAGCTAAAAGTCAACCATAACCAACCATTTTGCTGCTCTGTTACGTTACCAAGACGGGAACAGGCCGAATAGCCTTATGGGATTTGTTGTTCAAATTGTCGATAATGTTTCGGTACTTCGGATCTTCTTCGGTAAACAAATTGTGAAAGAATAGCCAAGAAAATAATAATGAACAAGATAAATTATTTTGTTTCCGGAATTTTTTTATTCGACAGAACTTGTATGTGTATTAAAGAGATATAAATTAACTGATAGATATGATAATGTTATTCAACCAAGTTCGGTAGCATTCGTGTGAAACGCTGAGTGGTCTAAAATTATTTTGAATACCAAATCAATTTCCCGAGCTTGCTCGGCTGGATAATTTTGCCAACGTGCACCGTGCATGCCTGCATGTACTTACAAAGATATGCTTCAATCTATGAATATCTTAACTAAAAAGATGATCTACCAATCACCTGTTTGAATACAAACAAATGAATATTTTGCTGCTTTACATAATGCTGCATGAATTCGAATTTCATACGAATCTTAATACGTCTAATACCGATCATGATTGTGATTTGAAAGTCGGATAATGGATAAGATGGACAGTATTTCTCAAAGCTCTAGTGACCAAGGTATTCTATCTATGCTCATGCACACTTCACGGACTACTTTTGTTTCTAGTTTTACCTCAAGGGACGTAGTGTTTAGTAACTCCTACATGCAGGCTACAGCTTCAAAATCTGCGCGCGTTTACCTGCACTGCTTAATTGTGGCGTAGTCAGTGCTGAAGCCCCAGGCTGCAGCGATATGATGTTATACTAGAGAGAGTAAATGTTTTACTTCGAGTATTCGAAAGTTTACCATCGATATGGATGATTGAGGAATCAGTTAGTTTGGTAATAATATAACTTTCGGTCTATTTGTGTATAGGAAGCAGTATGAAATTAGTTTATATTTTTCTCTCACATGCACATATGGCATAATAACTTACTAATATTAAATATTAAAAACTACTTTGGAGACGGAAATTTTTTGGTGGTAAGGTAATACTCGCATGACTATTTTAATTAGATTAAACAGCTCTCAGGATTTAAACAGGAAATTATTATTTGCCTTGCGTCGCGTGGTTATAGCTTAATTTCAAATTATAAAGGTAATATGTCACGACTAGTATAAATCTGAGGATAAAAACTTTGTATTACTTGAGCTTTTTGAGGAGAAATGACTGAAAAAGAAGATCAATATATGATTAGTTAAGGCTTAATCTCGGATAAGCTCTAATGGTGCTTCGAACAACAAATTCAAATCTTACTTCTTAATTCAAATCTTAGAATTAATTATAGTAAATACGCTGTAGTTTATAGGATTACTTAAATATATATTTTTAACTGTGCTAAAATGTTCAAGATAAGTGACAAGTATTTGAAATTTAAACCTGGATGGCACATTTTAGTTTTGAGGCCATGCCCACAAGCAGACATCAATATTAAATTGTCATATTTCCCACATTTGTTATTGAGTTCTTGTGAGGACTTTTGGTCTCCGGGCAATTTATGTTGATTGTAGGATTATAACAGAAATCAGACAATTAATTTACGCAACAAGAATAGCTAGTCTTCAGCATCCCACTCATAAGGACTACAAACTTAAAAAAAGAAGTGTTAGTGTTTTTGTTTACTTTAACTTTAAGCTACACCGTAAAGCCTAAACTACAATAGCTCGTTTAGCTTTGTAATGTTTGTTTTGGATGTACATCATAATATAGACAATGTCACTTTATATATATGGGTAGGAGAGGGACAGCAATTATCCACAGCTTTGTAATAATTATATTGAACTACATTTAATTAGGCTAGTAATACCTCGAATATATTGGTCATGCAGCCTCTGATGGCCCTGGTTGTTCAAAGAGTGTCCGGATATAATTCTATTAAATATATTCACCAGATAAATATCTATCCTGACCAGTAGATAAGTATTAACCAAACTAGCTTAATTATTTACCTTCAAGCACTTCAGAATAATGCTGCTCGACTTACTTATGCTTGACTTTCCCTCTAGCTCTTTTGCATCTCAAGCACTTGCACAGTCAGTATTAAACTGTACCTTTTATGATGCTATCATCACTGTATTACTATCTTTAAATGTTTAAATACCATGGTGGACTTCAACTTTGAATTAAAGAAGAATCATGACTTTCACAGTGACATAAAACACACCATCAGCATAATCTACATTTACCATTATTCGCACATATAGGAATTGGGGACACAGAAGTTTACCTACCATGCACAGTTAGCTAGACTGGAACTCTTTGAAGACTCTGAAGTTTAACAATCAACTACTTTATCAATTAAAAAAAATATTACTGGCATATATACATGTAACTTAATTTCATCATAATAATCCTAATTATATTATTTTCTTTAGTTTCAACCATTTATCTTTTTTTCACATAAGTGAAATTTTAAAATACTGTTTCAGCAGTAAAAACCTTTGTCCTCTCATACTGCAATATAAAGTACTAGGGTATAGTAAGAAGGTGATTAAATGTTTAAAATATTTGTACATTATATGTATTATGTAACCTTTGAAATTTGCTTCATTGATTAACATTTTAAAATATGTTTTAATAAGTTTGCTTGACAGTCAAAGGACAATAAAGTAGATTTCATTCGTCCAAATATGGCACATCCCTTGGTAGAATCACATGAGAGGGGACTGGTAATTAGAAAAGCTGGAGGACTTAATTTCCCAGCTTTACTAAATCTTTATTTTAATCTTGCATCAGAAACAATATATATGATTCAAGTTTCTTTATTTAAAACAAAATTACTAATTAAAATACACCCCAAGATAGATGAGAAATACCATATGAATGTCCCAAATTATATGCTTTTCAAACTTTTTTGATAGATGGCCGGATTGCATAGACTAAAGTGGATTATAAAAGCTTAATTATAATAATTATAGAAACTTAATTTCTGTTACCATGAACCAATTTCAAGTTATTCTAAATTTCTCTTAAAATAAGTATTTTTCATCCACTTGAATTTTACCATTCTTAATTCATCAAAATTGTCCCAAATTTTCTCCAGTATACCTGGAAAGGTATACTCTGCTAATCTGAGTAGTTACTTTTGTCTTTCACCATGAGAAAGTTTATCATTTGGGGATTGACAGTGCCCCTTTAACAAAATTACATGTTTTTAAAAACCTGCTGGCTCATACAACTTCCTTGATTCCTTAGATGTTGATGACTATAATGATGAAACAGAACTATTTGAAAGGGAGTGCGATGATTTTGTCAGAGGTATTGTTGAAAAGATATTCTCAGAAAGGTAAGTAGCAGCAGTCACCTTGTAAGTTTATTTTTTAAATCAAATACATGTTGACATCTTAGTAAAATGATACTGATGAAACTTTTTTAACAGTCATGGGATCACCCAAGAGGACAAAGCTAAGCTTGGTATAGTTTGCCAGGTAATTCCTAAGAATTCCTACGAAAGAATAAATAGTACATATATAAAAGTGTCATAACCACATAAAATTACAGGCTAAAACCAAATTTAGGAAACTATTTGAAACGTTATAAAGTGGAACCCCATAATAATGAACCTGGTTATAACGACGTCTCCGGTATAACGAACACTTTCTTTTCAGCCCGACAAAATTACAATAGTTTGTATGGAATAGATCCCGGATATAACGAACCCGGTTATAATGACATCACCGTTATACGAACACAATTTTGAGGCCCATTCTTGAAATCTACACGTGGCTATAACGAATAATTGTTTCATTTGCACTCTTTAAGGGACCGGTCATTAATTAGAGGGGGGTGAGCTGATCAAAATGAAAAACGCCATGCTCAATTTTTGATGACCCCTCCCCCAATTCCCCCTCTAGCTTACTATGCCTCCCCCCCCCCCTAATTTGCTGCATGAAAATTGGGAACCCACCCCCTGTTTGCACGGCCATCCCCCTGTAATTAATGATCGGTCCCTAATTCCTCTGGGATGGCACAACTTTCAGTTACCTATTCTTGACAAATGTAAACCACTGCACACTGCCGGATACATGTTGTTTCTTTCAGCACATATCGGTTCTCTCGTGCCTATAAGTGCTCGAGTCACGAATAAAAATTATATCAATCTTGTTGAATTCAGTGTTGCATTTGCTGGAAAAGCGTTATAACGTTTAGTCAACGAATTCTCGATATAACGAACCTATTTTTCCGGTCCCTTGCACTTCGTTGTAACGGGTTCCACATTATAGCTATAAAGGGAAGCGTCACATATCGGTTTTTCCATGAGAAACATCGTACGTAAGTAACGATAGTCGTAAAGAAAAGATAATAAGATACAACTGTATATTTTTAACAGTTCATGTCTGATCTTGTACCACTCAGAACACTTTAAGACACTAAATGAAGTACAGTTAAGCTTTTAATATAAAGGTATGGAAAGAATGAATGCAAAGAGGTAGTGTTGGACTGTTAAAAAAGGTCGATAAATGCCTCTGACATTTCTCAGGGGGCCGGGGGTTGGGAGATTTCACAAAGACAATGACGTGAACTACTCTCTATTTCAGCATTCCTGTGGACGTAATGCATTTGCCAAGCATATTGATGCCCAGGTTAGTTTCAAGTCTTGCATAAATGGCCCCTAAGATTTAGGATGCACAGTTAAACAAAAATAACCAAATATTGTTAATATTTCTGTATTAATCCCCTAGATGTATTTTTTAAGCTTTTGAAATAATTTGAGGAATTGATTTAACGACATTTTATTTTAATATGTTTATTTTATTAGAGGGTTTACTCCAAGTGTGTTGATGAGATGACATTCTTTAGACTGGTGCAATACTTTGCTGTCGTATTATTTGAGTAAGTTTCTTGATTTTCATCCATGTTTTGTGATGTAATGTATTGACAGTTATCAATCTGTTGTGTTTGGTTATTTTCTCCTCTTTACTGCCACTGAAGTTAAAAAGCGGGGAAGGGGACCACAGACAGCAGAGGTGACAATGTTATACATCGCGTTTTGTTTGCATCTCACTCTTAGGTAAAATTACTTTACTTATTACAAAGGATCTGATCGAGAGGAAACGACCAGAGAAGAAAATACAAGTCCAACGAATGGCAGTTAACTCAGCTTCTTGTGACACTTCAGAATTCTTATTCCAACGTCTAGATCAAAATGAAAGAACCTTTAATCTTTAATATCAAGGTTTGCTGAGTGTTATGGTCACTGACTCACTACAAACCTGCCAGCAGATTTATCGCACCTTCTTCATCGTACAAGTTCTCTTCGATCGCATTTTTAACATGTTCAAGCGGGAATTCATTTCTATGTATGTGTCAGAACGGGAAGCCATTTCTATGTATGTGTCTAGGGCGGGAAGCCATTAGATAACTGTGTGTCTCGATCGAGTGGGTTGCACTGAGTAACTCGTGTTTTTTTTGGCGGGGGAAGAGGAGGGTGAGGTGTTATCCATAATTCCTGCATGGGGAAGGATTTAGCGAGGACTATTTAGTTTTTTAGACACAATTAATAAGAATACTTTAAAAAAAATTCGGTATATAATATGACCATTTGTTCGTGGCATTTTTCCCGAGAGCGTCTGTTTTTTATTAAGAAGATTAACTGATAATATATTTCGTGCATGTGTGAATGGTAGCAGGCTTTCTTTACCTTCTTCCTGGTGATGCTGTTCTGAGATCTCTTGGTCTCCTTCAATTTAAAAAAGAAAACACGATGTAGAAGGTTATCGAAAAGTCGTCTGGTTTTTTTTTACTGTAACATTTGAAACATATTTGAAAGGTGCCATGTATTTGCCGTTTTTAACCATACTTGAAATGGTTTATATTACCGCCGTAATCTTTGAAATCTCTATTAGCAATTTAGATTTTAAGAAAAGAAGATAACAACCATTTTTTTACAAAGGAGAACCGAGTACGTAAACACATTTTCTAAACTGGGTGCAATTCAATAAAACTTCTACACGTTTATTGTACAAGTCTGACCATTGTTTTTAGATGAAGAACAATGGCCACACTGGTAAAATACGCGTGTAAAAGTTTTTGAATTGGCTCCTGCATTTCCATTTTCTGAAGGACCTGAAGATATATCTGTACGTGAAATGTTTGTCGTTAACTTACCGACGTCTCTGGATGCCGTTGTGCATCGCGTTTGGCATCCTTTGAAAAGAAGTGCGACACATATTAAGTATCATTAATTTGGGTTTTAATGTGAAGAGCACCGGGCCCTCCATCGAGTGGTTAATAGTTATTAAGTTTCCTTTTTCTCAGTTTTTAGATTGTTATCATATTGTCATATATAGTATCTTACCTAATATGTTGTAGCTGAAAAGCCCTTTTTAGGGAGCTTCAATACAATGTATATACATGTATGTATTATAAGTTATATGTATGCTTGAGGCGGGGTTCCGAGTTCGACACAACTGTGATTCTTCTCTCGCAAACCAACGAGCTGCTCTCACTTTAGGCCGCAAAAGTGTTTCTTATAAACACTGAAAAAATCGAACTATTTACAGACTTTGAATTAAGAACTGTGTAAAATGTTTGTACAATGTCTGTAAAATGTTTGTGAAAGTGTTTGTGAATGTACAATTTTACAGCCATTTTTTTAACATTTTAACATTAATAGTAGAACATTTCTCTAAATTTGTACATTCACAGTCATTTTACAAACATTTTACATACTTTTCATATAGTTTTTCGAAGTCTGTAAATGGTTCGATTTTTCCAGTGAAAACACGAAAAAAGCATTCCTTTTTGTCCAAACATCTATCAGTGCATGTTTATAAGTCGTTCTTCGTATCATAGTTTATCTCGGCTTTAAAGCGGGAATACCACTGTAAATATTTTAAAGAATATCCTTGTTTACGTCTAATAGTTTCTAGTATAATAGAATATTCAAACCGCTCTTTATAAAGCACTGATACTTGTCGTACAATCAATCGTACAATTTCTATAGTTACCGTCTTAATCTTGAATCGTCAAGACAATATGTTATATCTTTTTCAGAATCTTTAGAATTTCTTATCAAATCGAAGAGTAATTGAATTGCTAATTATTTGGGCTCTCAATTTCTCTCTTTAGCTAGTTTTAACAAAGTTTGAGAAGATCGTCGGTAAAGGACCAGAAATGTAGGAATAATGTATTCTTTTTGTAGTCACCTCTCAACGTACCGCTGTTTTGTTGTGCTTCTCGTGATCTCCAATAGGACTAATATTATATTTCCCAAGTCCGTCATCTTTGAGGTTGATTTTCCATTCTTGTGACATGTCCTGCATTACAGCCCCAGCTTCGTCGTCCTCCCGGAATCGATCGTAAATATAAAGCTGCGAAGGCTTCAGCTTTGGCAAACTACTCATTGTAGGATTAATTACGAATGGCCGAAGGACTAGGGCAATACTTCAAAGGCGTAGGTCCTATGTTAATGCAATTAGCAATGTAGTAAGGAAACAACAAGGATAATTTGAAAATCGGGAAGTACCACTCTTTAATTATTAATTTCTTTCTTATTGAATTGGTTCTTATAGTGTTTTTTTTAACCTATTATTGCAATGTGGTAATTAACGAAGCCTAATGGTGGGATAACTGTTTGTTTTAGAAATCAACAATTGGATTATGAATTTAAAATAACGGGGTGATTTCAAGTAGTTTTAATTTGGTGATAAATTGTATTGAAGTGTAATAAGTTCGAGGTTTTCCGCCATATAGATTTGCCAGTGTGGTGAGTTTATATAATGCCACTGAAACGCGGTTTAGTTGGTTTCCGCTAATTAGTAGCTAGACAAATAGACAATGTTAGAAATAAGTTCCATTGTCCTCTTTGGTTAATGTGTCTAAAGTACCTATCATTAAAATCGATTCTCCATCAAGTAAATATAGGGGCTTGATTTGAGTGTCATCAATGTTTCTATTTCCAATATGCTAATTATGTGATGTCATAGGAGACCTCGTTTATTATACAAGAACGTGCTGGCAGAGATTAATGGCCTTTTTTACACATCCGAGTTATATTTGGATCTTATACCATTGATTTTACAAAATATTGTGTATAAATCAAAATTGTTTCATTCACAAGGAGAGAAAGAAATGACCTTTTGTTGGCGTCCTGTGACGTCACATAATTAGCATATTGGAAATTAGCATAATTAGCATATAAACACTCAAATCAAGAAATATTTTACTATGCACCTAGATTCACTTGATGTAGAATCGATTTTTATTTAATTTAATAGCTTTACAGGCAGAGACAAAGACTCGAAGTCCAAACAAGCTAAGCCTGTTACTTACAACACATTAAGAATATGTATATATAATCAGCAAAATAAGATGATAACGTGGATTTTAGCATAATGGCGTACGAAGTTAAAGTTAGCGGCAGCAAACTGACCTTATGTTTGTAGAACGACATTTGGAACAGATAGTCTTATATGTTTGATGCGGTCTGGGTCAAACGTTGATAGCAGAAGCGAACGGTAGTGCGCGCGAAGTAATTTCTTGAAAGAAGCTATAGAGGTGCTGGTTTGAATTTCAGGTGGCAAGGAGTTCCATAGAAGCACGATACGATTAAAATAGGAATCTCTAAAAGTAGAAGTTTTATATAAATTAGGTTTGTAGCCAGAACTAGCGGAAGTGTTTCGGGTGACTCTTGATGACTGGGAATAGGGAATAACGTAACTAGTTATATCTAAGCTACAGAGACTGAGGCGGCATTTACAAAAGTATACCAGGTCTAAGTATTCTAGCCAGTAGGAGACATGAAGTAAATTTAGCCTAACTAACCTGTCCCTTTAGGAAAGATCGCGTAGACTGAATCCGAGAATAAACTTGGATATCGATGATATAACATTTGGGCATATAGGCTTTTTAAAGCACGGCCAAACTATCTAACAATGTAGACTCCTCCACAGTCCACTTTTTATCGGGCACAGAAGAATTTTTTATTTTTTTATTTTTATTAGCTTTACAACCAGTCAAATATAGTAAAACATACAGAAATCAAGAAGAAATACAAAAAGCAACGACGAAACACAAACTACAATGAGAAAATACTGGCACATATTGACACGGTTGAGGACAACAGGACATGAGTCCTATACTAAGTCCAACCCAAAAAAATATATATACTATACAGAATAATAATTATAACGATCAAAGGTAAGTGGCGCAATTGAGACTGAACAACATGTTGTGTTATCATATTAGTTCGCCCATAACACGCCTCCTCGGCATCTGAAACCGCGCAAAATCAAATTCTTAAATTGGGTTACTTGTCGCTCGAGGAGAGTAGAGGAGGACTGGGGTGGGAGGAGAGAAGAAGCCACACCGCGGCAAAACGTTGTGCTCCGCTGGCCAAAATAACGAAGGCTCTGGAGTTGAAATACAAGTTTCCGAGGTCTTAAACTTTTTTAGTAAATAATTTTATAACTTAGTAAACTTACAGTGAGTTACAAATTAAGAAACCTTCAAGCTGTGAAAGTCTTAGGCTTAGCTTTTATGTAGTTTTCTTGTTTTTCGCGAAAATATAACGTCAATACGCGTACATACTTAAATTTAGAAACAGGGGTGATTGCCTCGTCCGCGACCGGCTCATCAAGAGCGCATGCGCGTGACGTTTTGTGGCTCAAAGGCCTTGTTCAGTATCGGGGAGAGAGAAATGAGAAGGAAAGAGTTGACCTCCCCCTCCTTTCTCGCAGATTGACTCCATGACCGATATCGATCCAACATTGTTCGGTAGTATGTCATGCCATGTTGGACGATGTTGGATAAATATTTATTGCTTCATCAAATGTTGGATGAAGTTTACTTTTGTTCAATCGAATGTTTGTCAGCATTTGGATCGTGCAACCAACAATGTTCAAAGGTTTGACCAGGGTTTACAGTTGCAGGAATAGACCAACGCAAGGTCGCCATTACCATATCTACTTAAATTAGCGACATCACCGATACTGCTAAAAACAGCACCTCAAAATAGGAGATATTGTAGTTGAGTCTACGAATGGTAATAGTGAACAATCACGTACCAAATTTTGGTCGTTAGGTTGTCGGTAGGTTGTCGGTAGGTTGTCGGTAGGTTGTCGGTAGGTTGTCGGTAGGCTGTTGGTAGATTGTCGGTAGATTGTCGGCAGGTTGTCGGCAGGCTGTCGGTAGGCTGTTGGTAGATTGTCGGTAGGTTGTTGGCAGGTTGTCGGTAGATTGTCGGTAGGTTGTCGGCGCAAAACCTGTCGGCAGGTTGTCGGTAGGTTGTCGGTAGGTTGTTGGTAGATTGTCGGCCGATTTCATATGGTTGTCGGTAGGTTGTCGGTGGAATTTACGTAGTTGTCGGTAGGTTGTTGGTCAATAATCTGCCTTATAAAGCTTCTCTAAAATGCTTCAAACGATCATGTACATGCTTTTACACTTTCACTTAAATTCGTCAATATCTTGTCTTAGAAGATACACGTAAGCTTATTACTTGTCGGTAGATTGTCGGCCGATTTCTTGCAGTTGTCGGTAGATTGTCGGTGGAATTTACGTAGTTGTCGGTAGGTTGTTGGCGTGTTGTCGGCCGACAACCTACCGACAACCTACCGACAACAACTTTGGTACGTGATTGTTCACTATTACCTCTACGAATAGCAGTTTCAGCGGTATTGACCCGAACGCCTCACTTCAATGTAATGAAGCGCCATTGAAACCATCATTCTTACACGACACCAACACCCTCCTAAACAAGCACGACTAATTTAGATACACAGTTTGAATAGCGCTTCATTACATTGAAGTGAGGCGTTTGGGTCAATACCGCTGAAACTGCTATTCGTAGACTCAACTACAATATCTCCTATTAGTCAAAATCCAACATTTGAGAGATATATCTTGTATGGGAGAAAACATACGATCCCGCAAAGTAATACAATTTTACTCCTCATACCAACGACTGTAAAAATAGCGCACTTTACTCGACTATATCTTGGCTTCTAGGTGAGGTATAGCTCAAATCTGGAATTGTAACATATTTTGAGGTGCGCTTTTCAGCAGTTTCGGTGTAACTATCACTAATTTAAGTTGGATTCGTAACTATTAGATTTTTTCACCAGAAGCTCAATTTCTGCAAAAATAAATAAAAACGGCGTCTACTAACAAAGCTGCGTTTGTTGTTCTTCCTCTTTTCTTTGCTTTTTATTAAACTGAACAACAACAAAAGCCAGAATGACAACATATTTTTTCCCATTTAGATGTCACCAGGCAGATGACTTTGGACCAGCAAAAAACTTAATGAACATGTGTTTTACATTCTACCACGAATTTAGCACAGGTAATACAATGTTATATAATTCTAGAAGTAACGAAATAGCTTGTCACTGAGGTTATGATGTCATGCAAACCCTTTATCGCGACCTCAGCCAATCAGAAACCAGACTATCCCCTTTTTTTTCAGGTGACGAATATGACCCTCCAGGGAAAGAATTTTTGAGTGTTTATCTAAGGAATCAGCCGATATGGTGAGGATTTCATTTATAATAATGACATACAACTACTGCTGCTGCTTCTACTACTACTCGCATACTACTACTACTACTACTACTACTACTACTACTGCTTCTACTCACAGACTACTACTACTACTACTACTACTACTACTACTACTAGTAGTACTACTACTAGTACTACTACTACTACTACTACTACTACTACTACTACTACTACTACTACTACTACTACTACTACTACTACTACTACTATACTACTACTACTACTACTACTACTACTACTAGTACTACTACTACTACTACTACTACTACTACTACTACTACTACTACTACTAGTACTACTACTACTACTACTAGTACTACTACTACTACTACTACTACTACTACTACTACTACTATTAGTATTACTGCTGCTACTAGTACTACTACGTCTAGTATTACTACTACTAGTATTACTACTATTATAATACTAGCTAAGAAATTTCTGTCATTTGATTAGTTGAGAACAGTAGTATTTCAATTCAGCGAAATTTTTAATACCTATATATAAGTATTACAAACTCGTATGTGGTAGCTCGCTCTTGTCATATTTGGAAAACAGACACCCAGTGTCTTTTTGATCTTGTCTTTAAAAATGGCGGACATGTTTACCCGAAAGTGCGAAGGGAAAATCTTGGTAAGCTTAAACAAGCAAATATGCAGAACTGACAATTTACAAAAGTGTAGAATCATGTTGTTACTGTTGCAAAATCTTTGTGAAAGACTCAAGCACAGTTTAGTTTTCGGGTCCTCGAAGAAGCAGAAGTTTGACCAGAAAATTCCCAGCATGGCTGGAATAAAGGAATAAAGGAATAAAGGTATAAAGGAATCTCACAAGACTTTAACTTGATAAAGAACTTTAAAATAAAGGAAATGGATCACATAAATGCATGTGTACGTTTTCTATTCTTTCAGATCTTTTTTATTCATGCCTTTTCTTTCTGAGCCTGACTCCATGATTTACTGAGTTGCACGATCAAGCAGTCCCAGTCCCAGTCCCAGTCCCAGAAAATTTCGTGGCTCGTATTATAAACATTTAATAGCATGGTTTGTACGTGATATTTTGCATAAATACCACTCGTGAGATTTCAAAATTCCTTTTAATTTCACTAACCGCTTTGCGGCTCGTGAAATTACTTAATACCGTATTACTTAATATTACTTAATATTACTTAATATTACTTACCATGACATAGCCCCTTTATCTGAATGAGTAGGCCTAAAATGCTTACCGTATAAACCGGCATTTAGTGTCTGTTGTATACGTGAAGGCCGGCGTAATTATAAATACATAATACTAACGTTACATAGTTGCCTACTCATTCAGATAAAGGGGCTATGTCATGGTAAGTAATATTAAGTAATATTAAGTAATATTAAGTTGCCTACTCATTCAGTTAATACCGGTATTAGTTAATACCGGTATTAGTTAATACCGGTATCAGTTAATACCGGTATCAGTTAATACCGGTATCAGTTACCGGTATCAGTTAATCAAGTAATACCAGTATTAAGTAATACCAGTATTAAGTAATACCGGTATTAACTAATACTGGTATTAAGTAATACCGGTATTAACTAATACCGGTATTACTTAATACTGGTATTACTTAATACCACTCGTACCATATTACTTTAAAATTAAATACCGTATTACCGTGAGTCAGCGTACGGTTTGAGCTATTTTTAGAACATGCTGCGATTGTGCATATGCTTTCCGTAATTTCCGTAATTATTGTTCTTTGAGGTGATTTTACTAACTACTATGGTTTGATTGGATTACCAAAGTGTGTGCACGTGAACTCCCGTGAGATCTGTTCTAAATATAGCTCAATCCGCTGACTCACAGACCAAGTACGGGGAGATGGACGCTCCTGGTAATGGGCTCCTGGTATTACTTAATACCGTATTACTTACCGTATTACTACTATTACTATTACTTACTACTACTACTATTACTTACTACTATTACTAGTTGTAGTGCGTAAAATGTTCAAATGCGCATACAATGCGTGTGTGATTGCCTTTCCTTGGTACGTGTGACGTAGACTACGATATTAATTGGGAAATTTGCACTGAATTGAGCCGCTACACAATGTAGATATCTCAGCGGAGAATCGGTTATTTTTCGAACTTGGAAACTATTTTTTTTCTTCATAGACGCGCAACAAAGAAAACTAAGAACACATCTTTGTATCGTCGTTGGATTGATTTAAGCCTGGTGAACACGACAAGACTTTGGGCACGGCGCGTGCTTTAATATTGTGGCACGGCACTCCTTATCTGTTTTCATGTAAATGGCCGTTCTGCGTACGCGTGCACGAAAGAGTCTTCGCCTGCCTGTTAGGAGTTCCGTGTCCAATTTAGCCTGCTCATTTTTGTCCTCGCCCCATTTTGACCTCGTGCCACAGGTGACCCGATCCGAAAGAAACGACCGAAAAAAATTACAGGAGAGCCGGCAAGCAGGCTATGCCCAATTAGGAGTGCCGTGCCTAAAATGCTTACCGTATAAACCGGCATTTAGTGTCTGTTGTATACGTGAAGGCCGGCGTAATTATAAATACATAATACTAACGTTACATAGTTGCCTACTCATTCAGATAAAGGGGCTATGTCATGGTACTGCGCATGTATCAGTAATCACTCGTTTGGTGGCTGTTAATTAGATACAAACAGTAAAAACGTCCTTTCCTCAATACTTGATTGAACGGATTTTCAATATTTCCCCTGAGGCTGTTTATGTACACTGTTTGTTAGTCATTTTTGCATATTTGCTTTGATTTTAAGCAGGAGCCCTTAACCTCTCAAAACCTTGCATTTTATTGGACCCCAGTTGGACTGCACTGACAAAGAATTGCATTGTTTTAGGGTTAGGGTTTGTATTGTTTCAGGGTTAGGCATTGTTTGGATAGCCAGTACTATTCCACGTTCCGAGGAGGTCAAGGCCGCCCCATTTTAACCATCCCACAAGGCCGAGGTTCGTTATTTCATATCAAAATCGGTGGAACTAGCTGTTTCCGGCACGGAACGCGATTGTAAAGTCTATTACCGTGACACAGCCCCTTTAATATTTGGACTTGTCAAACACGCCGCACGGACAAACAACTTTGATTGGTATTTAGACGTGCAAAAGTATACTGACCTCGGTGGGCACGCATGCGTATTGCATGCCTTAGCTACTGCTGCTAGTACTACTGTTGCTGCTACTACTGCTGCTACTAGTATTACTGCCGCTGCTAGTATTACTACTGCTGCTAGTATTACTACTGCTACTAGTACTGCTGCTACTAGTATTACTGCCGCTGCTAGTATTACTACTGGTGCTAGTACTGCTGCTACTAGTATTACTGCCGCTGCTAGTATTACTGCTGCTGCTAGTATTACTACTGCTGCTAGTACTGCTGCTACTAGTATTACTGCCGCTGCTAGTATTACTACTGCTGCTAGTATTACTACTGCTGCTAGTACTGCTGCTACTAGTATTACTGCTGCCGCTAGTACTACTGCTACTAGTGTTACTGTTGCTGCTAGTACTGTTGCTACTACTATTACTGCTGCTGCTGCTAGTACTGCTGCTACTAGTTTTACGGCTGCTACTAGTATTACTGCTTCTGCTAGTACTGCCTGCTACTAGTATTACTACTGCTGCTGCTGCTAGTACTGTTGCTACTAGTATTACTGCTGCTACCAGTATTACTGCTGCTGTTTGTACTGCTGCTACTAGTATTACTGCTGCTGCTAGTACTGCTGCTACTAGTATTACTGCTGCTGCTAGTACTGCTAGTACTACTGCTACTAGTATTACTGCTGCTGCTACCACTGCTGCTACTAGTATTACTGCTGCTGCTAATACTACTACTTACTACTGCTACTGCTGCTGGCTCCGCCCTCACAGACTACTACTGCTTACTACTGCTACTGCTATACTGCTACTACTATTGCTGCTGTTACTGCTGCTGCTTCTCACAGACTACTACTACTTACTACTACTGCTGCTTTTCTACTACTGCTCTCATGCTACTACTGCTCCTCCTCCTCATATATTACTATTAATAATAATGATATTAACCAGTCAGTGGCACATCTACGAGGTGGCTCTTCGTCCACTGGTGGTTTAACGTGAGAGTGTTTCACAAAGGCAACACCTTATATTGATATTCAGTATTGGTTCGGCCAGGGTTTTGAACCCGCGACCTCCGGCACGACATAGGGCCACATATCCACTGAGCTCATCGGGTGGTGTTTTTAAAAGTGCTTTTGACGAACAATTATGACGAACAGGAAGAGCTAAGTATCGTAATTCAAAACAAGGATATTTTGTCCGCAAGCCTTGAAGTTATTATATAGCAATAGTGTCATGGTTTGTGTACAGGCAGTCCATGAGGTACTGGAATGCAGCGTTCTTCGAGTCAGTCCATTGTGAAAGACACCCTCCTGTCATAACCAGGTATCGTCATTGCTATCTTCTCTCGTTATCTAATTAATGGCCGTTTTGCAGTTAGGCAATCAATCATGTGGTAGTCCCAGTCTAGAATAGTTGTTTTCCTTGTGTTCACAAACAGGTTTAGTTCAGAGCTACGGTTTTACACGGATAACATTATAATAATAGACCTTGTTCGTTACACTTTAAGGTGCCCCTAACCCATTTTGTGTCTTTAAATCCTCATAATATGTAGAGTAATTATGTGAATCCTTTATTGTCTACGACTTTTCAGCACCGATCGGCAGTACAATAATTAGTCTAATTGGTCTAGTAGATGGTGCATTGTGTGTTACGTAAGATTAGAATCCATAACAATAGAAACTACAATATAGTGAACAATGGCTTTCTGCCTCACCTGATGAGGTAAGGCTTACGTCACTCGACCAAAACTCCAAACTGCGCGGTCGTGAAACAGAAACTCATAATAATTTATGATCTCTTTTTAGTCAATCAGAGAACTGCATTAGGTCAGGTGGATGAGTTTGGAAACCCAATGAAACACCAGTTGAAAATCACTAGTGTTTCAACTGATTTTCAGGCCATCCCTTCATGTAGGACGACACGAATTGCTATCAAATTGTATTCTATTGTGTTGCGTTCTATTGTTGCATTGAATTGTATTGTGTTGTATTCTATTGTATTTTTGGTAAAAATTCGTGTCGTCCTACATAAAGGGATTGCCGATTTTCATCCCCAGTGTTGAAACTGTTCTTAATCAACATATTCATGAACCATTAACTACTAACATACTGATAAACTACAAGTAAGGAGTGAAGAAGTAAAGAAACGACATAGAAAGAAAACGTGTGCCACCACTGGAGTTCGAACCTCGACCCTTCCAACTGCTTGTACTAACTCGTCACCACTACACTACTGGTACGCTAGTTGAAATAATAATAATAATAATAATAATAATAATAGCATTTATTTAAACACGGTATTGGCGATACTGCAGCATTCAGAGCTGATGTGGCCGTGATAATACAAAAGGAACGATAAAGAAATCTAGCTAACCTCATTGATTATGTAAATTACAAGTTTTTTGATTGAATGACTATTGCATTATAAGATATTGGAATGATACTAACTAAATAGTTGAAAGACTAACTAATTGACTAATAACTTAATTAGATGAACAAGCGAGTTGTTGTGCAAATGGACAGGCGGATGTCTAATGTATAAGTAAACACTTGGACGAGTAAACATGAATAAGTTAGGCATGCATAAATAAAACATTAGTGGTATGAGAACTTATCAGTGTTGATCCTGACATTTGGTTGCAGTGGTATGGAGTCAATATACTTTTTGACAAGTTTTTTAAAGGTCGAGTGTTTTTTGTCTTTAAGGAGATCGTCTAGGTAGTTCCACAGTACGGATGCTCTGTATGTGATTGACTTGCGTATAGCATCTGTACGTGGATGTGGGATGACTAGCCTATGAACGCCTCTTAGAGAGTGTGTATTGTTTCTTAGTGTGAAGAGTTTATTTGGGAGTTTCTCTGAGTTGAGCGATTTGTGAACAAACGTTGCTAGCTTATATTTGTAATTCCAGAACAGCGGATTCCAGTGTGCCTTGTTGATGACGTCTGCACTGGGAGTGGTCCAGTCACATCTGTGGATGATCTTGGCAGCTCGAACATGCATCCTCTCAAGATCTTGAAAGAGGGTCGTGTTGCAACTGCCCCACATAATCAGTCCATAGGTGATGGAAGGCAGGATCACTTTAAAGTAAAATATCTCAAGACTACTCAATGGAAGAAACCGTAGTGATTTAAGTAGATTAAGTTTCTTGGCAAATGATTTTATTGTCTCTTGAAGATGCATGGTCCAGTTCAGCTTATTATCTATGTTAATTCCGAGGCATCTAGTTGAGTTGACTATCTTGATGTTATTGTTGTTAATTGTTAATGCTGGAATGGGGCCTACGAATCGCTTTCTTGATATAAGCATTGCTTCACATTTTTTAGGGTGTAATGTCATGGCATTGTTGATGCACCATTTTGCTATAAGTCCTAATGCTCTGTTGGTTTCTTTAACAGCAGACTCGACATCATTGGCAATGCAGAATAGGGTGGTGTCATCTGCATACATCTCAATGTATGCATTTTCAATTTGGGCAATAGTGTCTGGTAGATCATTCGTATACAAACTGAAGAGAATAGGGCCTAGGACAGACCCCTGTGGTACTCCACATGTGACATTGGCGGATTGGGATGTACCTTCACCAACTGTAGCAAACTGGACCCTTTCAGTTATGTAATCAGTCAGCCATTCCCATAGATCGCCCATAATTCCAAAACTCTGCAACTTATATGGTAAAATGGTGTGGGAGACTGAGTCAAATGCTTTACGAAAATCAATGAATACCGCACACACGACTTTTTGATGGTCCAGAGCAGAACGCCATTTCTCAGTCATATGTGCAAGCAGAAGTTCAGTTGAGTGCCCTTCCCTGTATGCCCATTGATGTGGACTGAGAAGATTATGGTTCTGCACTGTGTGTTCTATAATCTTATCTGAGACACAACGTTCCATAATTTTGCTTGGGATGGAGAGAATGGAGAGGGGACGGTAATTCTCTCTCTCGGTGATATCGCCTTTTTTGTGGGTTGTCCTTAGGCGAGCACATTTCCAAGTCGCTGGGACCTTGGTCTCCACCAAGCTATGGTTATAAATCTCAGTCATTGGGGGTGTAATTGAAGCTCCAGCTAGTTTTAGGAGTCTTGGTGAGATTCCATCTGGGCCAGTGGCTTTGTGGGCGTTTAGTGTTTCAATGTGTTTCCGCACCGTTTCCTGAGTGATCGTTAGTGATTCCAAGGTTGGTGTAACTCTTGTTTGTAGTGATTGGAGAGGGATAGTCGATGGCGGGAGGCTTAGAGCCTGTTTTTCTCCAATTGTAGCAAAATACTGATTCAAGAGCTCTGCTTTTTCTGTATCGTTGGTAGCCAAAGTCCCGTCGTCTCTTCTTAATAGGGACTTTAAGCAACCAGGACCGCGACGGCAGTGACGACGGGCCGTAGAAAACTGTTTTCTCCCGAAATATGGTGTTTACTATTTCCCTTGTTCACCTTCAATTGTTTTTCACAACCAGATTTTCGAAAAATATAATGATTATAGAGTTCCTTTCACGCCGAACGAAAAATGATTTGATTTACTTTCTTACGTTCACGTTGTCTTTAAAACGTACAATTTGGGGTTTTCACGTTGTGTTTTTGCAGAGAACGGTGGAAATGTAGGCGACTGCGTGCATTTTCACGTGCAGTTATTGTATTTTGTAATTAAGGCTATTGTTTTATGCGGTTGTCGTAGACGTTGCCGTCGTGGTTGCTTAAAGTCCCTATTGCCGGAGGAGGAGGATCATTACAAGGGTGTGCAGCTTTGTTTATTAACTTCCAGAAGGTCTTGCAGTCTCGAACCTTTTCAAATTGATCAGCATAATAGTTTGTTTTGGCTTGTCTTAGTTCATATGTTACTTCGTTTCTAATGGTCTTGTATCTCTGTCTTATGTTATCATCATTTGATCTTTTCGATTCATTTAGTAATTTGTAACGCAGATTCATCTTATGCCTGAGTTTTCCAGTAATCCATGGTAGTGACTGGCTTCTTACTTTAATTTGACGCGGAGGGACATTATCATCGCAAATTTGGGTGAACAGCGTTGTCCACGCCCAGTACGCATCGTCTGCATTGTCGAACGCCTGACAGACAGACCATGGAGCGTTTTGCAGGTCTTTCTGGAAATGGTCTATATTTAGTATTTTGTAATTTCTAGTTTTGACGATTCTTGGTGGCGGTCTTGTGGCTTTAAGGTTTAGAGTGGTCGAGACAAGTTTATGATCACTAATTCCTAGATCTAATACTCTGTTCTTCTTAACCCATCTCGGCATATTGGTAACCACAAGATCAATTAATGTAGCCGACGTATCAGTCACTCTGGTTGGTTCTTTGTTAACAACTAAACATCCAAACTGTAGAAGGATAGACTGCAGTTTATCAGTTGGTAGTGAAGTTTCGTTAACCGAGGTCTCCTTTTCTGCGGGGGAAGTGCGGTCCAGAAAATTGACATTAAAGTCACCAACGAGAACGAGATTTTTGTATTTTGACCAGGTCTTTTCAAGCTGTCGAGTAAATTCATCAAAAAAAAACGTTTCATTTGGAGCTCTATAGACAAGTCCTAACACAAAAGATGTTGTCTTTGTATGTAACTTAATCCAAATGGCTTCTATAGCGGGATTTTCCAGATGCCGAAGGTGAATAGCTGCTAGGTGACTCGCGATATAGACAATGCAGCCACCACCTTTCTTTCCATTTCCACGATCTCTTCTCAGTAGACGATACTGCTCAACCTGTAGCTGTTTGTCTGAAATACTCACATCAAGGTGTGTTTCCGTAATGGCTAAGATGTCAAATTTGCATACATTAAGTATCAGGCGAACTTCTTCTATTTTGTTTTTAATGCTTCGGATATTGAGTTGAGCTATGTTGATGTTGTTCTGATCTCTCCATATATGCTTTGAAAATTCATGTAAATAAAACTCATTTTCATCGCACTGTTTCTTAGTTGTATTGTCAAAGCGCTGTTGTTCCGTGGTGTTTACATCAAATTCCCCAAGATTGAAACTGACATCAGTAAATGGTAGAGCTGAAGATAAACAGGCTGGGCACATCCAGTACTGATCCTTAGTACTCTGCAGCTGCTTATATTCATTTAGCTTCATTTTGCCACATTTCATATGGCACCCAGAACCGCAGCTGTTACAGCTAATTGCTCGATGGTTTTTTGCAATTGTTCTGCAACAGACAGTACATCTAGTTTTGTTATTGCCATTATTGGGTGGACCAGGGTTTGGTGAAATGTCTCCACTGGTTGCAAGACGAGTCAGTTGGAAACTGGAGTAGGCATTAGAATAGTATATCACTCTGGAAGCGAAATATTTTTTACGTCGTTTTGTGTAACCAACTTTACGGTAGTAACCCCATGATGGTTGACACCATTCTGTTCTCCTGTTGCATCGCATGACCCGTAATTGTTGTATGCCATAGTCTGTTAACTGTGCCTTGGTCAGGATGTCATTCCTTGGATATATTGTAAGCTGTATTAGAATAACAACTAAAACAGTCACGCTACAGTAGTCTATCCTCCGCATCGCATCAACTGCAGGACTTTGTGCACTCTTGCGCGCGCAGCAAGTCAGTATCTTGCCTCACGTGCGCGCGAAGACCGTTGAAGTGAAGATGACAGTTAGATTTGAATCCTTGTAGCGTAAATTCAAACGTAATTCACAGCGCACGCTACGAGAACGGTTATGTTCGAGCTCGAGCAACTTTGATGCTCTTCAAAAATTCAAATATGTATGAAAATTATTCAAACCAAAATAAATAAATAACCGTATGATATGATGAAATGAAAACCTAAAACAATATATAATAATAAACCCAATGAGATGAAAATTGACTCTAATTAATGATTTAAAACGTAGAAGTAGAAGGAAACTAAGTATTGTAGTGTGAGAATGAACTAATCGCAATATGAGAAAGATAATAACGGAATGGAAAGTAAAATACAAACGAAAATGTACTAGTGTAAAAGTAAAATAACTGATGAGTAAAAGTAGGAAAGCCGCAGGGATTAGAAAAATAGTAATAAATGAAAACACAGAAAATGTAAACGGCGATTAAACAATGTACTAGCTATGTATTAAGACCACGTAACTATGATTTAATAGCGTATCGAAGAAGAAAGTATAGTTGTATTAAGTAAAACAGCTGGAGGGTACCGACCAGTGAAATTGAAAACTGAATTTTAAAGATACAAATATGGAAAAAGCACTACCAAAATACACCAGTTATGTCAAACTAACCTTTAGACGTAGATTTACGAGCTGAAGTTAAGAACAAGTAAACATTGTAGCAGTAAAAAATAAGATTTGAAGAGCTTAAAAAGACCATAACCGTACTCCATTAGCGCGCGCAAAAAAAGAATAATAAGCCATCTATTGAAAAATTATATACAACAGTCCGAACGGTAAACAATACTTGCTAATGATGTTTGAAAAGAAGCACATGTAAAAAAAATGTTTAGCCATTCGCATGAGAAGTAATTTCAAAAACTCATTGTTCGTGTTTCATCAGGGGATCCAAATATTTTGAAAACAATAAAGCCCTCGAGGCTACTCCTCTCGGGTTTCAATTGTTTTCTCAATATTTGGATCCCCTGATGAAACTTGAAATAGTACGTCCCTGGACTTTAATCACGATTTAGAAAGGTAGTCGAGAGAATTTCTCGGGTCATGATGACAACTGCGCAAGCTCAGAAAACGAACTTGATCACCAGTTATGATGAACTATATTGGTTATGATGAACTGTATTGGTTATGATGAACTATATTGGTTATGATGAACTATATTGGTTATGATGAACTATATTGGTTATGATGAACTATATTGGTTATGATGAACTATATTGGTTATGATGAACTGTATTGGTTATGATGAACTGTATTGGTTATGATGAACTGTATTGGTTATGATGAACTATATTGGTTATGATGAACTATATTGGTTATGATGAACTGTATTGGTTATGATGAACTGTATTGGTTATGATGAACTGTATTGGTTATGATGAACTGTATTGGTTATGATGAACTGTATTGGTTATGATGAACTGTATTGGTTATGATGAACTGTATTGGTTATGATGAACTATATTGGTTATGATGAACTATATTGGTTATGATGAACTATATTGGTTATGATGAACTATATTGGTTATGATGAACTATATTGGTTATGATGAACTATATTGGTTATGATGAACTGTATTGGTTATGATGAACTGTATTGGTTATGATGAACTGTATTGGTTATGATGAACTGTATTGGTTATGATGAACTATATTGGTTATGATGAACTATATTGGTTATGATGAACTATATTGGTTATGATGAACTATATTGGTTATGATGAACTATATTGGTTATGATGAACTATATTGGTTATGATGAACTATATTGGTTATGATGAACTATATTGGTTATGATGAACTGTATTGGTTATGATGAACTGTATTGGTTATGATGAACTGTATTGGTTATGATGAACTGTATTGGTTATGATGAACTGTATTGGTTATGATGAACTGTATTGGTTATGATGAACTGTATTGGTTATGATGAACTGTATTGGTTATGATGAACTGTATTGGTTATGATGAACTGTATTGGTTATGATGAACTGTATTGGTTATGATGAACTGTATTGGTTATGATGAACTGTATTGGTTATGATGAACTATATTGGTTATGATGAACTATATTGGTTATTATTCTGTCCTCAAAACCTTTATTAAAATTAACTCAACTCGACTGTTTGCATTTCGCTGCTCTCGCTAATCTAGCGTGTCTTTCTTAATTCACGTGATAACCAAAACGTCCTGATGGGGGTGGGGTAGATACACTACATCTCTTCCCCCTTTGGAAAGTGAAATAAATATGTGATAACAACTCGTATAGATATAGGACTAACAAAATTTAGATCCTAAAAGTTTCGTGTGTGTGAAGCAAGTTCATGTTTCATAGTCTTGCAAATGAACTGGGGATCTTCGAGGACGCCGGGGCCGATCCAGCAAATTAGGCCCTATCACCTCATGCTGTTCATCTTCTTGTAGGGGCATGTTGTCATCCGAGTCATCTTCATCGCTCTCGGCATTGTTTCGTACCTTCTTGAAGAATGAGCTATTCCTCGTGATCGAGTGACCGTCCCGGTTGGCAGTAATCATGCTTCCTTTTACTTCCGTGACTTGTCGAGGTCGGATGTCGAACCTAGTGGTGAGCTTATTTGCCTTTGTCTGCTTTGCCAGCACGCTGTCTCCGACTTTAAAGGTGCTGGGCTGAGCGTGTCTCCGTGTGTCAGCATATGTCTTCATTCTGTCCTTTGCTTCGGAATCTTTTGCCAGTGCCTTGTTGCGCACCGCTTGAGCGTCGATGCTGCGCTCTAGATGAGGTAGTCGTCCCCGTATCACTCTCCCGTAGAGTAGTTCAGCTGGCGCTACACCTGTTGTTGTGTGCGGTGTGCATCTGTAGTTGAGAAGAAATTTGTGAAGCTCACGCTTCCAGTTCTTTCCTTCAGCGTGGGATGTACGTATCGCTTTCATCAACGGTTTCATGAAACTTTCAGCCTCTGCATTTCCTTGCGGCCACAGCGGTGTCGTTTTGTTGTGCTTGATTCCGTTTTCTTTCATGTAGTTGGCAATCTCATTGCTACTGTAGGGTGGACCGTTGTCCGTGGTTATGGTGTTAGGAATCCCATGCGTAGCAAAGATTCTATCCAGTTTGGGAATGACTGCTCCTGCAGTCGTGGTGCTCATCACTTCTACTTCGGGAAATCTTGAGTGCTGATCAATTACAACTAATAGCATTTCTCCAGTAGGTAGAGGGCCAAGAAAATCCATGTTGAGAGACTGCCATGGATGCTTAGGCATTTCCGTCATTTTTAGAGGTTCTGGGTGCTTTGGTGGTCCGACTGCCTGGCAAGGGAAGCATTTTGAAACTTTGTCTTCAACAGTTGCGTTTATGCCTGGGAACCAGATCTTCTCACGAACTAGTGCCTTCGATTTGACCACACCCTGGTGCCCTTCATGAGCGATTTCTACTGCCCTGTTTCGTAGTGTTGCTGGCATTATTAATCTTGTCCCTCTAAGTACAAGGCCTGAGGCTGTGACTGTGAGTTCTTGTCGAATCTTCGAATACGCTCTTAGTTCGACAACGTTGGCATCCGTTGGCACCCAATCCGGTGTTTTGAGTGACTGCCATCTTCCACTTTGTATTAAGCCTTTTAGAACATGTAGTGTTGGATCTTTGTCCGACGCCTCTTGTACTTCTTGCAACGTCATAGCCTTTGGGATTGCATTGCCGGCCACAAAATTAACATACTCTTCTGCAGTGCTGCGCTTGTGTGGCATGCCCGATGTTGGATGTCTGGAAAGGTAATCAGCGGGGTTGCCTTCACCCGATCGGTATGTTACTGTGAAGTCGTACTGCTGAAGCCTTAGTTGCCATCTCTCTATCCTTGCGGGGGGTCTCGATTTGGGATTCTTGAAGATCATCTCTAGTGGCTTATGGTCAGTTTTCAGGTTGAAGGTGTCACCGTAGAGATAGAGGTGGAACTTTTCACATCCCCAGACTATGGCGAGTGCTTCCTTTTCGGTTTGGCTGTAGCGCTGTTCTACGTCTGTGAGGGCTCGGCTTGCATAGGCTACGATGTGTATCTCTTCGTCGCCACTGCTGCCAGTACTTTTTTGCGCAAGTACGGCTCCGAGTCCCACTGGACTTGCGTCGACAGTGAGCTCGGTGGGCTTGGTTGGATCATAGTATGACATTACAGTTTCGCTAGTGAGTCTTGCTTTCAGCTCGTTCAGTGCGTTTTGACATTCCGATGTCCAGTTGAAGGGTGTGTTTTGGCGTGTGAGTTGTCGTAGAGGTTCAGTGATTGTTGCATAGTCCGTTATGAACCGGGAGACGTAATTGGTTAGGCCAAGCAGGCTTCTTATCTCCGCAGCATTTTGTGGGGCGTCGACTTCTTGTATTTCTTTGACTTTGTGGGGATCGGCTGAGATTCCAGCTGCTGAGAATGTGTAGCCGTAGAAGTCTAAGTGTGCTTTGTCATAGACACACTTGTTCGGATTGAGTGTTAGACCTTTCTCCCTCAGTCGTTGGAACGTGGCTTTAAGTGCTTCATCATGTTCAGTCTGTGTCTTACCGAACACAAGAATGTCGTCGCTGATGTTCTTTGCTCCCTGGATTCCTTGTAGGACCTTCTGGATTTCGTGTTGAAATACCTCCGCTGCTGAGGTTAGACCAAAGAGGAGTCGTGTGTACTGTTTTAACCCCTTGTGTGTGGAGAAGGTGGTGATGTATCTGCTTTCAGGTGCGAGGGGAATTTGAAGATACCCTTGACGAAGATCCAGTTTGCTAAAATGACAAGCGCCATTGAGGTCGAGTATCAGCTCGTCGATGGTTGGTGTGGGATGTCTTTCTCTTTTTACTGCTAAGTTTGGTAAGCGCATGTCAATGCAGCACCGAACTTCGTCTGGATTCTTTGGCTTGGGGAAACATACCATAGGCGAGACCCATGGTGTGGGTCCGGTCGGCTCCTCAATGATTCCTGCTTTTTCCAGTTTATTGAGTTCTTGTTCTACTTTTTGACGGATGTGGAATGGTATGCGTCTATGGGACTGTACAGTAGGTTGAACTTCTTTGTCAATGTGGATATGTATGCCTTCTGACTTCAGCTTTCCAATCCCTTGGTATATGTCTTCATATTCCTCTACCAACTTGGTGATGAACGTTGACTTTGTCTCTTGATGCTCATGGTCAATTGTGTTGACAGAAACGTTGACTTTTAGGAGCCCTAGATCTGTGGCTGTTGTGCAGTTGAGCAGTGAGCCATGATTGCCATCAATGATGAAGAAAGTCGCAGGTGATATCTTATCCTTTACCTCGACCGTTGTATCTAACTTGCCTAGTACCGGAAGCGGTTCTTTGTTTCCATAGGCATATAGTCGGATTTTTGACTTCTTGAGCTTTGCTTCATTATGTTGTCCGACTATCTGATTGTAATGGTCTTTGTTGAGAACATTTACGGATGCACCAGTATCAATTAGTACCGGGATGGCTACGTTACCGATTTTCACTTCGAGTTCTGGTTTGCTGTGAATTGTTGACAGAGTCTCTTGGGTGACAGTGTAGAGATATTCTTCATCGGATGATGAATTGTCATCTTGGAGGGCATTAATGCGGGATTCCGAGTTTCCCGTTCGGCGTGACGGAGTTGATTCACGGTTTGGGTTTCCTGATCTGCAGACGGCTGCGAAGTGATTTAATTTGTTGCACTTGTCACACGTTTTTCCTCGGGCTGGACATGGCTGCTCTTCACTGTGTGGCCATTGTCTACCGCAGTGATAACAGGCGCTAGTTTGAGCTTGTCTGTGGCGAGTCCCGTTTTGTGGTCTATTTTCCGCTTTACGACCTCCATCGTAATTAACTCTCGGTAGTTGATGCCGTCCACTATTCTTGTTTCCTAATACATTTACCGATCCACGCTGATCAATTCTTCCATCTTGTTGAAGTTCCATCGCGGCCGCCTGTCTGTTTGACGCTTCGTCTGTGCGACCTCGAGTTAGAAGGTCATTCAAGGTCATGCTTGAATCTCCAAGTGCTTTTCGGCGAAGGCGAGATGATAAACATCCTTGAATCACTTGGGCTTTAATTTCTCTTTCCTGGTCGGTAAAATCACAGTGGATTGCAAGTTGGCGTAGTTTAGTTACATATTGATCAAGGGTTTCGCTTACCTCTTGGCGAGTTTGCCTGAATTTGTACGTCTCGAAGTCGACATTTTGCTTCGGTGCAAAGTAGTCGGTTAGCTTTTTGATTGCTAGGTCATAATCCTTCGCTTCCCCAGTCTCGCTCAGGGTTTGGAAGATGTCGTGTACTGCTTCACCAGCATAGTGTAGAAGCATGGCCCTTTTCCGTTTTGGGCTCTCGATATTTACGGCCACAACATAATTCTGAAATCTCTGAATCCATTTCTTCCATCTTGTTGGCGCCGAAGTCACGTCAGAATGTGGATCAAACGGCGGTAATGGAGGTAATCCGTATTGTTCAGCCATGGTGGAAGTTCCTTTTATCCTCGTCGCCAGTTATTCTGTCCTCAAAACCTTTATTAAAATTAACTCAACTCGACTGTTTGCATTTCGCTGCTCTCGCTAATCTAGCGTGTCTTTCTTAATTCACGTGATAACCAAAACGTCCTGATGGGGGTGGGGTAGATACACTACAGTTATGATGAACTATATTGGTTATGATGAACTATATTGGTTATGATGAACTATATTGGTTATGATGAACTATATTGGTTATGATGAACTATATTGGTTATGATGAACTATATTGGTTATGATGAACTATATTGGTTATGATGAACTATATTGGTTATGATGAACTATATTGGTTATGATGAACTATATTGGTTATGATGAACTATATTGGTTATGATGAACTATATTGGTTATGATGAACTATATTGGTTATGATGAACTATATTGGTTGACAAATAAAAGATGGTTCTCCATGTTCTACAACAAAATTTGGTCTTAAAAACTGCTGATGCACGAGTGGAACACGAGTGGATTTAACAGCTTTTCAAGACCTCGAAAGTGCATTATTTTGGACATTCTATATTTGTTTTATAATGCGCGGAAACATGCTCGAGCGTGCATTATAAGAAATTCAAGCACGCTGAGCAGCCAATGAAATCGCGCGTTCTTAGGATGCTCCGTAAGTTATATTATAATACCTTACCAGATAAGTGATGCTTCTGATACAAAGCGTTAATTCTTCCATAAAAGTGTGAACGTGATTTGGAAAGATAAGTACTCTGATTGCTTTTAAATATTATTTCAGCTTTTACGATTTTAATTGGTATTGAATGGGGAAGTTATTTTACTTATGACATAAGTATGATGTTATGTGAGAAGGTATTGATTTTGAATCGTTCATGTTTGTTTTATTTGTCACAGCAAGATGTGGAACAGCTGGTCACCACAAGAGAAATGTGAATACGAGGAGTGCGATAAAAACAGTTTGTTTGGCAAGCTGGGGTGGGTATGGACTTCCCCCTCCCCCTGTGGGTATGGCATTTCCCCTCCCCTCCCACTGTGGGTATTCCAATATGGCTGCCAATCCAATTTGCATAATGCCAAAAATAGGATATTAGGTGAATTATAGCATGCCAGAGTAAGTAATACTGAGGTATTTTATCAGTTGCCGCACAGTTATAAATATTTAGGTGAAGTGAATGCCGCTTGTAGTAAGTAATACTGATCAGTTTGGTTGACATTTAAATACAGAGAAAATCACGAAAACGAGGCTGGTTAGTAGGCACGACTGGCTCAAACCTATAGAAAACTATATATCGACATCCCGATAACTTAGTGCTATCTCACCTAAAATTGAGAGTATTGCTAATCTTGTCATACTCTTTAACATGATAGCAGTCGATTGTTATTTACCGCTCTCTATACTATTCAAACAAGTTCCCAGTTCATGTAGCGCATTTATTGTTGTGTCTATTTTAGTTTGTTATTAAAATATATATAACTAATAAGTTTCGGTAAAAAAAAAAAATTTTGCGCGAACAACTGAAACTGTTCTGCATGCATGCTAATCAAGCTAAAATTGGATTTGCTCTCCTGAATTTATTTTTTCATTTAAGAAACCGTTTTTTGTCCCGCAGAACATTCGTAAGCAACATGAGAGCTTTTGGACTGGATAGAGAGCTGTGCATGGAATTTCTCCACAAAATGTGTACAATAGGAGATCTTGAAACGGGTACGTAGATATTTCTATAGCATCATAGCTATGATACATGTGAGTCACTAGCTCAATTCTGATTGGCTGAGAACACAGCTAATTCTCGATAGCTGGCCACAGCATTGACTACGCATGCGTACAATATCTGTAGGTTGGACGTCACACTATTATCTGTAGGTAGTGCTCGAGGATAAGCAAATGCTTACGCTAGAAAGTAGAGAAATTATTTCGCTTTTTGAGTCATTTTGCTATTTAAGCTATCAGCTATGTTTCCAGTCCTTCTTTTTTCCTAAACTTGTAAATAAAAACAATTTGTAGCTCGAATAAGAAACAAAACAGCTTGAAATTTGATCGTAAATAAACCAATTGACGGCGTTTCATTTAAATTTTCTTCCGGTTTTCGCTTGCTTTCTTTTTACTAAAACGTTTGTTTAAAATTTATAATAAAACAATTATTGAATGAAGACCTCGGTCTGTTTCATGAGCCTCACCCTTCGGCTTCGACAGATAACGCAGACCTCTGTCTTTATATTTTTCGCTATCATGCTCAACCTCATCCAATAAGTGCTTATTATCAGCGCCGGTTTCCGCTAGGTTTTCTTCAATTGGCTAAAAAAAATTTTAGTCATACACATTATGCATAACTCGCGCGGTCACAACACGAAAAAGAGGCCGGTAGGTCCTATGGAATGTTGAAGTTGAAATGCTAGCAGGAGGTGTGAAACGTGTTGAACATGATTGTTTAGTTGAAAAATGTTGCTAATCTGTCCTCATTTGTCCTTTATTTTTCTTTATAGTACAATCAGCCAGGCGCATAGCAAATTAACGGCATTGTTTCACTGAACATTCGTTCAGTGCATTTCACAATCTCCCGGGCGCTTCAATTTCAACATTCTAGAGGACCTACCGGCCTCGTTGACATGCTAGTTATCAGGACTTATGCGTAGGGTCTATAGCCTATTTGAAAATGCTTAAAACCGAATCGATAATAACTGTAAATGCTAATTATTTTGAGTACAGAATTTAAGAAAAAAATTCGTCAAATACACGCTCAATTTTTTACACGAACGTAACCATCGTTGACCGTAAGGTCACTCGCATAAGCGCAGGCGCTTGTCTGCGTATTCAGTAATTTAAGGGGTATCTACGAAAGGTATTTTTTCCGTTCCTAAACATTGAACAAGTCTCGGCATAATATCAAGACTGGCCAATCAAACTCGGGCGTTAAGCAACAATAGCCACTTATGTATGGAGAAGCGGACATCCGGCTGTACTGAGACAGTACCTATCTTCAGTTGGAGTTTTGTCGTCCATCAATCAAACGTGACCTTGGTATTGCCTTGATTTTCATTGGATGTAATGTAAATCGAGACGAGACAAATTAAAAATTGTTGGTATTTGAATGGTTTCCGGTGGGCGCAAGGTTGCCAGTCAGAATCACGCTTGGTTGAGTGACATCAGACAAACCTCCAGGACAGGTGACATCACAGGTTGCGTAAATACGACAAGCGCTGTAACGGAAAACAGTTGATAGCTGTGGTTACCATTTGTTTTAATAAAAGCCTGTTACGCATTAAAAGAATTACCGCTGTGTGTAATGACTACAGGCGCACTTGCTCGACATTGGTCTCATTCCGATGTAAAATATTCACAAATACCAGCGAGAATGAAGGTGCAGAAGTTGAAACTATGACAATGCACGAGTTTTCATGCTGCTGCTTTAAAAAAAAATTTAACATGAAGTTGAGGCTGATGTTGAGTAAATGCGTCTGTAGACATTACAATCCAGCGCAGCCCAGTCCCTACGCGTTCTGGCTGGTATTTTTTGATGGATTAATGGGATTCCTGTGGTTTGGACTTGTAGACCATGACGTCAGCAACCAGTATAAACCACAGGGATCCCATTAAAGGCCCATCAGAAAAAATGCCTTGGGACTTTGCTGCATCCAGCGGTAATTCTTGAATGCGAAACTAACAATAGGCCCCTTCAGTTTGGTTCAATGTTTTCCCATTTCTGATCACATGAAGTTACTCTATTTTGTATGAATGAAACCATTTTTTTCTATTTCCAGAACAAGTGAAACTATTAGAAAAAAATTTTGAAGAAGAGGGAGAAAGTCTTCCGATACGAAGTCGTTCAAGACCCAGCCTTACGAGCTCTCCAGCGAGCCCCTCCAAGGAACTGCCGCCTCCGGTGTTTTAGGGTAGTTCAACGAGTGGTTTGAAGGGATTCTGTCGATCGAATTGAACCTTCAAGTTTCTATAAAACAAACTACAATAATAACACCCGAGATAGAAGAGATGTCCCGATATGCTTTTCTAACTTTTTTGATGGAGGATTGCAAAGATTAACTAGATGACAAAAAGCTTATTCTAGAAATTTGATTTTGGTTACAGTGAACCGATTTCAAGTTGCTCTAAATTTCTTTCGAAAAATAGTATTTTTAATTCACTCGAATCTTTGCCATCCTTCATCAAAATTGTCTCAAATAAAGCTAATCGGAGTAGTTATTTTTGCCCTGCGCAAGCTTATCATTTGGATGCCCCTTTAAGCACTTACGTGGAAGACAACAACAAGGGTTGCTGATCTGCTGCATTGCACGCCTCTGGAACTACCTAGAAGACATATTTAAATTTGTAGATCTAAAGGTTATCGTATTGCTGGTATCCAATCCTTTTGTCCTGTCACATTGCACAGGGACCCCGCTTCTAGCATATTTAACGTATGAGCAGCTCTTCTGCGAGTATAAAGTAAAGTATAGTATACCATTGAGACCTCACACTTAGTAAGACTAAGTGCATTGTTGCATAAAATTACTGTCCACAAGGCTCAGTCTCATTGTTTTGCTTGGAGAATTCAACCAACGTAGCGTGTAGTGTAGTGGGTAGGATATAGCACCAGTAGGTAGGATATAGCACCAGTGGGTAGGATATAGCACCAGTGGGTAGGATATAGCACCAGTGGGTAGGATATAGCACCAGTGGGTAGGATATAGCACCAGTGGGTAGGATATAGCACCAGTGGGTAGGATATAGCACCAGTGGGTAGGATATAGCACCAGTGGGTAGGATATAGCACCAGTGGGTAGGATATAGCACCAGTGGGTAGGATATAGCACCAGTGGGTAGGATATAGCACCAGTGGGTAGGATATAGGACCAGAAACCAAGATTGATCCGCGAGGGTTCGAGTTTCGGCTCGTGCCGTTTTTGTTTTCACTTTTCTCCTTTTCTTAACTTCTTCTTACGTAAAGAGTAAGCAGTTCTATAGGTATCAGAAAAGTGTGAGGGAATAAGTCGAGGGGGGAAATATCTTTTTCCCGGCCTGCAAAAACTCTTGAAATGAGGTGATGTGTGGAACTATGAGATATTCCCCCGGCGAAATGCACAAAGAAAACCGAGCCATGCATGTGGAAAATAAGAGCTAAAAGAGCGATGCATGAAATATCATTGTATCGATGGACAAATTTCGGTTTCGAATATTTTTTCTAAAGAGGCGTTGATTGTTCGAAGTATTTCATAGTAGTAGTACATGTACCTTATTGTAACTAATTTTCGCGGTTACTTAATTTCGCGAAAAATTAGGCGGCAGATTTCGCGAGACTTTATTTTCGCGATTTCGCAAAAAAGTTGAGTTAAAGGGAACTAAATTTCGCGAAAATGAAGATCCACATATTTTTTTTTTCACTGCTTTATGTTACATTTCAATTTTAAAATCGCCTACCCTTAATAAAACGAAACTAACATCATGATCGTTAATGACCAAAGTACAACTGTACGTCTTGTACACTCAAAAACGATGCCTATTGATCAGGGGACATCATCGTTTCTTAGCTGATACCATGCTGATTTTTCGGACTCTGGACTCTTAGACACGTTTTAGTTTATGCATACTCGTGTAAACGTTTGTTAAAGTTGATAAAAGAGTTTTACCGAAAGGCATTAAATTTCGCGTCGTTAATTTTCGCGGTATCTTTTATTCGCGGGACTTTAAATTCGTGTTTTTTTTTAAATCGCGAAAATCGCGAAATTTAAGTCCCGCGAAAATTAGTTACAATAAGGTAGTAGTTTATCGCACAAATCACAAGATTGAGCACGAAAGCTCTTTAAATGTGAAAGTTCAATAAACTTTTAAGACTAGAAAGTATACTTATGTTATATATATAGAATTGAAATGAGGACAAATTAATCCCTAATTTCAACTTGATTTGTAATTTCACCACAGGCTTCCCAGATTCGACGTATATTTCCCGCTTATTAGTCTGTTGGGTTACCTGTGGTTTATCGATTAGTTTCATAACGATCTCAGAAGAGTTTATATAATTGACCTATATCACTATGACGTCATATCAAAACAATCTATTGTTTAAACGCTAAGGATCACGGTCGTGGGAGGGGGACAAAACAGGGACAAAACAGCAACAACACAAAGGAAATCGCTATCAAATGCATTTTGAAGAACATAGAATAGCGGTAACAGCCACCAAATACGGTAAATATTGTGGGATAAACATTGATACAGCTGATATCTGGAAACCACACAATTCGAAGTTAAATTTTCCTCAGCAGAGCAGATTTAGTTCAAAATTCTGTCCCCCTCATAAACAAGCCGTGACGTCATAATGATATAGGGTAATTGCTCGGTGTGAATTCTCTTTTCCCGATTCCTATGAAACAAATATTCAATAATAAAAGATTAATACTTAATGAAGTTGTGTTTTTTTTTTTAGCAATTTGGGGCCTTCTAAAGCAATTTACTAGGATTCGAAATTTTTTAGAGCCGCGCTGGCCAACGGTCAAAATTTCGAATCCTAATAAACTGCTTTAGAAGGCCACAAATCGCCAAAAGACAACTCACACAACTTCATTAAGTATTAATCTTTTATTATTGAAGATTTGTTTCGTAGGAATCGGAATTCACACCGAGCAATTATAAACTCTTCTGAGATCGTTATGAAACTAATCGATAACCCACAGGTAACCCAACAGACTAATAAGCGGGAAATATACGTCGAGTCTGGGAAGCCTGTGATTTCACATGTGAAATTTCAAACGCCGCCTACGCGCGCTGAAAATAATGTTTTTCTGGATCGTAATTTGCCCTCCATAATATTAATGGTAATCAAATAGTGACTCGTGAAATTAGGGATAAATCATTTCACTTGTGTTTGTCAAAATCTACGAATTTCCCTCGATTTTGACAAACGCGCGTGAAATTTATCCCTAATTTCACTCGTCCCCATTTGATTACCTATACTAATTACACGTATGAGGAAAAGGAATTCAAGTTATTGCACTATAAATGGAAATATCCTATACATACATGCAGTGACTGTTCTACTTTTTCACGCATTCCACGATAAACGAGGCCAATAGGGAATAAGAATTGACAAAAATATTATGGAATGTTTTCTAAAAAAAAATTAGGTACTCCAAAAGTCAAATTATTCAAATTTGAGCATCTGGGAAAAAAATTGTCATCTTTTAATGCAAAAAATTGCGAGCGTATAATTGATAAGCTTCCCAATCGTGAAAATTATAAAAAATGGAAATAAAACCTTAACAAATTCCTGTATTTTCTGAAAAACAGAATAGACGACTTATGTGTGCTCGGGTGGTGCAAAACATATCGCTAACACAGTAAACACACAAAAATCTACCTGAAGAAAGATCATTTTTTCTATTTTCAGTTTTTTTAATAGAGAATATGCAAAAATGTATGTCAAAATAAATATTGTATAGGAGAAATCTATCGTAGAATACGTCTATGGGACAATATATTTTCTATTTTTCGATGAGTTCACCTTGAACGATTATAGTTTGAGTAGAAATAATCAGAATTGTGTTATGAATAGACGTTGGGAAAAATAATAATATTATTTTGGTAACTACAAAAAGTAACGGAGGTTACTATGAGGCAGGTATGTTCCGTAAAATCATATAACCATCAATATAATCATAATAAACATTTATCCTTATGTTCTTCACGATCTCTGATGAATTATTAAACACAATATTGACTTGCTATAAAATATGATATTAAGCAATCATTGGCATGCATGAGCATTAGCGTGCTTGCTGCTCATCCATTTTAGGTATAATTATATGATAACAATAACAATTTGTCCAGACACACAATGTTCTTGGTTCATAATTATATATGTTTAACTGTCGACAATGCAGCTGATAAGTTGTCGAGAGTAATAATATATCACTACGGCAATGTGCACTAAGATAGATCTGAGACTTAAAGCTGGTAACACATTTGGTAACGGAGGTTACTGTTTCGTTCATTTCCTTTAGTCTTGATTCTCCAGTTTAATAAATCAAAAATCAGAGTTAATTAAACCTCTCTGGATGCAACGGACCCATTCTCAAATGCCTGGACTGAAGAGATTTTCAATCATCTCTACAGAGGTTTCGTCGATTGACAATACTCTCTGGCTTCTACCACAAGAGACTGGCGGCTGGTGACTGCCAAAACATTTCTTGAAGGAATCCACAAGACATCCGGATTCCGTGGCCACTTGAACTGGTTGTCTGCCTTAGTAGCCGCAGCCTCGAGAAAGGTAACCTCAGCTGTATTATCTTCCGCATCTACGCCAAGCACCTTACCTAAGTACCACTTGGCGTCGTACACCGCTGCTACCCAGTCGTCGACGCTCGGTGTAATCTGATTATGAGCACCACTTGTGAATAGCTTCAAGAGGTGCTTCCTCCAGCCACAGTCGGATTCGAAGTTGAACTCTCCCAAATGAAAGCAGCTCTGGCAGACGCATGACGTGTCTCGCACATACACTACTCCAAGACCATTCGAAACAACGGCGTGAAGCTTCATCGTGCCAGGCACCGGCTGAAGGTCACCAAAAGTAGTGATGTCATTCTTTGCTTCGGCACAGTCGTCTGGGGGGACAAATCTGTAGCTGATGCTACTATTGCTCTGGTAATTCTCTGCCCAAGCAAAGAAGTCTTCGGCGTCGTCTATTTTCAGTTTTTCCTGTCTGACGGCTTCGTCAGCCATTCTCTTCGCTGTTCCTCCTGTAGAATTGTCAGGTTTTTAATGCACACGCGCGGGTAAACAGGGAGTGTCCTTCATACAATCCACTGTGCTATCTATATGTCACACGTTATCAACTGATTCAAAGGAATGCTAACGTAATACAGGATGTTACGTCACATAGGATACTACATCCCTTCCTTTCTGGAACGAAATTCGTTCTATCAAACAAATGAAAATAGGAATCATAACCAAAAGAAATTTAGATTACATGCTATGGTTACTAGTATATATATTTTAGCGAATAACTATTTCTTGAAGTAAAGCATAGTCTAGTGTCATGGTTCCCTAAATAGGAGACTCTAAAACTAATAGGTCCAATATATAATGTCTCGAGTAACTAGGACATAATAAAGTCTTTAAAGCGCTTGGGAGGCTTGGTTTGCCTCCTAGGTCGGTCTGCAGGAGGTGTTACTGCAGGTGTGGTCTCAGCAGTGTTCTGCTGCTGATGTTGCTGTGGCATGTGTATGTCACACTCCTCGGGTGTGTGGTCCACTGGGGCTTCGACCCTTTTGAAGAATGACGAGTTCCTGGTGATTACTCGCTCTCCCCTTTGTGCTGTGACCATTGACCCTTTGGTTTTCCTCACTTCATAGGGGGCAGGATCGTAAGCGCTCTTGCTCTTCGCTTTTGACCGATCATTCTTTAGAAGTACGGAATCTCCCTCGGTGATTTGAGCGGATTTAACAGATGCCTTCGTGTCTGCGTAGAGCTTCATTTTCGCCTTGGCGTACTCGTCATTGATGCGTATGTATTCATCTTGGTGAGCCGCACAGTACTCTGGTAGGCGAGTCTTCATCGGCCGCCCGTACAACGCTGTAGCAGGTGGTGTCTTAGTCGAGGCGTGTGGCGCGGCGCGGTAATTCCTCAGAAACCGGTACAGCTCCTGTTTCCAACTCTTCTCTTCTATCAGTGCTGCTTTCACTGCTTTCTTTATGGTTCTCATGAACCTCTCTGCCTCCCCATTTGCTCGAGGCCAGTACGGGGTAACTTTCCTATGTACGAACCCTAAGTAATTCGCAAACGCGCGAAAATCGTTACCGTTGAATGGCGGGCCATTGTTGCTTCTTAGCTTTTCTGGTACTCCAAACTCTGAGAAGATTTTGTCAAGACAAGAAGTGTCCTGCCTGAAGTGGACTTGATTATTTCCACTACAGGAAAACGTGAATAGTCGTCAATTAAAACGAGTAAGTAATCACCTGTCGCGAGTTCGGCAAAGTCAATACTTAGTAGCTCTTTCCAAGCGCCGCTTGGCAACTCTGACATTTGCAGTGGCTCTGTCTGATTGACTGGTACTGTCGCTTGACACGCAAGGCAGCATTTAACGCAGTCTTCCACCAGTCTGTCAATACCTGGGAACCACACTTTCTCGCGTATAAGTGCCTTTGTCTTTGTCATCCCCAAGTGACCTTCATGTGCTATACCGACCACGTGATGCCTCAACGTATCTGGGATGACTATCTGTCGACCTCGTAGTATTATGTCATCGGTCACGCACAGCTCATCACACAGCTTGCGAAACTGTTCAAACTCCGGCTTAGACACGTTTCCACTCGCAGGAGTATCGCGCCATCGGTCGGTTCGCACAGCTCCGATGACAGCTTGAAGCGTCGGGTCAAGCTTCGTCGCGTTTCTGATTTCTTCAAGTGTCATTGTCTTAGGAGTCGATGTGTTGGCAACATAATTCACATACTCCTCGGCAATCTTCTCCTCACGACTATTCGGTTTAGCATAAGCAAGTGGATGGCGTGACAAGTAATCTGCTGGATTGTCGTTACCAGGGCGATAGATAATGGTCGCGTCATACGGCTGTAATCGTAGTGACCATCGTTCTAAGCGAGCTGGTGGTTTAGACGCCGGATTACCGTAAATCGTAACCAGAGGCTTGTGGTCAGTGAGTACCGAGAACGGTTTGCCGTACACGTAAAGATGGAAGTGCTCACAGGCCCATACGATGGCGAGGGCCTCTCTCTCCGTCTGAGAGTAACGCTGCTCTACGTCTGTCAAAGCCCTGCTAGCATATGCGATGACGTGACGTTCCTTTCCGTCCAACGACGTCTGTGACAAAACGGCTGCAAGTCCGACTGGGCTCGCATCCGTCAATATCTCGGTTTTCCCATCGGGGTCAAAATATGACATCTCGGTTGCATTCGTCATGGCGTCACGCAACTTCTCCAGCGACATTTGGTGCTCTGCAGACCAAGTGAACGAGACTCCACTCTTAATAAGATCTCGGAGTGGTTTAGTAATCGTCGCATAATTCTGAATAAATCTCGCGCTGTAATTGGTCATACCAAGCAGGCTTCGAACCTCGGACGCATCTTTTGGCGTGTCCATCTCGTGCACTGCACGCACTTTCATTGGGTCTGGAGACTTCCACCCTCAGATCTAGAGAACACGAAACCGTGGAATTCTAGTCGGCTCTTTTTGAACTCGCACTTATCTCGGTTCAAAGTTAGGCCACGGTCACGCAACCTTTGAAAAACTGCGCGTAGGTTTGTATCATGCTCCATCTCGTTGGCTCCATAAACAAGAATATCATCACTGAATGAAATTCATGACACCGGAAATTCCATTCAGCGTTTCTCGTATCGCGTTCTGAAAAATTTCGGCAGCACTATTAATGCCAAAATTCAGTCTCTTGAATCTCCGAAGTCCAAGATGCGTAGAGAACGTAGTAATGTAGCGAGAATCCGGGTGCAACTCCAACTGGTTATATCCTTGGTTCAAATCCATTTTCGAGAAAACTTTGGCGCCATTCAGATCGCTGATAATCTCGTTGACAGTTGGCGTGATATGCCTTTCTCTTTTTATGGATCGATTTCACTTAGGTCACGTGAATCCTAAAAATCTTTATTGCTGATTCAAATAAAATCAAAGTGCGTTTTTCTGAAAGAGAACTAAAAATTACGTATTTTTGACAAGTTTTATCAATCTAGGATATTTCTCGCCCAAAATATAAGCGATCAAATGTGCGCCATGTTTACAGTAAAATGTATGGCGCCGCCATCTTGGTGTACCTCCAAGGTACACCAAGATGGCGGCCAGATTACCAAGTTTCATTAAAGTTCAGAATTACCAAGAATTCTGACCTAAAATGTATCTATTTGCATAGATATTCACTTATTTGACATGTTGGTTTGTATTTAGAAGGTTTTTGGCTGAAAGTAGCACTAATTTGACTCCTCAAAATACGTGACTGGTGTGAAGCCGTACTTAGGTAAGCTCTAAACTGTATCAAAAGCACAACTTGGTAGAGTTCATAGTTTCGAAGTTAGCAATTTGATGACGTCACATGATATCGATCTATTGCCTGATTTGGTTGTCGCATATCAACGCAAACTCTGACCTTTCCGGGGCTCTTTGATTTCGGCACGACAACCACAGGGGACACCCACGGCGTAGGGCCATCCACCATCTCAAGCACTCCTAGCTCTTCGTCTTTGTTGATTTGTTCCTCCAATTGCTTTCTGACATGAAATGGGACACGTCTGTGTGGCTGAGCGACGGGTTGTATTCCTTCATCTATGTGTAATTTCACTTGAAAACCCTTTAATTTTCCCAGCCCATTGAAGATATCATCGTATTCTCTGACGAGAGAGTCGATTTCCGGCTGTTTTGACCCTTGGGATTGAGTGATAGGTCTGACAACTTGGACCAGTCCTAATCGTTGCGACGCATTCCAACTCAATAGACATCCCCCATTTACTTTCGCAACGAAGAACTTCTCTTCAGCGAGTTTCTCACCCGATTCCACTGCTGCGTGGAACTTGCCTAGAATTGGAAGTGGCTTCTCGGATCCATATGAATAGATTTTTGCCCTTGCTTTCGTTATCTTTGGCTGATCCAGTTTTTTATACGCCTCTTCATCAACTATGTTAACGCTGGCTCCCGTGTCCGCGATCATGTCTATTTTGATCCCATTGATCTTAATCACGAATTTCGGAGATGTCTCCGACTTCACGGCGCCCAACGGGAGGGTTGCAAATGGATATGCATCTTCGCTATCGCTATCGCTATCATTATCATTCAGAGCATTCACGCGAGGTTTTTGTTTCCAATCCCGCCCTTGCGTTCTCTGCTGTGACGGCTTGTCCGGTGTGGAATCCTTGCTTCTGCAGCAGTTTTCGAAATGATTGTATTTCCTGCATGATTTGCACTGTTTGCCAAAAGCAGCACAATTATCTCGACCCTTCGCATGTCGACGTCCGCAATAACCACAGCCGTTGGTTTGGCGTGACTTCTCATTTTGTTGTTTGCGTGTGTTTGTGGTCGCTGACTCACTCGACTCTATTCCCTTTGCCTGGAGATCTGCCAACTCCATGGCTTTCGCCGTGTTGAGTAATTTCTCCAAGTCCATCTCGGGATCTGCTAAGGCTTTTCTTCGTAGTCGAGACGATGTGCAGTTCTGCACTATCTGTGTTTTGATTTCCCGTGCGCGATCATGAAATTCACATGATTTCGCTAGCTGCATCAGCCTTGTGTGAAATGCAGCCACACTCTCGCCAGCTTGTTCTGGACTTTTACCCTCTCCGCATGGCTCTCAAACTCTTTGACAGACTTTCTCCACATATCTGCGAACTTGTCTTTGTCTAGTTCCTCCTCAACTATTTGCATTTTCTTCTTCCTCTCTACGTCAACCCTCTTCCACTGACCAAACTTGATTATTTGTGGGAGCTTGCCACATATATCTTCTATAGCCGGTTTCGTCAGATTTGTTCTTCAGAAACGAGTCCGGGCTGACGTTAATGTCGATTCCGGTGGCTTTGATGGCACGTAGCTGGAGGGCCTTGTTTTGATGCCTCTGGCAGAGGCAGGTGCTGCGGCTTGAAAAGTTGGTGGTCTCGAGGTGCTTTGGCCGTAGGCTTGTAAAAGAGGGACCTGGAGATTTTGATGGTTGCGTTCTCTGCACGATATTTCTCATAGAGATTGGCGCTTGCCTAGGACTCTTCTCCCTATCTTTGCTTGAATGTGTAACAGCCTCAAACAACGGTACTTTTTTAGCACCTTACCAGATACTACGCTGGCAGCTAAGCCCCTTTTTATTAATCTTGTGCCTTTCTGTGCAATAAATACGGTGGCACAGCTGAACAACACAGAGTGAACAGAAATATTTCAGAAACTGATGCCAGAAATCCAGAATGATTTATGAAATACTTGTAGTTAATGCTGTTAAAATAGTCCCGGCAAGAGAAACATAAAAACACCTAAAAAATAGAACGAAAATAGAACGTAACCACCGTGACTCTTTGCGTTACTATTATTAGTCATTTAAAATAAGTGCATTATTTAACAGAACCGTGTTGAAATCTGTCATTTTAGAGTTCGTGTCTTATATTTTATATTTACTCTTACCTTGAACGTACGCTATTTCAAGAAATATTTAGCTCAAACTGCTGTTTTGGGGGCGAAACTCGGAGACTTGAACGTCTATAACTACATGTGCGATCACTAAAGAGATTTCGCAATGGATTGTCAAGTTACAAGTACCGTATATCGTATTTCTTAAAGACCCTGTGTCCGAGCCCATGGTGCTTTGCGCGCACAAATCATTTTCGTAGGCTACGAAAATCAGAAAGATCGTTGTTGTTGTTATGTGACTCCCGAATCTTTCGAAATCCATCCCTAGTTTAGGCCATCGTGTAATTATTGATAGGTATATATGCCTAACTAACTTTCTTTTATCTTAACTTTTGTATATATACTTTTTAAAATGAAACTTTAGTTCGAATATTTCTTCGAATCCGGGTCTAGAGTGGCGAGTAGAGGAATGCCGGAGAAAGGACCGAGACAGCGAGGCGAAGTGACTCGACAAATAATCCTTCACCAGTCCACATTTTACTTTCTCTAGGTTTACAAGAGAACACTTGTGGTTCAAAAGGACTACTACGTGAGTTTCCCGGGGATTTGCTGCACTAAGGGACCGGCGGGCTTCGTTGGAAATACAAAGCACAAAGCAACCACTTCTGGCATCAAGATCATTCGTAATTATAATTTCGCACGGTTAAGCTCAGTCTACTGAGGTGTTACGACTTATCTGTATCTGTATATGTTTTGCACTTTTATTAGCAGAGAAAGCAATGTCATTAACCTTTTTTTCATCCTCCAGTACGTCCAGAAAGTCTTGCTACCAAAACTACGATCGCGGGTCAAACTCCAATCTGCCGAGTTCAGCTGTTACTTCGCTGTGAGTTTGACTCGAGTGCGAGTACGACATTTCATTTTGCACTCAAAATATATCATTCGCAAGGAAAGTAGAGATCTTCAAATACAGCTAAGCAATACTGGGGACATAAAAACAAGGTAACAAAAGTATGTGTTTGCTTGTAGAGTTCTGAAAAGTCGCACTCGTAAATCGAATTAGAATCTAAACGGCAGAACAACTGGCTTCCTGCCGAGTACTGTTAAAATCATATTCGAAGCATCCGGGGAAAATTCGTGGGTTCGATTGGGTTTTTAATCCGGTAGAAATTATGAAATTCGTTATCCAAAAGTCTATGTGTACTTCTTTTATGAAACTTATAAACAATCGAGAGCATATTAGTTCGCCTAAAAGCTAGCCTTTAATTTATGCGGCCGTTGATAAACAAACTAATCATAACATTGGCGCAAAGCACCATGGGCTCGGACACAGGGTCTTTAAGACAACAGAAGTTGCGTTACATTCTGGCGTTTGTAATTATCCCATAATAGTGCATACCAATGCCATATATAAACTGATTCGCGGGCTTTTTATAACCTGAAGTTCGTTTTAAAGATTCGATAACCTCCGTGACTTTTTGCGTTACATCGATTTAAAAAATAACTAAACCGTTTTTATGCACCAAGAAGGCCCAGAAACTTCTATGCATTTCTATACCACACTAATCCTTTCTCCCCCATTATACATTTGACTTTCAGTTGCGCTACATTGCTTTTATTGTATAGGTGACTAGAGAAGGAGGTAAATATGGGATACGGCTTAGCTCCAATCTCGATCTCGAGCAACTTAGTGGGCACTAAATATCATTCTAGGCCTGGAACTCTCATTATTAATTCAAAACCGAGTAAACTTTCATCAGAAATTAAAATTTCAGAAAGTCGGGTAACGGAGGTTATGGTAACACTGGGTAACGGAGGTTATTTTTTGCTAAACAAGACCAGTTCTAAGCCATTATGCCAGACATCCAGATTTGGTTATATACCTAAATAAGTTCATATCCATCGACTCTATAAAAACAAACACTCAAATCGTAAGGTTATTTAATTAGTTGCTGGAAATTAAGGTAACGGAGGTTATTCTCTTATCTCTACGCTTCAAATATGATTCGAAAAAAATACATTTTTCGCTAAATATTCAAACTTCCCAAAACAAAAGCCTTCCAACATCAGGCACGGACAAGAGGGTTCAACTTGAGACAAAGCTGCCAATGTACAAACCTTTTCGTCCATTTTCAATATATTTTTTATGTTAGGTAACGGGGGTTATGCAAAAATCGTGGACATGTCAATTCCAGTGAGGCCAAGGCCTTTTGATATCTACTATATAACGAAAGTATGGTTATCCGTGGTCGATTTATACAATCTGCCAGAAGCAACACCTTCATCCAGCAACGCTTTTCTTGCGCTATCGACATTAAAAAAGTGCCACAAACTCGTTGTTTGGAGCAAAATTTAGCTATGATAACTCATTTACTTACTGCCTTTTTTGAATGAATTGAAAGTTTTACATAAGAACTTCAAATTCAAGAAAGAAAAAAGCGAATTGCATGAAAAATATGCGGTCAGAAACGCAAAGACACCCAAAAAACTAATTGGCCTCATTTCTCGTGGAATGGGAGTTTTATGTTTGCCGCGGTCCTCGCCAGGGGAGTAGGGAGGTCCTGATAATTGCTGTCAATCTCTCTTCTGGGACTGGGCAGAGTTGGGGGGGGGGGCAACTGCCTTACCCCCCTCCTACGTCACTGGTTCTCGCGATAAACCTTTGATATAACAGTAGAACATATGCAGGCGAGTGAAAAACTCGAACGTAAAATCAGTAAGAATGGGCCTTTTGCAGGAATGCAATCACGTGGTTGTACTGGTCGACAAAAAAATCTGACTTATTCATGTAAAGGCACTTGTGGGAGATCGGTAATGTTATTATCAAAGCCTGTTTATAAATGATATTTTCAATGTCGATCCAATCGATTATCGACTTTCTAAAATTAAACAGCGTTTCAAAGTTTGTTTGTCGCGTCATCCAGTAAAGCCTTTCCCATGGGACACGCAATTAATTGGTTTTTGATCAGGGAATTTACCAAATACATATATGGCAGCGGCTAATTTATGTAATACTGAAGCTCTATAGTTTCAGGAGAATAAAATGCACTTGTGTCATTAATGTAAGGTGATTCAGTCCCTCATGGATTACCCTGCGAGCAGAGGTTTCTCATCTCTCTGCCTTTCCTGTCGCCGAAAAGGAAAGGCAAAGAGATGAGAAACCTCTGCTCGCAGGGTATCATGGATCGCACGGGCCTTGAAAAGTCCTTGAAATACTGGCAGGTTCTTGAAAAGTTCTTGCATTTCGGCAGATTAGGTTTTATTCTTGAAAAGTCCTTGAATTTTTAACAAAGCTCCTTGAATTTTGTTGAAACCTCCTTGGTTGTTTGAAAAGACGTTTAATAAAACAGCCTCAATTTTGCCTCCAAAAGACCATTAGAGCGGCAATGAATGATTCGTCATGCAAACACGTCAGAGAAAGGGTCTTTACATTGAGTCTAAATTGTGTAGGATGTTGAGGTCATTAATAATGTGTGAACCTGTAGAAACAAGTCCTTGAAAAGCGTGGATTGTCTTTGATATTAAAGTCCTTGAAGTAAAAGTTCTAAATTTCGTATGAACCATGTTCCCTTGTTTTGCAATACGCATATCTACTGCGCATGTTGCTGAAATCTAAAATCATAGGTACAGAAAATGTGTTTGGGTGTTTTACTGAGTTTTACGAAACTCGCCCCAGTCCTTCCTCTGAAAAAGTCTCAAGTGGAGTTTTGCAAAATAAACGAAAATGGTGACCCCCTTTTTTCTTCCATATATTAAAAACAAAAACATCGAGGTTGGCCAATAGATACCAAAGTAGTATGGAGTGAGGCGAATTAGCCCTTTTTTTGTGGCGCTATGCTAATTTTTGTGGCGCTATGCTAATTTTTGTGGCGCTCTCATTAATTCAATGACGTCACGGTTCTATTGTCTTAGACTCATGAATAAAATGCGGCGCGCTCATGAATAAAATGCGGCGCGCTCATGAATAAAATGCGGCGCGCTCATGAATAAAGTGCGGCGCGCTCATGAATAAAGTGGTGAGCTCATGAATAAAATGCGGCGCGCTCATGAATATCTATTGTTCCTTTGGATGAGGTCATCGATCTATTCGGGCATATTTGGGCAAAGCCTATTGTTTGGAACAGCTATAAAACCAGGAGCAATCGACCCTGAATACATTCGAAGTTGAATGAAAAAAGTAATAAATATATCGCAATATCTAAACCCCTTTGTAGCGTAAATAGTAAGAACAAACTACTCGTGATAGGCTCTAAACTGTCTTTATTATTTTCCTTTACAGTTAATAACTCATAAGATAATTGTATACAAAATCCACTGTCACTCATATTAACGATAACTAAAGAGCCTATTGTTTGGAGGAAAACTCTTGTGATGCAAATTCTTCTCTAAAACTGAACTATAATTACCATACGAATATAAACAAACCACCAGATAATTAAACAAAGTTTATTCAACCTCAAAAACACCAATTTTAAAAACAGTTCGTTTTCCTTATCCTCGCGGAGTTGATAACTTTCTTATTTCTCAGTTCTTGGGTTGATATAATGTACCGTGTTACAAGATTACACTGATTTATGTTTCATTGTTTTTTTTTTGTTGACAAATACTACAGACAGTTGTGTTTTTACCGATGAGAGGAAAATTAATGACCTACATGTAGGTAGTCTGGTCTAGTCTAAAAACTATACTTCAGCTATCATTTTCTAGTCTAGTCTAGAAATTGAAATTAAAACGATGACAAGAGGAAGAATATTTTTAAAGACATTTATTAATATAAATCGACTTAATAAAACTTATTTCTAAAAGGTACAAATGTATTATTCATCGCGGAATCACTCTGTTCCGGAATAGGTTGTTTTTGGAATTGTTTATTCAACAAGAATTTTCGGTGGTGAATTGCAGCCTCGGTCGCTTCTTTCCATCCATAATCTTCCGTGTTCATCAAGTTTTGTTTTGTTTCCAAGATTTTTTGGAAATCAGGATCTTTTCTTAAGCTGTGAATCCATTTCATATCTTCGAACAACACTTCTCTTAGGTCTTTTCTATAGGTAGGAACCAAAGCGTTACTGGCTTTGATTTCAGCAACTTCATGACTATCCCCATCGTGTTCATACTTTTGAACCAACGCTTCCCAATCTTCCTGGTGCCGTTCTTTAGCTTCGTTACGAATTCTTTCCCAAACATCCTCTTCTCCGTCATAACTATCATCAGTGGAGTCCGTACTCCCCTGAGAATCAGAGCTTTGATAAGAATCTTCAGTCATTTCATCATCTGAGTTGGAACGATTAGCAGCCATCGTTTATATCTTTACTCTTCAAGGAGCGGGAGTATAATGTCAGACCCTTAAATGTTTCCAACTTTATAGAAAACAAATTGGCGTGGTCACTACGTTTAACAAATGTCGATTAGCTGATTTAGCTAAGGTCTCTCAGTTAGATCAACATTATAAGTAGGATTCCTAACCAACATATTTTCCATTATCAACAACTGGATTTACATTCCTCGACAAAAACTTTCTTTTTTGAAGTTTTGCTTCTTGTAAATATGGTTTTCGTTCTTGAGTTGATAACCTATGGACTTGTACCAAGTGGTTGGATAATTTAACAAGATACTTTGATCCACAATTAGGTACAGGGCAGTTTTTCAAAGTCCGATTTTCCATGTTCACTCGTTGAAAGTTAGTATCAAATAGCACAAATCTACTTGATCGGCCCTTTTGTCGCCTTTCGGCCCTTTTGTCGCCTTTCGTCCCTCTTTTTCTCGTTTTGAAATAAAAAAAGAGGGATAAAAAAGAAAAAAAGCGGGACAAGAGACGACAAAAGGGATGAAAGGGATAAACGGAGATAACTATATCTGAATGTGAACACGTCTCTTGTCAGTAGGCCCTTTCGTCCCTTGTGTCTCCTTTTGTCCCGTTTTTTTTCAGCTTAAGAAAAGATCCTGATTTCCAAAAAATCTTGGAAACAAAACAAAACTTGATGAACACGGAAGATTATGGATGGCAAGAAGCGACCGAGGCTGCAATTCACCACCGAAAATTCTTGTTGAATAAACAATTCCAAAAACAACCTATTCCGGAACAGAGTGATTCCGCGATGAATAATACGTTTGTACCTTTTAGAAATAAGTTTTATTAAGTCGATTTATATTAATAAATGTCTTTAAAAATATTCTTCCTCTTGTCATCGTTTTAATTTCAATTCCTAGACTAGACTAGAAAATGATAGCTGAAGTACAGTTTTTAGACTAGACCAGACTACCTACATGTAGGTCATTAATTTTCCTCTCATCGGTAAAAACACAACTGTCTGTAGTATTTGTCAACAAGAAAAAAATCAATGAAACATAAATCAGTGTAATCTTGTAACACGGTACATTATATCAACCCAAGAACTGAGAAATAAGAAAGTTATCAACTACGCGAGGATAAGGAAAACGAACTGTTTTTAAAATTGGTGTTTTTGAGATTGAATAAACTTTGTTTAATTATCTGGTGGTTTGTTTATATTCGTATGGTAATTATAGTTCAGTTTTAGAGAAGAATTTGCATCACAAGAGTTTTCCTCCAAACAATAGGCTCTTCAGTTATCGTTAATCCCTAAGGACAATAGCAAAATTTATCGTATGAGTGACAGTGGATTTTGTATACAATTATCTTATGAGTTATTAACTGTAAAGGAAAATAATAAAGACAGTTTAGAGCCTATCACGAGTAGTTTGTTCTTACTATTTACGCTACAAAGGGGTTTAGATATTGCGAGATATTTATTACTTTTTTCATTCAACTTCGAATGTATTCAGGGTCGATTGCTCCTGGTTTTATAGCTGTTCCAAACAATAGGCTTTGCCCAAATATGCCCGAATAGATCGATGACCTCATCCAAAGGAACAATAGATATTCATGAGCGCGCCGCATTTTATTCATGAGCTCACCACTTTATTCATGAGCGCGCCGCACTTTATTCATGAGCGCGCCGCATTTTATTCATGAGCGCGCCGCATTTTATTCATGAGTCTAAGACAATAGAACCGTGACGTCATTGAATTAATGAGAGCGCCACAAAAATTAGCATAGCGCCACAAAAAAAGGGCTAATTCGCCTCACTCCATACTACTTACCAAAGTATCGCAGATATTATAATGCGAATACTGTAAGTAGCTATTTTTCCGCTCGTTTAGGGATATTATAAACTAACAGATGTTGTATTCTGCTATAGTACTGTCCACTTGCAGAATTTTCAGAATTTTAAAGGTTTTTACGTTAAGTTTGGTATACATACTGCATAATAAGTTCATTCGTTCCCTATGTCAGTTAGACCTAGCAGTTAATAGACTCTGTTTACGTGTACTGATGCTGACATTTAACATATTTCTGCTGTGGGACCTCTAAATTACTACAAATAATTGTAGCTACTTCACACAAAAACGAGAATGGTGACCCCCTATTTTTATTGCACTTTTAGAGAGACCTGGAGAAGAATAGTTAATCCTCTGGAGAGCTGTCACGTGGTCTGAAATGGGGCAACAAACAGCTGAAAGGGTCTATTCTCACGTAGCCTGCAGAACGGGCCCTTTTCTGATACGAGCGGAGCCCCGATCCGAGCGAAGCGAGGATCGGCGAGCGGCGCACGCAGGCTAATTCTCATGCAAAAGTATTTACTTTCTTGAAACTTTTCTTGCTATATCCTCCATATTTAAAAAAAATATATTGATTTTAAAGTGAGCTTTCATATTGTAGGGGCAGTTTTAAAAGGAAGACTTACTAAGCGAAATTAAGAAACGCCATATTCAGATTGGATCTTTGCTAACCGCCGTGGAATACGCCGCTCCAATAAAAACCTGACGACTTCTACCATTCTAGTCCGCCATCCATGGAGCACGCGTCACCAGCTTTTTAGAATGGGCCTACCTTCAGGTACAGACGCCATACACGTGATGCATGTGACGAGATCAGGCTGTACCTGTCAGCAGAGCCCGGCTTCTTCAACTCGTTTTTCGTGGAGTTGAGGAAGGCTGCTCGCAGGGTTATACGGGAGACGCGGAACAAGATGAATTTAAACAAGGACCGAGCCTGCATGACTTGTGTCGTTCACTCGGTGCGCGAATATGTTAGATATTTTATAATTTTGCTATTGCAGTATACTTTTCGACATTGTGGGTTTCCTGTGTTTTCCCCATAACCCAATGCGCGCCCGAAATGACGCAAGCCTCAGTTCATCGCCAACAATAATCCAAGATGGCGGCGGGCACAAGTTCTACGGACTCTACTCAACAAGTTGATCGAATATCTCTTCTTTATCCCAAAGTAAACGAATCAGAGACTCCTCTCCCACGATCTTGGAGTCCAAAAGACAAATTTACTTTCATTGGCCTTTCACAGAATAACCTTAGAGTTCACTATAAAGGTAAGAAAGTGAAGCAACTGTGGCGCTTGTGTTGTCGTAGACTACTATTCCGTGATTTGACAGTCTTGTCTTGTGCGGAAACCCTATTGGAAAGTACAGATCTTTATGCCTCTCTAATCTATAGATCTGATTAAGTAAACTGCGTATTATTCTTGGGTTTTGGTAGTTACGCAAGTGCTCTGATGTGAGATGACTGAAACATTTTTTTCCAAATTGGAAAGGACTGTCGAAGTCTCGGTCCTGTTCCTCGACGCGTTTCAGTTAAATAAGAGAACCAAATCTCTGTTTGTTTACAAGCATTGAAACTTAACCAGCAGGTATGATTTGAGAAACATTGAGTATGTCCTTAAAATATAACGTCAATATTCTCTCATATCTAGTTTAATGTTTTGGAACAAAAATGCATTGTTTGTTCCTTAAAACAAAAGATATTTCAGATGTAAAACATTGTCGAGTACAAATGAATTGAAAGATTACATTTACAGAACTGGATTCTATTTTGTTGTCAAAGCTAGTAGAACCAAAGGTATCTTATGATATCGAAAAATACGAAAAGTACAGTTGCATAGCCTACTAATCGACACAAGATTTTAAAGTGTTTATGAAACCAAATTTTGCATCTTTATTTTATTGCAGAATAATAAAGTTCATTCTTTTCTGATTATCAAGAGTATATTTCTTTTTCAGTTCCGCCTTCGGAAAGGTCCCTTTTTCACCATTCAAATTGACTACTTTATGCTAAAAACTGTCTGGGGCCTGGAACCGAATCTGCCATTACAATGACGTCACTGAGGACTCGCAAGTGACAATCCCTTCATATGATCATGTAGGAAGATGCGCATTTCTACAAAAAAATACAATATAATAAAGCACAATACAATTCAATACAAAAAATGAAATACAGTAGAACGCAACACAATCCTTCACAAATAAAACATGGTTCTCCTTGTTCTATTTAACAAATAAAGAAGCCTTAGCCATGTTTTATACTATCATAAAACACAATGGGCATTTGAGAACATGAGAGAAATGTTAAAGCACAAGCCGAAGGCGCGTGCTTTCAACATTTCTAGAGTGTTCTCAAATGACCAGAGTGTTTTATGATAGTATAAAACATGGATTTAAGGCTTCTTTATCTGTTTTATAATATAGATTTACGCGCGCGATGAAAGGAAACCGCCAGTTGAAAACTATATAACACGGCTAACCATGTTATATACTCTGATAAAACATGGCTTCTTAGCCAATCAGAGCGCGCGTACTATCGTATCTATATTATAATTTTTTTTTTACACACTTGAGGTCCGTGAAAAACTGCGGATGCACGCGCAGAACACGAGTGCATTTAGCACCATTTCAAGACCTCGAAAGTACATGATTTTGTTATAGAACAAGGAGAACCATGTTTTATTTGCTTTATAATACAAACTTCAATCTAGATGAAGGAAAGTAAGCTATATAATTTTAAGAACCCACATAAAAATCTAACTAAGCGAACTGAGTACAGCGAAAACTCCATTTTACTGTACTTCGACTTGTTTACAACATTTCTCATCGCTGATTGGTTCAATTCTGACAGCTTGACATTGACGACCTGAAAGCTCGTTTCTTATTGGATAAAATAACCTGCTATAAAAAGAACATGTTGATTGATAAAGGTAAAAGACAGAAATTGCAAGACTGTCGGCCGCAAATGGGCTGTAAAATTATCAACTGATCAAAACTGTTGCAGGAAACACAAAGTGCCTTCTTTTTACAATGTATGGTCAGCACAGGAGAAGTTAATCTGCACATTGTGATAGTGTTAAAAATGCCTGATGGAAAAACATTCATAGAGATCACAAAGCATTTGTAGCGAGATTTTAATAGCGGCATCTGAGACTAGTACTGAGTTACGTGAGTTGAGGTTCCCGACTATTTTCTACAACAACTGCATCGTTGACACTGGCTATTTATTCTCTGGTCTGAAGAAGGGAATTTTATTATCCCAAGGAACAGTGTTTAACTGCTGCTCTGATGGCAGTGAGTTGCATAGCTTTTGAGGCTCAGTTCGACTATACGTTCGAAATTCTCTCTGAATTTCTAACGAGACCTGAAACAACCATGGGGGCTGCTCAAAGCCAAGTCCCGGCTAATTAATCCACAGATCGAATTGGAATTTAGCGTGTTGGTTTTTGCGGAGGGAGGCTAGGAAAACCGGAGAAGCCAGAGAAAAACCCTCGGAGCAAGGGCGAGAGAGAGACCAACAAACTCAACTCACATATGGCGCCGCGTCTGGGTTCTTTGCAAGTTTTCAGTGTCGTCCGTTTTTCATTCACGAACATTCAGGATCCTCTTTAACAAATTTCTACAGGAAACCAGAGAAACCCTATATCGTATTCTTTGCATTCACTGTTCTGGCTTCAGCATAAAAGTACAGGAGTATTAAAGTTATCGTTGAGTTCTTGGTGAGTCATTTCTTGTACTTTTTGTAGTGGCCGAGTGGCCCACATCTGAACATGAATAGGAGATATTGTAGTTGAGTCTACGAATAGCAGTTTCAGCGGTATTGACCCGAACGCCTCACTTCAATGTAATGAAGCGCCATTGAAACCATCATTCTTACACGACACCAACACCCTCCTAAACAAGCACGACTAATTTAGATACACAGTTTGAATAGCGCTTCATTACATTGAAGTGAGGCGTTTGGGTCAATACCGCTGAAACTGCTATTCGTAGACTCAACTACAATATCTCCTATTGATAGGAGCCAGCCGAGAAAATATTTGTTTCCAAGAAAGCTTAGATGGAAACGTAAAGTCTGACGGTGACTCGCTTGAAACCAACACCACGATCTTAGCTCGCTATTGCCATGCTGTTTCAGCCGCCTGCAAATCGCTGTCTCCTCTACTAACTATGCTGGCATTTAAGGCGTCTCTAGGTGTTCACCTTGGCTTTGCCCCCCAAGGTCTTTTTGTCTTTCCCATTTTTCAAGTCACACAAGAAAACTAGAACAACCAGCTATATTAACATTTTCTCAAAGCGGCGCATAGCTTTGATCGGAAATCAACATTGGCGGGAAATCTTGACAGATAGTTGAACTGTGATGAGAAATGATTGGCCAAGAGCTTGCTAATTGTTGGAGAGGCGGGGCTTCAGATTCACGCACGACAGACCGCTAGATTTTCTAAAATGCTATTTTCTATGCTTTCGATTTTCAACCAAAATAGAGTTTTAAAAAGCTCCCCCTCAAGAGGAATTTGTTTGAAATTTTAACAAAATGTCAATTGATATCTCAGCTGCAAAACCATGTCGGGGAATTGGGAAATTCTAAAAATAGAGCTCTTGACAGCGTTTTCCGCAAATCTACTCTGGTTATTTTTCGCCTTTTCATGGAGAGCATGATAACTTTTGAACTAAATCGAATTTTGAAATTCCCCGACACCCTTTTGTAATACGATTCCTCTGAAATGCAACAAAGCAAACAGATTTTTAAAACTTTAAAATATTTTCGGAGTTGGAGCTTCAAGCCATCTCACTAGATCAGAGAAACAGGATCACGGAAAATTCGAGATTTTCAAAGAACTCAAAACTTTTAATGTTTTCTTGTAGCCAATTTTATAAGCTTTAAAATGATACATGGATGATTTATCTACGATGTTTCCTCGAGGCACTACATAATTTAGACTGGAAACGCACCCTGAAGGTAATAGTGTAATACCAAAGTCATGCAAACTTGTGACGTTATGTTTAATGTAATCCCTCCCTTTTTTATCTTTCACATTTATACATGTAATTACATGTATTTTGTTTCAGCACAATTTTTGTGTTAGTGGATTACATTTTACTCCAGTCTGAATGCCAAAAGTAGAGCACCACAAATGTTTCTGAATATGGAAGTTTATAATCCATCAAATATTTTCTCTCGCACATGATTGGTTGAATGCATCATGTGACCCAATATTTTGACTGCCAGATGATGTAACATCATATCAGCAAATATGACAGCAGCAAATAAACCCACTGTGAGCATTAGCAGCAAAGAAAATATTCGAGGGATGATAACAACAATAACCTACATTGTGGTTTCACTCTCAGGATCTATTCTCTTTCTAGAACAGATAGTATCTGTGGACGAAATATCAGGACATAATTACTTCAATGCCACAAATTGGTTATTGTTAGGCAGCGTTAAGTATCACATAAAAGTAAAGGCCATTGGCAGGACTGTGATAGAGTATTCCAGACTTGATAACAAACCTTTTCTGAAGTAAGCAGACTGAATATAGTAACATGTGCCCTCTACATGCAGTTTTGTTTCAGGTTTGAAGCCCTACCCAGAACATATTGACTAGTAATTAATGAAATGTAGAAGTCCATTTTCACAACCATTTTCATCAGATGGAATTGATTTGCGAAACTATATTGCCTTCTCACAGATCAGTTCTAAAACAAGACTGATCATTTGAACTCTTTCAAGCAAGCAAAATGTGTGCAAAGTGAGACATGTTCAATCAGTAATATTTAGTCGATGAAAAGTGATGGCACCATGCTTGGTTGGGTGGGTGCAGGTGGTTAAGACATCACAGTCAGACTTTTTAGTAGAGCACTGAAAAGGTTTTCCAATGATTCACTGACCAATCAGAACACTTGGTTATCAAGACAAACTTACAATGTTCAAACAATGTGTATTATAGTAATTAATACATGTACACAAAATTTCAATACTGTATATGTATGCAAACACAGGAATCCCAATTGGGAATTCCAAATGCACTTAGAAACCTTGCTGGGTTGTGAGGTAATTGAAGGGCTGTGTGCAATAAGGACGTGAAGTAACTCCTGATCACATTCTAAATTCTCCCTTAGAAAACACTGATATAGAAGCGGCTGCCATCCCGCTTGGCCAATATGGCGGCAGCTTCAATATCCATTTTCTGTGCAAAAAAACACCCTCTACCGTCTGCAAGCAGCCTACAAATTATTTCTCCTTACTCATAAATCAATGACGTCAGACACCATAACTGAATGTGAGGCAGTGAGATAATCTATAATGTATTTCTATGTATTATGTCGAACTACAGGAGTCGGAAAGACTCACAAGGATGCTGCATCTATACGAGCTTCACACGCTATCCCAGCAGCCTGCGGCCTTTACTATTTTGAAGTACGGATAGTAAGCAAAGGACGTGATGGGTAAGGAGCTTGGTATCTGGTATCTGTGTAGCCTGCAAACAGGCTCATGGGAGGGTGAGAAGAAGGGGGAAGGAGGGCCTGCACGGATGCAATACAAAGTTAAATATATGCACATAAACATTTGATGCAAACTCCTATTGGTCTATTCTACAATGAAATCTATCCACATGTAAATTATTAGATTCTTAGTCCTGTTTTAGATGCCACTGCACATGAGACGTGCCAAAACTAACGAGAGAAACAAAGCTTACCAATTATTATCCTTAATTGCTTTAATTGAATTTGGCATGAGTGGTCATGGAGTGGCATCTGTGAGCCTAATGATGGATCAATGTAGTGGCGTAATTCACATTTGTATAGCATCTGTGCAGGCTCTTCCCTGTTCTCCCCTATTCCTATGAACTTGTTTGCAGGCTTGTATCGGAGTTATTCCAATGGTAGATAACTCATTTTCTGCATAATTATTGTACATGTTCCAGCACCATTTTTGTGATTGACAAGGTTACATGATAGTTTAATGCAAGTACCTTATGGGTAATACATCCTATAATGTTTGTTTGGCAGTGTTAAGGCTGTTTTATGTATTATAATATTCATTTTATTTGTCTTTCCTAAGCTACATGGGAATTGGTGTGTCAGCACAAGGGGTCAACATGAATCGGTTACCAGGTGAGGCATCTGAATAGTAAACAGTTGGTGTATCAGCACAAGGGGCAGGGTTTACAATAGAAGCCGGCAGCCGGCGAATCTCGCCGGGTATTTTACATGTAATCGCCACCTACTTTGATTGAAAAATTCCCCCAAAATTAGATATTTGCGCCAGTGGCGCCCGATGCTTGCCGCCTACTCTTCAAGTTTTGCCACTTACTTCAAATGTTATTGAAAACCCTGAAGGGGTCCACATGAACTGGTTACCACGTGAGGCACTTGAATAGTAAACAATTCTCATTAAAAAAGTGCATGTGTATGTACAGTGGGAGATGAGATATGGGAAGATATACTATTGAGCAGGGCATAGCATGCAGAAATAAGATGATTATTGCTGAGGGGAGATAGGAGTGCTAGTTAAAATTTATTTTCAGTTATGCTAGAGGCCTTGTACCAAACTGAGGAGATTGGAGACCATTCTGGATACTGCTGCTGCTCAAGGGAAGGAGGTTTTATTTACTGGTGACCTGAATGCAGATCTGCTGACAAGAAAACCTACTGACTGTAAACAAATGAAGTCACTGTTGAAATATTTACACTTTAAACAAGTAATTGACAAGCCGACCAGGATAGCTCCTAACTCCAGTACGCTACTAGATATAGTAGCTACTAACTGCTCTCAGAATATTTGTGATTCTGGAGTCATATCAGCTAATTTGAATGATCATGATATGGCTATTTGTGTGTGGAAAATTAACTGGAAGAAAGCTCCCTCTCAAATTAAAGAATTCAGGAACTATCATTGCTAATTATGACCCGGCAAGGTTTTGTGATGATGTGAGGAGTGTTGAATTGATTCCCAGTAGAGACACTACTTGTGTTAATGAACTGTGGGACACATTTAAGTCGGCCTTTGTTACGGTTGCTAATCGTCACGCACCTAAAATACACAAGCACGTCTGCGGAATGGATTGTTGTCCTTGGCTCAATAAAGACATTAAAGTCAGCATTCGTCAGCGTGATTATCTGTTAAAGAAAGCAAGAAAATCTAATCGATCGGAAGACTGGGCAAGCTACCGATGTATGAGGAACCGTGTGACTAATAAAATAAAGGCTGCAAAGGGCACTTATAACAGACACCTGCTTGAATCAAACAGCACTGATCAGAAGGCGTTCTGGAAAACTTTGAAACAAATTCTACCTGGAGAAAGCAAGGAGGCGCCTCAGAACATTAGAATTGAAGGAAAGCTTACTTCTGAGAAGAACACTATTGCTAATGTACTCAATGTTTTTTTTTGCCAGTGCTGCAATTAGACTTGTGAACTCTCTTGGTAGAACTGTATCTACAGTGTTTAGTGACAATCAGGATAACGCTTTTGGCCAGCGTAGCCAACGTCCACCTTTTAAGTTTAAGCAAGTAGCGGAAGGCACTATCCTCTCTCAATTATGCTGTCTGAAAGCTGGTAAAGCAGTTGGATTAGATGATATCCCGCCACGACTACTTAAAGATGTAGCTGATATTTTGGCAAGGCCTTTAACAAATATCATTAATGCTTCCTTATCCCAGGCCAAATTCCCAGCGGACTGGAAAGCAGCGTGTGTCATTCCCTTGTTTAAGAAAGGCAATGCTAGTGATATGGACAACTATCGCCCCATCTCCATTTTACCTACAGTCTCCAAACTACTTGAAAGGGTGGTTCATATTCAGCTGGTTCATTATTTGCAAGAACACAGCTTGCTGAGTCCGTATCAGTGTGGTTTCAGAAAAGGACATTCCACTGAGTTTGCCGCTGTTTCCTTTGCTGATACTATCTGCCGCAACATTGACCAGGGCCAATTAACAGGTGCGGTATTTGTGGATTTATGAAAAGTGTTCGACACGGTTGATCATTCGATCCTGCTCAAAAAGCTATCAGCCCTTGGTGTCACTGGTCATGAGAACAATTGGTTTGATGACTATTTATCTAGTTGGTCCCAGGTTGTAAGCTTTCATGGTACTCTCTCACACTATGAACACGTGACTGTCGGCGTTCCCCAGGGGTCGATCCTGGGCCCGCTGTTATTTGTACTGCATGTTAATGACCTCCCAGATGTAATCCATCATTGTAACATTCTGCTTTATGCAGATGACACTGTATTGTTTTTGTCTGATTCAGATGTTTCAACAATTGTGAAGAAGCTTAATGATGAAATGGAGGTCATCAACTCTTGGCTAAGGGAAAAGGGCCTTTTCCTGAATGTTACCAAGACTGAGACTATGCTATTTGGAACTTATGCAAAACTGAACAATGTAGATAATTTTGATATTCAAATCAACGGGCACACCATTAAGCGTGTCTTTGAATTTAGATATTTAGGTGTTGTATTCGATCAACATGTTAGCTGGAATGCCCATATAAAGTATATACTGGCTAAGGCTGGAAAAAGGGTAAGAATGTTAGGGCGTATTAGGCATAATTTAACAGTGCATTGTTCAAATATTGCTTATATACATGTAGCATTTATTCGTCCTATTCTGGATTATTGCGACACCGTATACCATTGTTGTGGAGAGATGAATAGTCAATATCTAGAAAGGCTACAAAGACGAGCGGCACACATTATAGTTTGTAAATCTTTTGATAGTGACAGTGCAATGGACTCCTTAAAGTGGGGAACTCTTTCCCGTAGGCGTGAGCTTCACATTTTCAACTTAGTAAAGAAATGTATAAGTGGTCGCTGTCCGCAATTTTGCGCGAAACTAGACAAAGCCATCTCTTGCATTTGCCTAGAGTAAGAACAGAAATCGCAAAGCGTAGTTTTTGTTATCATGGATGTATAGTTTTTAATAGATTTTACGATTTAAATGATTTTTAGATATGGCAGTTTTATATAAAGTCATATTTAGTGATCAATTAGCATATGTGAGTAGTTAATAGTTTGTATTTATATCTTAGTATTAACATTAATTCTATCTACCATTTTAATATTTTATAACAGGGCTCCTATTGATAACAGTAACATTTTGTAACTGAAAGGATTACCCTGTTGAAATAAAGGTGTCTATCTATCAGTGACTATATTGGGGGGCCCTGTGGCATGCTCACATAGCCCTGGGTCGGTTCTAATCTGGGACTGTTAGTAGTTGTTATTGCTCATGGTTTGGAGTTTGCTAGTCAGTTGCACTTTACTGTGAATGCTTGCAGTTTTCCTTCCCTTCCCTCCCTTCCTTTTGTCCACTATTGTGTGACCTGGCAGTACTCTCAGCTAATCAGTTGCAAGCTCTCAAGCATTACCCTATGCACAGTCCTGGGCACTGAACCTCCAATAAATTCTTCGACATTTGGTCATTAAGACAATAGTCCGCTTCTTGATTAGGTGGTATATTTAATATCATAACAAATGAAAATAGTTGCATCATTTTCTTTACTTGGGTTGTGCCCTCAAGTATAGGAATTGTTTTAAATTTCCTTAACTATTCACCTTATGGGGATGAAGTAGACAGTCTGCTTGCAGCCACTTCTTTGCCATTTTTTTCTCAGCATGTTAGTAAGAAACGAATTACAGAAGAAAAGTGGCTATGTGCGAGCTGGGGTCAAAGTCTGAATTTCTAGTTTTCAGGCTATGAACAATTCTTATTGGACAAGAAAAAATACCAAAGAAGTGGCTACTAGCAGTCCATTGTAACAAGCCAGTAAATAGTGAAGGATTGGTGGTGTAGCACACATCAATCCAGCTCAACCATTAAATCAAATTGCTTTGATTGTCATGTTTGCATTTAGTTACATGTGAGCTGAATTGGTAATAAAAGGTTTCTTTTTTTCTGGCAGGATGGGAAAAAAATTCCTATGGCTACCATGGAGATGATGGGCACTCCTTCTGCTCTTCAGGGACAGGAAAACCCTATGGGCCGACATTCACAACTGGTGATGTCATAGGCTGTGGCATCAATCTCATAGATAACACTTGTTTTTATACCAAGAATGGAGTAAATTTAGGTACATGTTCTTACCCTAGCAGTAATAATGATGACAGTGATAATAAATATTATAATAATAGTGATGATGATGTCAGATGGTAGCAGCTTCAATAATACTGATATGAGTATTGAGTGGGACCAAAATATGGCATGTCTGTTTGCCTTACCCTAACTGTACTGTAATTGAGCCTTACAGTAACTCTGTTATTTGATTGGACCAGAAAGACAAAAACAGTAAGGAAGCAAATTCAATGTCATGGCATGCCATATGTTAACCATGCTGTACATGTAAGTAACTTGTCCACTAATAGGAAATCCACTCTAATATTCAAAGAAGATAGTCAAGTGCAGTATTTCTTGAAAATCTCCCCTGATATTACCAATCAGGGGTTCTCCTGTTTTTGGTTTTGTAAGGCTGTCTTCTCTACTTTTTGAAGTAAGATTATTCTCTTCCTGCTTCTTGTGTACAATACAATACAATAACCTTTATTTCGACTCGAATTTAAGGTAGCACAGGGTGCTAATATATTCTAATAGCTTTGAGACAAATAGAGCGACAAGCATTTTACTACCATTTGCAAGCAAGCGTTTAGTGTAAACTTTTTTGTCTGTTGTTTCAAGTTTGTAATGTAAACTATTTTCCCGCGCGAAACAAGTTTGTTTTGCATGACAAAAGGCTATGTTTTGCATGACAAGTGTCTGCCATTTAATTTGCATGAGACACCATTCGCAACTTGGGCAAGAGGGGACTAACTGTTATCCTGAAGAGGGCCGGGGGTGTCAATTATTGTCCAAGTACATGGTTGCAACCTTGTGGCAAGATTTTGCTACACACCATACATTCTTTGTCAATTTTGCACTTTTGAAAAGCCATTTTCTCAACAACTATTAAACATACAAATGTATTAACCTTTTCACCATCATGTGCCAGTTTTCCGGCCCAAATCTTAAGTGCCTAAAACACATCCACATGCCAGAAAGCCGACCAAACTGATTAGCATAAGTTTTTGCACGTAATCTAGGTATTTCTTCCAATAGGGGGGTTGTTGAATTGACTAATAATAATTATTGGTTGAGTAAGCGTAGAAGTTCATTTCTGCAAAGGAAAAACGACATGGCAGAAGTTTGTTTGAAGTTTGTTTTCACGTTTTCCACATGAAGTTTAAATAATTTTATCTTTCGAAAAGATTCTAATTCTGGTTTAGCATTTCTGTGAAAATCTCAGACAGTGAAGACTTTTTAGAGCTAGATGAGGAATATCTAGTCAAGCTCAGACTTCAAAATTACCAGTTAACCACTGGTGTTTAGGGCGCTTTTCACTGAAAATGTCTGGTGGTGAAATGATTAATCTCAAATAAATATTTTCGGTAATTACTAAGTGTGAGTTTCTCTTTCGATTTATAGACTGAGTCGGTTTGTTTGTAGCTTGAAGTATGACTTATCAGGGCTCGAAATTAAGAAAAAAAAGGAGGCATAGTTTTACGCCCAGCTTAAAAATTTTAGGCGTAATTCTCCAAAATTTAGGCGTAAATAATTGTGCATTAGTTAAAACAGATTAAAACAGCTGTTAAAAACAGATCTATCGCGCCGGCTTTGAGACAAATAGAGCGACAAGCATTTTACTACCATTTGCAAGCAAGCGTTTAGTGTAAACTTTTTTGTCTGTTGTTTCAAGTTTGTAATGTAAACTATTTTCCCACGCGAAACAAGTTTGTTTTGCATGACAAAAGGCTATGTTTTGCATGACAACACCTATAGATAGGAGCTGTCAAACTTTGACATTTTGTGGTTAAAAGTTCAGACTTCACACGCCAAACGTCGCCGCGTAATTACTAGTAAACTATGCGTTTCAACTTGAAACAACAGACAAAAAAGTTTACACTAACGCTTGCTTGCAAATGGTAGTAATTTTTTTTTCAAAAAAATCAGATAGTGTTAGAGATTTGGAAATAAGACTTGTCTTCCGATAATTTTTACCTTTGTAAGAAGATCTTAAGTGGAAAACGTTAGGCGTAAAACAAAAAAATCTAGGCGTATTTATGCCCGTATCGGGCGCAATTTCGAGCCCTGCTTATGCTAATGAGGCAAAATGTAAACGATGATGTCAGCTGAAATCAGTCTATAAATGTACAAAGTTGTGTAAAATACTGAAGTTTAGTAGTTGATGTTGAAGTACATTCTATGGTACATCTTGTTTCTTTTCTAATAATATAGAATGATACCAAAAAACTAATTAATTCAGTTCTCCTTTTCATTTTTGCATCTATCTTATTAACTGGTAATCATTAGTGTGCAACATTCAATTAACAATAATAAATAGTGCTTTTGATGTTTGAAAATTGCACAAATAACACTCGTCATATGGACTCATATTATTTTGTTAGAATTTTAAAACATCACTCACACTATTTAATAATAATTGTTGTTAATTGAACTTGCACACTAATGATTACCAATACAAAACATTGAACTAACTGAATTGTTTTTGTTTTCCCAGGAATTGCTTTCAGAGATTTACCTGTAAGTAAATTAACACAATTATATTATTTACCTGTAAGTAAATTAACACAATAGACCATTTTCTCAAGTATGCGCACGCAACAGGCTTGACGGGCCGGTAAATACTTCACGTCCCTATTATTTCAACCAATACTAAATCCAAGCTTTTTTTGCTCTGACGAAGGGCTAACGCTCGAAACGTCAGCTGCTACTCGCTTTCCACGGCGGTTAGCATACCTCAATCAACTTTAGTTGATTACATACCAGTCTAAATCCAAGCTGCCTACATGAAGTATTTATTGGCAGGCTGTGAGTTTTGTTAGCTTTTGTTAGACTCATTCTGATGCGACAGCCTTTGTTATTCAAATTATCGGCTATTGTTCAAAAATTGGCGGCTATTGTTCAAAAAGTGATTTGACGGGCCAATATTGCATGCGCATACCTGAGAAAATGGTCTATTATATTATTTACCTGTAAGTAAATTAACACAATTATATTATTTAACTGAGTAAGAATGAATTCAGGTTTCATTAGAAGCCTGGACTGGGTACCAGCACACTGGCAAAACATCATGTGCATGCACTTTTGATGAGCCGGTCATGCGTGCATCTTCCCAGTTTACTGCTGAAACCAAGGCAATCACTCCTGCTTCTAATCTTAAGTATGTACACATATGTGTAATATGTGAAATGTTTTGCGAAAAACAAGAAAACTAAAAAGATGAGCCTAAAAGAAGCAAAGAAGCAAACACGAGCCTTTTTATTATTAGAACTCTTCAAAAGGAAGGGTGTAGTCAAAAGGAACTCGACCATCTCTTTAAATCACTCATCCTACCTAAATTAACTTATGGTTTATCTGTCTATGGCTCTAGTGAATCCGACCTTACAACAGAACAGTGCTTTCTTAAAAGATGCCATAAGAGAAAGTACTCTTCAGAGCTTATTAGCATTCATAATCTTTCAGAGAAAAGTGACCGACACATTTCTAATAAAGTTAACTCTATTTCCAATCATCCATTAGGATCACTGCTGCCTACGGTTAAGGTTACTGGATACCTTTGCAGGTCTCTCTCATTAATAATTTTGTACATGCACGTTGTTTTAAAGAAAACTATAGAAACCTAAGTATATACCTCTGTAAAGCTTAATATGAAGTGCAGAATACGCTGAATAGATTTGTTAAAAAAAATATTTAATTGTAAAGCAATGCTAAGCCAACAAACACAAAACTGCATTCGACAGCTATTAAAACACATGAATTTATGGTTACCCAAAGTAAGGGGTGCATGCCTTCAAAGAAATATTTCTTGAAATTTTGCAGAACTTTATGACTCAATGGAATTTCAAATGCTTGTGGAAATGTCTCTGACCCAGTTCATTTTGTTACACTGCATTAATTTTTTTTTTTTGAGGTCAGATGTCTCTAAATGCCAAGCCAAAATATTATGCAAATTTTATTTATTACCTATTGTTGTCTGGTTCGTCCACAGTTTGAGGTTTTTAGCTCTCGTATTATGTCTTGGTGAACAGTTTATCTTGTGAATTATTGAGAAAATATTTAGGCTAAATCTACGTCTCATTAAGGAAGTGAGTATTTTACATTTCAAATAAATTGTTGAGCAATTGAATGAATATTTCTATACTGGATCGAACTGACATGAAGACTGCCATATATGCCAGAGGAAACAGCATAATCCATTTCACATGTGCAAATGTTGCAACAGTTGAACAGTTCGAAGGTCTATGGTACAGTAGTGTAATTTCTCCCTATTTCAAATGACGTTTCTGCTGGTTTTCGCAACATTAGAAAATAAATGTTTTATCTAGAAAGTACTTCATAGATCTTATTAGTGCCTAGCCAAATGGGAGAGAAAAAAACAGGTAATTTACAGTCTAAAGTGGATTTTTACACTTTAGAAGAGAGCTAATTAAGACACACAGCTAAGCTTGAATTTGAATCGAAAGTTTTTGATTTTGTTTGACCAATCAAATCGCTGAACGACAGACTTTATTCAACTAATCAGATTGCTGTAGCAAACACACACCCATAGACAGATGCATAAAGTTTAATAGTATAGATTATGGATGCTCCTAATCAAGATTAATGCAAGTTAATTATGTGTAGCACACGTAACCACTTCTAGGCATGCCTCATTCTATAAAGATTGATGCATAGCACAGTTATTCTGCAGTTGCTCTGGTTTCTCTTGTTCAGGCCTTGACATAACATAGCTGTTTACTCCAACATAAGCACCATCCTATTTCTGTATCAGAGTTATTGAATTCTTGAATATTGAGAACAAAAATTACCGTATATTTAATATTGTCAAACACTTTAAAGTGCATATTAGCCAATTTTTTTAGATGAGTAGCACAATCACCATGCACTTTTGGGGGTGGTTGTCAAATTCTTTAATATTTTTTTGTACCAGATGCTGAATGAAAGCTATTTATTTTATTATTGTAAAAGTGATGCTTGAAGAATGCTATGCCAGCCTTTGGAAGTAAAATGACTTATTTTCTTTAGTCAACAGTGAAATTTAGCTTGTAACACACGACCAGACCGTAAAAATGTAAAAACCTAGTTTTTCCCCCTAAATGAAGCATGTTTGAGAAAAACAATTCCACACACTAATAACTGATATTAAACACTTTATTTCTGCAAAGTTTGAACATTTTCCCTTTATTGAACAGTTTAGAGCATTGGAAAACTTTTCTGCAGTCAATCACATTTCTTCTTGTAACGCTGACTCTGAAACACTGGTAGTTCATACAGTTATTCGACTCAGCAGAGTTTAGTTTGAAACCTACAAATAATAAATACACATCTGCTCATTGCTCATTTTATGAACTTTAATTTAGAGTACAAATCGTTTAAATTAGTGGGAAAAAGCAGAAGATAATAAAGTTTAACTTAGTCGCTACACTGAAATGTGATTGGATTCCAAAGTACAAATTTTGCATAAGCTTGTTGTTATTATACATGTAGTCATCTGGAAGTGAACAGCTTTTACATGTAGTTCGATTTTGGCAACTAGCCCATCGGAATGCTCACATGTTTCTGTGTGTTTACCTTCAATTTGTCCCCAAATCTCCCTCCAAACCAGAAATATTTTAAGAAGAACGCGTCGCTACGATTTTCGCCATGTTTGCCTTTGTTTACAAATACTGTATTCACTCATGGATAAGCCACACCTTTTTACCCAAAATCTTCATTTAAAATCGGGTGTGCGGCTTATCTGTGAGAACATCTACCAAACAAAAGGTCCGGAAATTTCCATAAATTAACATTTAAAAGAAATACTAAGCTATAATAATAAATACTACACCAAACCAAAAGAAGGTAAGCACTGGCCATTGCTTTTGCCAGTTTGGTGGCTCCAAACAGATCCGTTTATGTTGTGAATATTTGTTCCTCCGCAAGCGATAAATACCACGCTAAATGGCACAATGTTTCTTTGCAGCTTTGCACTTTAAGGTCTCGATAAAGGTTCGACGTGTCATTTCGGAAAAACGCTCTTGCAACGTCGAAATTAAAGCCACATAGACGTACTATATACCGTTTTAAAGCTCATGAATTGAAGAAAGTATATATTTAATCCGTTTTGAATAAAAGTTAAAAGAGTAAATGTTGTATATTTTTCTATGCGAAATGACTCCGTCCGCCAGAAGGAGTTCAGCCCTTCAGGCTTTGAAACAATTTTTTTCTTAATTAGCCCTTTCGAATCCCAACTAAATTGACTCAAATACTGTGTCGGGCATTTTTGATATATTGCGTATTACAGATTTTATCCCTTTTCAAAGTTGAAAAAGTAGTTTTTAATCCCATTTTGATACAAACCAGGTCATAAAACCTGAACGAAAAATTATTTCAAAATTCTCCGACACAGTATTTGAGAAACAGCTGTTTTCTACGACTCGTGAAAAATTTAGGAAAATTGGACAAAATGCTAAAAGGCTGGACTTCAACAAAGTTCTGTTTTTGGCCGAAAAAAAGAGCCGAGAAACAGCCCGATAAAGGTTTTCGATTCATTTCACGTTCCGCCACCAAGGGTAATTACATTAACATTAGCCAATCAGAGCGATTCATGTTGTGTTCAGTCTCGGCCGATTACAAAGTTCAGACGAACCGCAGAACAGAGAAAGCTAATACAGTTCACCGATGCTCGATACTTCTACAGAAACTATAGCTAGCTATAGTGTCTATTCCAGCTTAATTTCAAGAAGAAACGCTCTTTTAGGAGTACAGAAAAATGGAACCACAGTAAGCAAACAATTAATATCATGCAGGGAAACCACTGAAGCGCAGCTCGATCCACACCATGTACACGGTAGACTGTTTTATATGTCATTCTAAAAAATTTCATCGCGCTGAAACAAAACCGCCAAGCCGTAGCTTTCTGCATTGAATTCTCTTTAAATTTTTGGCCGATCGAAGATAACCAAACTTTATTGCTTCATTCTTTGTGGACTTTCAGTCTTCGATGATTCTAACTTCTTGGAACTAGAGTATAATCCCGGCCCTCCAGCCATTGTTTGTCCTAAGAACTTTACACCCGCTTCCAAATTTACTCACAAACTAAATTATTACAAACTAAATTGTACTGTGTTTTTTCTTCTTCTCCTTTTTTGAATACGGCACCAAGAAAGATCTACTTTTACACTTTTGGGCATTGCATTATAAACGTAGGAAATCTTTACGAACGAAAAGTAGCGCAGAAGATCACAGAATAGCGAGAATGAAATAACATGCCCAGTGAATGACAGCAGCTGTCAATCATTTTTCGCGCCTTTTTTAGCGGGAAATCAGAAAGTCGCATTTTCAAGGCTTTAAATAATTTTTTGGAGTTTGAGTTTTTCTGTGATGCTAGATTAGGGCTTTTAGATTTAGAATTTGCGAAAAAACGCATTTTCGAAACTTTTCCATTTTGAACCTTTATCGAGACCTTAACAGCAAATTTGTCGAACAGATCTTCCACCTTCCGGATATCCTTTTAGGCATGATAGCAACAGACAGCTGATGAAAAAGCAAACTACTGCATGTTGTTTTGACTTTGTTCAACGAAAACAAAACTTCTAGTGTCCAGTTCTCTCTCTTCCAACCAGGTGCCTGGTTACTAAGCTACGGACGAATGTGAGCATGTTGTTGGCTTCGTTGACATGTAAAATTAGATCTAAAAGGTGACCTGAATGAACAGATCCCGGTAAACATGATAAATCATATATCTAAGTATGTAGACATGAAGTTTATACTATTTCAGAGCTGAAATTACAGGTACAACATTGAAGTTTTCTCCAGTTTGAAAGTCTGATGAAGGTTTATAAAATGTACATGTATGTTTGATATTCTTCCAAAAAACTTTTTTCCCTGAATCAAGCTTCTAAACTCGGGGTGCTGCTTATCCGCGAGTGCGGCTTATCCGTGAGTGAATACTATAATGTAATTTTGGGCCAAGTAGATTGCTAAAACAATCATTAAAAACTAGCGCGTTTCTTCACAAATTCGCCATGCTTTCTTACAACCTCGTCCCCAGGGTCTTCTCGGTCAGATCCAAGATGGTGGCTTATTCACATAAAACAAGCTTAGTAACCTTGCCTTAAGCTAGTAATAGGGGAGTTCTGCTTGTTTTACAAGGGCTTGCAAGAGAATCACGGGAAATTTGTGAGAATATTAATATTTTGCTTTCTGGTTAAATTTTTTGAACATTCAGTAATGAATGAACAAAATCAAGAGAAGTTATCAAGGATTGAGGCATGGAGATGGAAAAAGAAAGAAAAAACAGGCTAAAAAAACAAAAATACAATGAGAAAAATCTGCAAAGGAAGAGCCCACAAAGGATTATGGGTAATAGTTCAAGCCCTGAAAAATAGCCCCCAAAATGTTTTTCTTCAAATATTTCAAAAGATAGTTGTTATCTGCATTTAATTAAAGCAGTCTCTTCAGTTTGATCGAGAAAACAAACATTTTCATTTTTAGAGCATGTTACATGAAAGTACATGGTGATTGTGCTACTCATCTTATCATTAAAATTGATTCTCCATCAAGTAAATAGTTGAACTTTTAATATTTTTTTAATTTGAGTGTGGCGTCTATGCGTTATAGAGGTTTCTATTTCCAATATGCTAATGATGCGAGGCCAACAAAAGGTGATTTCTTTCTCCTTGTGAATGAAACAATAATTTCTGATTTATACAGAATATTTCAATTAGTAAAATCACTGATATAAGGCCCAAATATTACATGGATCTTTAGAAAAATGTGTATATTTCTGCCAGCACGTTTTTGTATAATAATTGAGTCATCACATGATTAACATATTGGAAATAGAAACCTCTATTAAGAAATTAAGAAATATTTTACAATTCAACTATTTACTTGATGGAGAATCGATTTTAATGATAAACAATTTGGGCTCATCACTTTAAATTTTAGTCATATTTTCTGACATTATGTTAATCCTTATTTCAACTAAATTAATTCCAATTAACCCAAGATTCTCTCCAGAGCATTTTGAATTACTGTAGATGAATACAGAAACTTGGCATTAAATCAAATCTGTGTTTATTGAAAGTGAAATTTAGAGCTCAAGTAATCAATACTCTTTAGTCTGTGAAAGCCTTTGTTTGCCAGCAAAATTACAGCCAGTGATTGGGTCTTTCTCAGGTGGCAAAAACCACCAGCAGCCACGCTTAGGGACAATATTGTTCAGTCACATAGTCAGGAATAAAACTGCAATTTCCATCCTCAGGCAAGCTTGTACCCAATTGTAGGACTACAGACCCCTGGTGAGGTTGTAGATGCTAACTTTGGTCAGCTACCATTTGTATATAATATAGAAGAAGAGATGAAGGTGTGTTTTTATGTTTATCTGTTATAGTGATTTTCAATAATACACAGACTGAGAACTCTTATATTGACCAATGTTTTGTGTTTTTTGCTGCCATCAGTCAACTATAGGGGTATAGAATGGTCAAATCCGAGACTCGCCGAGACCCTTGTTTCAAAATCTGAGACTCTTTTGAAACGCCAAGATTCCGAGACTTGTTTGAATTTTGCCGAGACTCACAATTTTTTGAGGGACCATTCTATACCCCAAACTATGACAGCCACCGAATATTTACAAGCACTGGCTGTGGCAAATATTTCAACATCGCAAATTACCTTGGAAATGGAGGGCTTCACACAGCCCAACATTGGTAAATATTTGTGGCTGTCGTAGTTATGATTTGATGGCAGTATAAGACAACAAATGTTGATCAACATTTGAGTTCTCCATCCACATATTGAAAATTGCTGTTATTATAATAGTGTTCTTTCCCCACCTGACCACTCTATTTTCGTTGTCAATTTTGTAACATTTACCCTTAAGGGATACTCTTTCAGTAGACTTTTGGGTTCATTTTGAGTGGTTTATGCTCTTAATTTGTATGTAACAAAAATAGTTTATTTGTTATGTTTGTCAACAGGAAATCCACACAAAAACTAGAAATACGATAGAAACATATCCAGTGTGTGATAAGGAAGGCCTATGGCAAACAACGTTACAAAAGTAAGGAGTTTCCTGAGTGTCCTTAATGCACACCAGTACATAAATACTCACATATACTTAGCCTGCACCCACTTATATGCCACACCCCAAACTTAGATAGAAGGTTCAAAAATGCTCGTACTTGAAGCAAAACTTCTTCAGAAGAGATTGTTGTCATGCCAACTGCTATCGCAACTTTGAATATGATTACAACTTGCCTTGTCATTTCTTGTGTATATTTTTTTAAACACTCTAGAATTCTTCTTTATTCCCCCATCAACTAGTGCATGAGAAAGATAGCTTTTCTGGTAAAACTATACATGCACAAGTCTGAGGGGCTGGGGCGAGTGTTATGTATGCTTGTACCCACCTATAAGCCACACCCCCAACTTTGGCCTTTGGTTTGGTCTAAAATGGCCTATATTTACGATGCATAATATATTAAATTATACAACTATCAAACAAACATAATAATATTAAGAATAATGTGAATTATTATTAATATTGAACATTATTAATATTATTATTAATCACAATAATGTTATACAGGAGCCCATTACCAGGAACATCCATATATACTATACCCGTGAGTCAGCGTATGACCGGTTTGAGCTATTTTTAGAACATGTTTCCCGGGTAACTGCCTTCTGACTCTGCTGGTATCGTGCATATGCTTGAGATTAAGAATGATCTATTGTTCTTTGAGGTGCGCTGCATTGTCCTGACTATGGTTTGATTGGATTCCCAAAGTGTGGGCACATGAACTCCCATTAGATCTGTTCTAAATATAGCTCAATGCGGTCATACGCTGACTCACAGACCCAGTATGGGAGATGGACGCTCCTGGTAATGGGCTCCTGTGTTATATTATAAATTATTATTTGAGTGGAATATATGTAAACACAGTGATCATTATTTTATACTTGTACATGTAGCCCATTTGGATTAACGTAGAACCTGATATTAAAATACAATGCCGCTACTTGTCTTGTAATTTAGTCAATTAACCTACAGTATTTGTTAACATCATTGAACCGACTGGTCTGATTGCCCAGTTCTCAAATGGAACATGTCAGTTCTGCAAACTGGTTTGGGGCAGAGTGGTCCTACTCAGGGATTGGAGGAGCTAGCCAGTTCTATCCACTGGCACGTCTACCACCACTGGCTTACTATAACTGAACCTCATGTTTGCTGTTGTACCAACCAGTCTACAGGGCTTGAAATTGCAACCAATATAGTCAACCAATATGGTCAATGCAACTAAAACATGTTTGGTGACTAATTTTACTGATTAGTTACCAACTTGTGTATACTAACATGTGCTGGCTGGAGACTAAGTTTTATTTGCTTGTCGCTAATAGAACATTATTTGCATGATGACTTCACACATTATGACTACCAGAAAGTTTTGTTGCCTGGATCCTTTTGCTCCTCTAATTTAGACCATTGTCTTCATGGCTGTCAATAAGGGGCATAACTCATAACACATGTCACAGGTGAGCTCACTCAATGTTATGGGTGATGGTCGCTATGTTCGATTCAATTTGCTCACAAAGTAAAGCAAATGTTATGGGTACAGTGTTCTAAGGAGTGGGTGCTTAAAAAGTTATTGACAGCCGTGGTTTTGGTATTCTCAAAGGAGTTCAAAATCTGAATAAGAAAAAAGAACTGAAAAGGATGCTCAGGTACATGTAGTACTAGTTGTAGTTAAATGGCATAATGCAAGTATCCTCGCTGGCAATTAAGGATTTGTTTTTATTTTCGAGGCCTGATATGCCCGATACCAGCCATATAAAAAGGGTTTACGTCACTCTACCAGCTGGGTCCCTGTATGGTTCAAGACAGTGTTGTTATTATTTTAAACATAGTAAATTATACATTACTTATTTCTGTTTTTAGGATTGTATCAACATATCTTGTTCACCATGGCTACTGTACTACTGCAGAAGCATTTGACAAGAGCACTGGACAATCGTGTCCTGAGGAGCTGGCCTCCATTAAAAACAGACAAAGTACAAACAGTTTGTCCAATATTATTAGTGTTTTTATCTTAAAGTGGCTGTGTCATGAGGCCTTCAATTTGTTTTGGGCCAGAAACAGTTTTTTTTAGCAATTTTCAAATGAACTGATTGTTGTGCACATGTGAGATGGTGAAAGATGAACAAACTGCTATTTATAGAAATGGTCTTTGAACAAGAAAAATATTGCTTGTAGTTTCAATCAAGCTTTGTAACAGCCACAATCAAACATGGTCTCAGACATGTGCAACACCATGACATAGTCACTTTAAAGTCCTTACGTTTTTAGTGGAACCGTCATGTAGCTTTCAGAACTACCTAGTTGGTTCCTTTTGATTTAGTAATATTAACTAAATGGGAACAATCTTTAATCTGAGTCATTTGGTGTATGTGACAGAAGTCAACTATATATTAGGATGTCCACATCTCTTACAGCTTGATGTTGAAAGCAAAGAAGAACTACAGAGAAACAATAAGCATAAGATTTAATTAACAAGAAAATACTTAATTTCATAGCACTATATTTATGGTTGTTAAGAGTCATTATTAAGCTTACTTAATAGTGTCATAAAAATTATGGTATTATTGGAAGGGGAGGAGGAGTGCCAGGAGCTGGGAGGAATGGTCCGAGCTGGCGTGGTGCAGTGCTTTAGCACCTCACCTCTGTGGCCCAGGTGCAGTGCCATAATTATGTCAGTTGAGTTTGTTTGGTATTTCACCCTTACTCCTCTGGATTTCCTCCCTCCAAAAACCAACATGCTCATTTCCAATTTGATGTGTGGATTAGCTGGGTCCTGGCTTTGATCAACCCTATGGTAATTGTTTCAAGTCCCATTCAAAATTCAGAGTTACATATAACTTGTACATTTCTTTTCTCCTTTCCAGGGATACAGAAACTTGTTCTCGCTGGAAGAATAGGAGAAGCAATAGAAATGACACAGTCTCTGTACCCAGGCTTACTAGAAAGAAACCCAGACTTATTATTCTTACTCAAATGCAGAAAATTTGTTGAAATGGTGAGTGGACATGACAGTGAAGTGCGTCCATCTGCGCACAGTCCTAGATCAAGTCCTAATGTTAGTCCTACTCATTCCTATGGTGCCACATCTGTAAGTAGCGTAGGGGCTAGCTCAAGTGGGTCGGCAACTAATGGACTTGTTAGTAATGGTGTTGACAATGGTCTGGTTGATGATGATGATGCACCTATGGAGATAGAAGATGGAGAGGAATCATCTAGTAGTAGTGTTATTAATGGAGAAGCTACATCAGATGAAATAGCACTAAGCCCGAGAAGAAGTAAGTTTGTTTTCTTTATTGTTCTATTCTCTTGGATTTTACTTAGGCCAAACAAAACAAATGTTGTGTTTCTGGTAACCTGATCAATGTGAATCTTTTTTATACTGACCTCAATCTTTTTTTTGCTACTTTTCAAAATAAAGTAATGTAACAGTTTAAAACATATTAAAACAATTAGAAGTATGTAAATGACAACTTCTCACTGCAGTGCATCTTCAGTGCGATCGCATGAACACTACAACAATGTACATGTAAACACAGGGTTAAATTCTACCCAAGAGGAACGCTAATCAATCCTGGCAACAGCAAACGTTGAACCAACACTTGCAAGTGATGCGAAGTGTGACTGCAAACAAAAGACCCATATGAGGCCCAGGGCCAGAAAACTGTGCCACAGAAAGACCAATTGCACTGGTGTATTTAACCATGATGTCTAAATTGTATTTAGACTAGATTACCTGTATTTTTTTTTCCATTTTTTTTTGTTGGAAATACAACATTATGTTTGGCACTAATGGTGTGTTAATTTTTCTTTTTTATGAAACATGTTGTTTAATCACATTCATGATACAAAATGTGATCCAGTACCAAACTGCAAAGTACTGGAGAGTCTTGTTGCCCTTTAATAATTATAAACTCAAAAACATAAGTAACATAATCTAATCCTCTACATTATATTCCACTTCTAAGTGTTTTTCAGGCATGTGATACATTGTTAATATAGTACTGGTAGTTGCTTACAGAAACATGACCAAAATATACCAGTACATGTATTTGTACACAGAGAATATTTAGGTAGACTGTTTCAAGTAGTACTGTCAGTTAAACAACCATTCAGTCAAAATGCAAAGAAAATTATTATTGGTGCTGAAAAGTGCAAAATCTTTCTTGCACGTTAGGTTCATCAGAAACATGTTCACCTAGACAGCTGTGCTGCGGAAACAGAGCCACTTTAGAAAAGATCCTTGTCTTTGGTCGCGATTTACAGAACATGAGTATACAACTAAGAAGAGAACACGGAACAAATGAAGCTAACAAGAAGGCATTACAGGTAAGATAAACAAGATATCTTATGGTAATTTGTTAAGTATTGTAATCATTGTATATATTTTTGCTAGAGGGAAGATATGGGGAGTAAAACAAACCTTTCTTTTCAGAATGCTTCACTGATTCATGAAGGTGTAGTATTTTTGCTTGTTTAAATAATAATTATTATTTAATAATTTGTTCAATTGAGCTAATATTAGTGGAGCTCCTGCGAGCAATAATAAAAAATATTTCTGACCAACTGGCCCACCTCTACTATTTGTAGCACTTCTTCTTCAAATGTAATCTGTTTCTGTCAGACATTTGCACACTCTCAACTTAGGAGTTTACAAGGTCACCAGTTCAAATCCATGACTGAGACCCCCCCCCCCCCCCCCGAAAAATAATTTTAGTTATTTTAGTTATTCTATTTTAGTTATTCTTTCTTCATTCTGGTATTTTTTTCAAGAAAAAAGATTTTTTTTTACCTAAATCTGGTCTCAGACTTGGGCCACTTGTTTCATTAGGTCTTTGCCATCACTACCATGTTGTTTCAACCTCTATTATTTCCCTTTTCACTATCTGTGATGAGAGCTCTATGTTTATATTAAAGGGGCCGTCTCACCCACAGTGCTTAGCATGCTTTTGTTATTGTTTATATCCGGGACTTTGACCCCTTGTTCACGGCGGGAACCTCACGAACTAAACGTATTCTTTGTGTTGGTGACATGATAATTTTGATTTGAACATGGATGACCTTGATGAAACTAATAGTACCTTACAAGTTAAATGTGAAGTCAACAAAGTGTTATACAGCTGTACTTAGCTGTACTATAACATTTACCGCTTACATGTCGCTGCTATAAACAGAGAACACTCTCTCCAGGTAATACTAATAATTATGAAAGTGAGAGGTTTCTCTGGGGTTTCTCCCCTCGGTTTTATTTTTACTTGCAGACAGAGAGAGATCTGCTAGCAGGCAATCTCATTGCTGGCAGTAGCAAAGAACCAGTTAAAGAGAGAACAGTGAACGAATTACAGCTCGTTTCAATGGGAAAGTATAAAATTTGATCGATCTGGTAAATCCGAAAATCTCGGCGAAATCACTGTGTGAAAACCCTTCGAAATCAGAGAGAGAGACCTGTTTCCACAAGTTAAACGCCGAAGCCCTCAAAATGATTTTAGGAAATTGCTCAATTCTTTTCGGGTCGACCAAGCGGAGTTTCATTGCCTGACTATAATATTTACCGCTCACCCGTCGCTTCCGAACCCTGTCATCAGTACTATAAACAGAGAATACTAATAATTATGAAAAGAGAGGTTTCTCCCCTCGGTTTTATTTTTCCTTGCAGAGAGAGAGATCATCTGCTAGCAGGCAATCTCGTTGCTGGTGCCAGAGAGAGAACAGTGAACAAATAACAGCTTGTTTGAATAGGAAATTATTATCATGCAGTCTTGGCGGCTTCGTTTGTCATTTGTCAAATTTCAAATGATCAACCCGGTGAACCTGAAAAAATTGATTGTTTCCTTTCGTTGAGGACGAACGAGACTGGCATCCACCAGAGAACTACAGCCACCTAAAATAAAACTAAAATTTACATGACCAAATAATTTAAAACACTTAAATAAGAGGCTCAATAGGAAAAACAATAAAAAAGGTTCAACCTAGTATGATTTTTTTGACGATAGCTGAAGGATGGCAGAGATGTAGAGAAGGTTAAAACCACTACCATAAAACTCTGAATTTCGATGGCATCGAAAATGGCCGCTATGCTATGAGAGCGCGCTAAGCAATGTGGGTGAGACGGCCCCTTTAAAGCAATTTAAAAAAAATAGGGCACAACAGATCCATGTGTGTTCCATGAAGATTCATCTGTGTAGGTGATTAATTATTAAATTTTTGTAACTACACAATCATTTTAAAGCAGCTTGGAGCTTTCGTCTTCACTCAAAGACTTGGCCAGCAGTCCTACCATAGTCACGTGCTGAAGGTTCATCTAAACTGAGAAGTACATAAAATTATGTACACATGACCTGAGATCGTACATGTGACCTGAGAACATTGCAAGCTGAGAACATTGCAAGCTGAGAACATTGCAAGCTGCAGTGGGAACATCCAGTGTTTTCACCAGAATTTTGTAGCTTAGTGTCCAAACTGTGGGACATTAAGAGACATGGATCATTATAGCATTTTAACTAGCAATCAAATATATTTTTATCTGATTTCACAACTTCTTTTTAGTTTTACCATTGTTTTCCTTGTAGAACTAATATTAACAGCTAGTTTTCTGCTGTGTGCTCTTATAGGGCCCTAAAGTATAATTATTATTTTTTGTGTGCCATTTCGAAAATAATGTGAGAAACCTGCAATAGAATGGTCTGGTGAGAAACTGAACATCTAAAAAAAAAAATTTTCCAACATTATTACATGTTTCACTGTCATCTAATCATCTATATTTTGATGTCCATGTATAATAATTATGTGGAAACTTGTAAATTTTCAAGCTAAACAAAAAAAAATTTTAAATTTTATTAAATTATTAGCCCTTGAATTAGCTAGTTACATGTAGTTGTAATGTTCTACATTTTTAAGCTTCATTGATAAATACTGTCAATCATTAATACAAAGTCATATAATATTTAATATAAATTCATATCTATGACATGTTTTTATTTCAGGACGCATTTAGTCTATTAGCATACAGTGATCCATGGAATAGTCCTGTAGGATACCTTCTAGACTCTGTACAGAGAGAACCCATATGTTCATCCCTTAATAGTGCTATCCTCGGTAAGGGTTCTACATGTAGTAAGATTAATTATTTTTAAAGTGCTTATGAAGCGAAAATTAAGTTGATCTAATTTTAAAATGCTTTCGAAATGAGGAATAATGACATTTTCCATTTGTCAATATCTCGTCTCGTTTCAGAGATATTCAGGTTTTTGTAATATGCAAATGAGATGACCTATGACGTCATGTTGGGTTGCACAGCCTGGAGACAAATCACAACATGAAGAATATCTCTGCAAATATTGAATAATAAATACTGAAACTTTGCACATGTATGACACTGGAAAATACACATCATTGTGCAAATTATGATGTTCCCATGGAAACTGTCCAGGCCTCATGCACTTTTCACCTTGAACATAAAATTCCAATTTCTCTCCTTGTTACACAAAATAAGTTGCTTAAACTACTCACATACAATGCCTATATAATTTTGTTCCAAATCTTGTTTTGGACCTTCACCAAAAAGAATGTGTTTGACAAAGAAGAAATTAGGGTAGTTTGTGTTATTTGTAGTGGAATCCTGGGGCCAGAGTGTTTCCATGGCAACATCATAATTTGCACAATAATGTGTATTTTCCATAGTACCATGTGCGAAGTTTCAATTATAGTTTTTATCCAATATGTTCAGAGATATTCTTCATTTTGTGATTTGTCTCCAGGCTGTGCAACCAACGTGACATCATAAGTCATCTCATTTGCATATTACAAAAACCTGAATATCTTGAAACAAGATGAGATATTGACAAACAGAAAATGTCATTATTCCTCATTTCGAAAGCATTTTAAAATTAGATCAACTTAATTTTCGCTTCATATGCACTTTAATTAATTATAGTATTCTTGATCCTGCAAAATTGTGCCACATTCCTTTCTTTGATAATTAGTAGTTGAACAAGAGAGCTGGTGGTGTAGTGGTTAGAGCAGCTTACCTTTCATGCTATAAAATACATGGGGTCATACCCCAGTCAAAGTGGTTATACTTCTCAATGTGTAAAAACCTGGATCTCTACATTGCAGACTGTGAATCCCTTGTAGCTCGAATGACCATGTAAAAAGAGTGGTCCCATATCCAATTTGAGTAATAGTTTTAAAAAGAGAACCATGCACTGAGGATGTAAACAAATATCTGATGGTGACCATCCTCTGTGTCAGCAAATGAGGTTGACTTGGTGTGATATTCTAGAACTGACTAGTGAATGAGACCTCAACTACTAGCCTGAATCCATCAAAAGCTAACGTTTTTTTGTCTGTCTTGACTGGCCTTCTGATATTTCGCGAAAAAAAATTCCGAATTTCGCGAAAAAAATCGGCGATTTCGCGGAAAATTTTGGTGCTTAATTTCGCGAAAATAAACTTTTCTCGCCATTCTTTTGCTATATTGCCGCTTTTGTGATACACATTTTGCGTGTAAAAAGTTAATTTTACGGGAAACGAATGCAATCTATATTCAGCAGAAACAGTCGTTGCTCTACAAATGTAAAAATTGCCGCTTCAGCCGAAAATGACTAAACGCAGTTTTCAAAAACATCATGTATTTATTGATTCCTTCTATTGATCATTTACATCAACAGGTTGCAAATAGAAAAGCAGCATACTTTCACGTTCTTCTACTATTCGGTCTGAAAACGTCAAATAACATTACGTTCTCACGTTTAAAAAATAACCCAACCTGTACAACATGCGTCATACTAAAATGTGTAAGTAGAAACATAGCAATAAAAATCGCTGACAAGCTGTGGAAAATTCGTTGTCTTGCAATGAAATGCGTTTGGATCTACCACACCTATCTACCACACCAGTATATGCGTTTAGAACTAAACCAAAACTGTTTTCTAAAGGGCACACAGCAAAGAGTGTTCATTTGCTAAGTTTTAGTAATACTAATAATAATGCCTATCTCACTAAACAAACGCTAGGTAATGCAAGGAAATGCACACATCCAATTTGTGTTAGCTGTAACGTTAACTGTCCAAAAGGTGCTTAGACACGCGGAAAATATGTACAAATAAAATGGTTTACATTTCATTTCACATAACTTTTGACGAAAATGTTCCCAAGTTTGTTCGGAAATTCTGAACTTTCCGCTGAACTTTTGAACTTCGCAACGAACGTTGAGCAGAATAGGAGGCCATCGTCGACGTGAAGAGTTCCTTTGGGATAGCTTCGTAACCGATCATATGCTTTGGTCTTCAGGGCAGTGTGGCTGTCCTTCTTTTTGGTCAGAAACTTCTCCATACTTTTGAAACTTTAAAGCCGCCGCATGCGGTAAAGACTACATACTTGAGAAATACTACATTGCTGAGTTTTAAATCAGTTCTCCGCAGTAATCCAATCTTGGAACGCCTTGCAGTATCGCTTTTAGCGCCCAGTTCTCCGCGGTATTACACTTGGAACGCCTTGCAGTTTTTTGTCGCGGCAACGTACTCGATTGATTTTGAATCGGTTTTGAAGGCAATTTCCCGACACATTTGGACTTTATGGCATAAAAATGACCTCAATAACTGTGACAAGCGTTTATTGTAGTTCAATGGTATGTATTTTGCAAAATTCCTGGCAAATTACGCGCGATTTCACAGACTTTTTGCAAAATTCTGGCAAATTACGCGGGATTTCGCGGACTTTAGTGAATTTCGCAGGATTTCGCGGGCCCGCACCCGCGCGAAATATCAGAAGGCCTGTCTAGATAAATTTCAATTCAGTCTGCTTATTTTCTTGCTTGTAAAGTAAAGTAGCTTTAAATATTTAACGTTGGTAACTTGTGACAGTCTGATGATACTGATAAACTTGAGGCAGACGTGGGAACTACAACATCCGTATCCGAGAAGACATGAAGGTCTAACCATTTGCAGTTTGAGAATGAGATTATTTCACAAAGGCAGCACCTACTACTCAGTTATTTTAAGACCCTGAGTCACAGCCTCCCACACGACAGACCAGCACTTAACCACCGAGCTCACCAGGCAGCATCTCAAGTAAAACCAACTCCCCTTTTGAACCAGAGGGGTCTTTTAAAATATTGCTGTAAAATGTGCCAAATTTGGCATAATTTATTTGAAATCCCAGCAAAGAGACACATATTTAACAAAAGGAAAATACATAATCCACTGTGCCAAAAAATATGGTGGCTGTACATAATTTTGACCACAATTCCTTGCAAACCTTTCATGGTCACAATAATACGTAGTAATCATCTATTATCTTCAATAACAGTGGATTGGCAACAGCACTTGTTTTTAACATTTGAAACCTCTCTACCATAATTTTATGTACTGTTTAAAACACGAACAGCAGTGTTTTATCAAGAGTCAAAATTCGAGGGCAAAGCCCGAGAACTTTTAGACTTGATAAAACATGTGATGTGAGTGTTTTAAACAGCTTCAAAAACTCTTTAAGAATGCAATGAAAGAAAGACGCACATCTCAAGGGAATGACATAAAGAAAATAATTTTTAGTAGGATGAAATTTTATATAAAGTTTCATCCTAATTAGAAATTTACTGATAAAGGCCCAAAATTTGATGCGAGTTTATTAAACGACTTCAAAAACATTCACATGTAAAGAGGGTAAAGAGACCTTTTTCAGTTATTTCGGCGATACGACTTATTTTGGCCTAGAAAATCCAAGCTAAAAGTTTATGTAAATTAGGATGAAATTTTATCAGGTATAAAATGTCTTCACAGTCATTGATTTCCTTTGTTTTTGCTTCATTAATTATTCATGAGTTTTTGAAAAGGGATTTAAAGTGTTTAATGTGCAAAGGATTATTGGTAAAGTACAAGCCACCGTCTTTTTTGGTATCTAATGGCAGCTTCTCTTAACGCTGGAGGTAAGAACATTAAGTTGCTAACTTGGACTTGGCATTTCTCCACAGAATCCTATCACATGCCGCGGCAGCCACCATTAGATCTGGTTCTGGGCCAGGCACAGGAATGTCTTAAACTCATGTCTAAAAAAGGTCTTGGAGCATGTGCATTTGCTAGTGTGGAAGAATTCCTGCAATAGTATTCAACATGCTGGTCTATCTAGGATGGTAACAAAATATGAATTTAAAATGTATATAATGTAGCATGGAAAACATGTTTAGTTACTTTGCTTGAATCAGATGTTAGGGCATCAAAGCATCAAAGCAAGTTCAGTTGGCCCAGCATGTCACAGGAAGAGAAACATCTACAGTCGATGGTGGAACAATACAAAACAACAGTGCGGTACAACAGAAACTAAGATGTTTCTGACCGACTCCAATTTTGTGATCTTTAGGACAATTGGCTTTGATACCATTGTTATCAGACTTCTTCCCATGTGAATATGTGATATGAATAACAGGCATAGTCAGGGATGTATTTAGAGGCCAGGAGTCGAAAAAAATCCCCATCTTTGAAGAAAACTCTATGTACTGCTATATACCTGCCTGCACTTGCTTGTTTTCCATCTGAGATCAATTCTAAATACATCCATGATAGTACAATAGTCATAAGGTGCAGCATGTGGCATGATTTTGTGGTTTCAATGGTTTACAAAATCGATTGTTATAACCAATTTTGATGAGATGTACATCAGACTCATGGTAATAGGCCATTTTGATGATGTTGTGCACGCGTCAGTAGAACAATAGACACAAGCTATTAAGACTCGTCCTGGTTCACCAGCCTTTTGTTATTTAAAACAGATAGCTATTGTTCTAGCTGCGCACGCAACATCATCATAAATGGTTAATGGCTTCTGGATTTCGTGTGTGCACCATATGTACCACAGGAAACCCAATGTCAAACTTACCTGTAAACACTCCGAGGGGATGCAAGCAAGCTAATTTCCAAAATTACATCCAATTCCACATGACTTTTCAGCTAATTAGCAATGTTATTAACCCAAACCTGTTCACTCTAAGAAACCTGAAAAGTTTATGTTCTAACTACCGGTAAGAAGCTTTTATAATGCTTATTGAAATTCACATTTTCAGGCACTTTAATGTTAGCGCACCATTTCAAAGAGTTGTATCATGACTGCGTACACTGTTAATAACAAAATAATCATTTAATGTGTTAACTGTGATTAGAAAATAGCTTCACTGGGGTTTGAACAACTGGTTCTTGGTCTGCATGCCGCTGTTTCTCTAAGGAGGCTCGTAAGATCAGTACTGTGTGGCTTTTGAGTGTCGAAGAGGTAGAGCTAAAGCCGCTTACCATATCAAACTACTAAAATAACAATATTTGATTTTTATTGATTATATCGGTTGTTATGGCAACACATCGGCCTCCTGAACATGATAACCAATTATTATATTTTAAAATTAACTACCAGTTAATCAAATTATGTGCCGTTAAATTCTTTTAAAATGCTACAATGAAAGTTTTATACAAATATTCTGAAAGACTGGACTTTTGCAATTTTCGAAGAAGAACAAAATGATTGGATTTTTTTTTCTCATAAAAGTTACTTCAGTCTTCTCCCATTTGGAAGCTAGCTGACAGTTTTAGGAATAATGACAGTTTTTTTTTACTTAAAATTATAACATCATGGCTCCTCTCAGATTAAATCACTTGTTCATTAATGCACATAACATCTTGCTTCCCAAAGCACATTCTGTATGAAGTGAAGATAATTTAATTTGTACCAGTTCCTGTTCACTTCAGGGACAATGTTAGTTGAGAGTAGAATATCATTAATGGTTACCATACTGTAATATTAGTATTTAGTATTCTTGGTTTAATGTTTTAGAAGTTATTTTAATGGAGTGCATTTTGTGACTAAATGGAATACTTAACACACTTGGTTTGTAAATTTACAAGAAGTGCATGTTCAATTTAAATCCCAGTGTGCAAGGACACAGTTGCTTCCCTTAGTCACTGACTATTGTTCTCAGCCATTATAGATAGCAAGAAGGCTTGATAGACCAATTCAGGGTGCCTCTTTGTTGTCCCATTTCAGATCATATGACAGCTCTCTTTGTTATCAATTCTAGAAATGTATGATTGTTCTCTTAATGGTTACAGAATAGCAAATGAAAACATAAGTGGACATGAAATGGGGCAACAAAGAGGCAATCTGAATGGGGATTTTACAGATAATTTGAAAAATCATCAAAACTCATCTGAGACAAAAACTAATAACATGTGTATTAATTAAAATGACCAACTGTGCAAAGTTTTAAGCAGATATTAAGTTACGAACTAACAACGTTAAAAAATTAGAGACATTTGTATGGCAGTGGCCAGGCATCATACAAACATCTGTAAATTTTCGAAATTTGTTAGTTTGTACCTTAATTTGTAAAGAAGAAACAGATAGCCCCCTAAAATTTGGCAATCCTGCTTTATATTTTAGTGTGCTCTTTCAAGCCATTATTAGTTTTTGCATCTGTCAAGTTTTCAGATACCTGCAGCATCCCCATTGCTCTATTGGTACACAAAGAGTAATGTTTTCATTTGCTAAGTTATGGTACTTAATGTTACTATCCAGTGTGTTCATATTAAATTTTTGTTTTGATGGCCCAGGTGTACATAGAAAATACTTCATTGCAACTTTTCTGTGTATAGGAAGTTTTTGATTGCACATAGATCTCAACAATAAACCTTCACCATGATGTTTTCATGTATTCTAAATTGACAGTATTAATTATAATAAATATTGGATATGAATTTTGTTGTTGATAATGATTTTCTTTAACTGGTAGAACACAATGTTACTGCTAAAGTGCCTATAAGCCCTAGCCAGTTATCTGTGATTTAAAATTCAAACTAGAAAACAAAATGACTGACATAGGAAAAATAATTGTGCTATTTATTAAGGAATCAACTCAGTCTGTTTTTATGTCAGCTCCATGTTACTATTAAAAGATTCTCTCAGATTGTAAGTATGTCTGACACCTAAAAAATAACTGTAAGTTATAAATAAATATATTCAATGTTATTACTCAATTCATTTTCAACTCATTATTACAACGTCCCTTAAATGATGTCATTTCAAGGATTTGTAATGCATAAATTTTAAAGCAATATCATGACCACAAATTGCCCAAAACTGGTTGAACAAGATTTTAAACTGTCTGTTTACTGTGCCCAAATCAATTATTTCTGGCTAAGGCTTATACATGTAGGCACTTTAATAATTATTGTTGTTTAATAGTCAGATTCACTTTGTTTTAAAATGGTATGTTGTACTAAACTGAAACAGGCTATGGTAATGTGTGCTATTAGCCACATTTGTTTATTTAACTGGATTCTCTGGTTTTCTTCCCTCCACAAAAACCGACAAGCTAAATTCCAATTCAATCTATGGATAAGACAAGTCCTGACTTTGATGATCAGCCCGTGCTTGTTTCAGGTTCCATTAGAACTTCAGAGGTTTTTTTTGCTTTCTGATCAGCCCTTTCTTTGGAAAAAGGTCAGAGTAAGATCAGAACCCAATTAGGGTTGGCTGTGTGAAGGCTGGGGCCAAGTGGGATCCCTCATTGGGGTAATAAATGATTGCCCTTGTGCAGCAAACACATCCATTATAGAGCTCTGGTTTTACTCCAATCTTTTGTCAAAGAAATGGCTATAAGCAGTCTAGATTCTTAACATAGACAAAAGTTTTGTTGTTACAGTAGGAGTTTAGGTAGCCTGTACACAGACCACCTTTTCCTTCCTTTGAAGGGATTACGGAGGTCTGTACTACGGATGAGTTAATCGTGTTCTAGGTCACGTGGATAGTTACAGGAATGCTGTAACCAGTCTCTGATTGGCTGGTGCCTCATAGCGGGTGCTGATTGGCTTAGCGGTTTAGTATGTTGACCTTAGTTCTGGCTCCGTGGGAAAATCCGAGCTCGATTCACTCTAGTTTGGAATTGTATTAAGACGAATTGCTATGTCATTTTGTGTCTAGTACTCGGTTAATATCGAGAAAAAATTGATAAGAATATCGTTCATGGAACTGCTGCATTTCAAGTCTGGGAATAAATTATTTCTCTCGAATTTCAAGTAAAAAGTCGGCCTCAACATATATGCAGAAAGTGCCTAGCTAGGAAGTTTGAAAGAATTTGCAGGGAACAAACGAAATTCTTCTTCAGATGTCGTCTAGTTATACAAAACGAAAAGAAAGTCCATGTTCAAGAGCTCTTTTTGCAAAGCGAATGGCTGTGGGAGACGATCAACCAGAAGCAATATCAATAGCCTCGGCGGTCAGGCGAGTTGCTTACGAGCGCGACTTCTCAAACCTCGAGTTCACGTGGTTCTCAAACTCACGAATCCATCCAATCTTCCACTTCCTCGAGGATAGAAAGATCTCCAAATCCCTTCCTTTGAATGGATTACGAAGGTCTGTGTATATAGGCTATCAAAGAAGGGAATTTATTTTATTTCCCACGCTTCCCAGCGCGTCCTTGCATTGCCGTTAACAATAGGAAATGAACAATCTGAAATCTACAATGTGTACCGCCTAGTGTTTCTCGGCCAATGGAAATCGATATGTAATTTATGCAAAATTATGTCGGAACACGATTAACTCATCCGTAGTACAGACCACCTTTTCCTTCCTTTGAAGGGATTACGGAGGTCTGTGTACAGGCTAGAGTTTAGGGCACTGTAAAAACTTTTTCATGAGAAAAGACTAAATTAATAACTACTCAGATTAGCAGACTATGCTTTCTAGGGTGGATAAAATTGGAGACAATTTTGATGAAGGATGGCAAAGATTCGAATGGATGAAAAATTCTTCTTTTAAGAGAAATTCAGAGTAACTTGAAATCGGTTCACTGTGACCGAAAATCCACTTTAATTTTTGCTATCTATCTAAAAAGTTTGAAAAGCATATCAGGACATTCACATGGTATATTTCTTTTATCTCAGGGTGATTTTGTTGTAGTTTTATTTAACAATTTGGTTGACTGAATCTTTAATAAGTGCAAACACAGCTATAGTTTAAAGAGTTGGTCATCTTTTTACTAAATCTTTAGGTAATTTCTTATCTTTTTTACATTCTTCCTTCAGTGCCTTGGGGTGCATTAACTTTGCAATTGTGTGTATTAATATAAAAAAAATATTAAGACTTCTGTTGTTCTGATCAGATATGAAAACTGAAAGAAATCACTATCAAGCTAATTGAAAATATATTTCAATCACAAATTTGAGAACTTTCTCCAAATGTGATTTTCTTTGAAATCATACCAGTATAATCAAAATTAAATAGCCCACTTCCGCGATACGCTTTACTGGTCATGCACAAAGGTTTCAATACGAGGCCCCGTGCTCAAAGAGAAAAGAATAAATTTAATTTAGCATGGGGCTGTATTGAAACCTTTGTGTGGGACAAGTAAAGCATATCACGGAAGTGGGCTTTTGAAACATGAAAATATATTATTAACTTGCTGGTTTTCTAATGAATGTAAGTATCAACCAATGAAATTAAAGTGCACCTAACATTTAAAAATATTTTTTTTAATCAAATATTGATCCTACATCTAGTTTTGAGTACTTGTGTGAAGAAAGTTTTGGTTTACAGAGAATACTGTTTTACACCTTTCCTGACCCATGACTGCATATTAAGTAAAATCCTGGGCAGATGTTATCTAATTAATAAAATGACTTTTCTTTACCAACAACTCGCAAACTGTATATTCTCAATAAATCGATGTTGTGATAGGCACCATGGAGAATAATGCATTCATACCTACCCAGGCTTAGTTTCAATTGGAAAATTGCATTTAGCTAACTTTTGATCAAATGCAGTCTAGTCTCGTACAAAGCCTTCACTGCCTGGACTTCATAAAAGTTTGATCGATGGTTGGCTAAACCAAATTTTCCAAAGGAGGCTTTTAAAGAATGCCAATCAGGATTAATGCTTTGCGAGCCCGTGTTTACATTTGAACAATAGAAAACAGTTAGTCACCATTTTCGTACAGTACGAAAATGGCGATTGTAACGGTTTTCTATTCAAACTCGCAAAGCATTAATCCTGATTGGCATTCTTTAATCTTCCAGGGTTGCACTTGAATGAAAATAGATGTGATAAGTATTTCCTCCCCTTTCATAAATTATAAAAAAATATCAACATTTCGTTAATGTAACAAATATTTATTACTAATGAAAGTATTTACATTAATTTTACAACATACCACAAGTTCCATGCTAGCAAAGCCTTCTTCAACTCCCCACAAAAAGCAAGAAAAAGCTCTGCTGCATTTGTGTTGTTTTCATCCAAGCTTCTGGACTTAACAAGCCTGTTAAAACCAGTTTATCAGCATGGTGCAAGTTTTTCGTTTTAATCTGATAACTAAACCGGAGTCCACTGCAACGGTTGTCAGTGATGACTGAGTGAGTAAAAAAACCATTGGTGCATGCTTGATATGAAAACAAATGCTGGAGACTTCTTTTCTTCTTTTTTTTTTCATGGGGAGTTCAAGGCTCTGCTTGCAAGTTAACTAGAAGTAATATGTCTTAAACTAGTAACATGGTCCTAAATTAATACAATAAATTATATAAAAAACTAATTGAACTACAATTCACTGTATGCAAGCTGAGACTGAACTTACATGTTCAACATACACAATTATGTAATATTAACAAAAGTGAAGTTGTGTGGAAGAAATAATTATATAATAAATTTTAGACACTGTTGGTACTACATTATTTTTGATTTAAAGAAATATTTTTTTGTAGAAATAATGCAAAAGAAAAATGGAAAAACAGACTGTTTGCCAGCATCTAACTTCTGAAGCTGGGCTAAATGTACGAACTGTGAAGTAGTCCTCCAACATTGTTAGTTTAGCACCCAATGTTGGACAAACTTTAATCTGACACAAAAAATGTTGGTCCAATAAGGGGTGCTAAACACTCCAACATGATTGGAACCAAAAATGTTGGCCGATGTTGTACAATGTTTAGCAGGTCTCTACAAGAAAAGCACAGTCGAGTGACTGATTATTAAAGGGGCAAAATAGAAGAAAAATACCACACGAATATCTTGATCAGCCTAATCACAGCTGTTGATTGGCTGGTAATTTCTGATTGGGTTAATGGGATCACTGTGGTTTGTGTTATGCCTCATTCTGCTGTTATTAGCCTGGGATAAGGCTGTATCCTGATGATATGCTCTTCAAACGTTGTCAGTAGAGGATGGCAAATATTAAATTAAAGTGGACTACAAACTGTTTTTCAAGAAGCTTGATTTAGAAATTACAGTGAACCTATTTCTGTTAAAAGTACTATTTTTCATCCACTTGAATCTTAAAGTACCTATAACCCTCAGCCAGCTATAAATTTTTCGTAAACTAGGAAGGTTGAAATTATTTTCTTTGGTTTTTCCTTCATGATTTTATTGGCATTCAAAACCATACCTCAGCCCTAAAAATGTGGGCATGCAAGGAACCTGGGCTGAGCTGTTCTGTGACGTAGTTTAAGGGACTGCTCCAATTTCAAGGAAGTTTAGGGCTGTTTTTTGGAGGTGATAACCAAATAATAATGTCAGACTGCAGTTCAGGTAGTAGTTCTTACTAGGAAGGCAGTGAAAATGATTCAGAATGGAATTATATTCCTTATGCTACATCATCAGCCAACTCGTCCTAAGACCTTTTTACGATAAAATCATTATGAAATTATCCCACAGGGAGCCAAAAGGATGATTTTCCCAAAACTTTGAGTAGCTGTAAAAAAAAATTTAATTAAAAGATTGGATGTTTTTTTGTGCAAAATAATGTTCTATGAGGCAAGTACCTTCAGAAAACAAATAAGGTGAAAAGGGGTTATAGGCACTTTAAGTTTTCAATCCTTCATCAAAATTGTATCAGATTTTCTCCAGTATAACTGGAAAGCATCCTCCGCTAATCTGAGAAGTTATTTGTATCTTTTGTCATGAGAAAGTTTATTTATTTAGGGTTTGTTCTTGGGTAACTGACACTCTTCTTGTATGGACATGGTCTGTTATTCCTGACCAGCAACTTATAAAAAAAACACTGAATTTCAATGAAATTTCAATGAAACAACCTCAGGGGCTGATCAAAGCCAGGACCCAGCTAAACCACAGATAGAATTGTAATGTGGAATGCATCTGGACAAAGAAAGTATTTGAAGTTCCCATAATTATTATATATTATTGCATCCCCAAACTGATATATTATTTTTCTGCTTGCTATTATGGATTCATTTTTTACTCTTTCTGACATCCTTTTCATATCTGTCAAGCACAGTCCTCTTGTACTCTGAAAGAAAGGAAAGATACTCATTTTAGTTTCCATGCAACAAAATGAAATAATCATTAGCAGACCTATCTCTATATAAGTAACATAATTATTACTTTGGTACGAATTGTACGATTCGTACGGTGACGTCATATTCGTACAATGATAATACCTAACCCTGACTACAAACCTAACCCTAACCCTCCACCAGGGTTTAGGGTGTTTAGAGCTAATTAGTAATTCGTACAGTCGTTCGTACAATTCATACCGATAGAATAATCCATTATTGGATACTTATTTTCTTGCTATACCCACCGTTGGGTTTTACCCATAGTTCTGCTGCTTGTGCATTCAGTGGACTTTCTAAGTTTGGATCTGTTGGAATGATGAACAGAGTTGAAAGATTAAGTTAAAACATCTGTTGGAAACTAGAATGAACTAAAGCAGGGCAAGCAATCCCTGACTTTCCAGTGACCATGATTGTGACTGAATGAAGCATATTTACATTACATTTGCTTGAGTTTCTTTTGCAGTTCTTCAATTAGCCTGCATAGTGGTGCAAGGGAGAGGGAGAAAAGAAATTCCCTCTCACTGCTATGTAGGCTAGCTGTTCTTCATTTCTTTTCACACTTAGCACTACAGCTTACCACTTTATATTACATTCTTTACACTTACTAGTGCTACGCGGCAAACATGATTCAATATCATAACTACATATACAATCGCCGTGACCCCATATAACGCACCAATACCCACGATTGCTCTCATCTGACTTGATAGCTCAGTTGGTAGAGCGCCAGACATGTAACCTGGAGGTCGTTGGGTTCGAGTCCCACTTGGGTCAGAGATTTTTTCTCTTTCCCTCGTAGGGCGTGCACACTTAGCACTACAGCTTACCCACTTTATATTACTTCATTTCTTTACCCTTGCCCGATTTTCAGATGGTACAAGGTCATCCGCTCACTTCCTCCCAGGAGTAAGTGAGCGGCGACCTTGTACCGTCTGAAAATCAGGGTTCCCTTGCCCATCTTGTGAAAAATTACAACTGCTGACAAGAGACTGCATTCTTTTCACTGGTTTTGCAATGCTTGTATTCTTGTTGGACATGCCACTTAAAAGTCCTATTGACCAACTGATATTTCTCAAGTGAGCATTGCCATGTCCAAAACAAGTCAATAAAAACTTAAATCCCAAATACTCTTCAAAGGCCAACTGACCTTAAAAAAAAAAAAGAGGCTTTCCCATGACATTTCTCTGACCATCCCAGGACCGATAAGTTGTCAAATTTATGCCAACGGTTAATGCCCGGGTTGGGAATTGACTGATACATGTACATAATTTGCTTTATTTTGACAAGCTCTCGAGTAAAATTTTTTTTTAAAGTTATGCTATAATATAATGATGATTCACCTTCCAGTAAACTCTGTATTGACAATAGAATTGTCCTAACATTGTAAGAAGGTGCCCACTTCTCCTAAAAGTAGATCAAAAGTACAACAATATATTCATACATCAGCATGCAATCAGCATTTGGGTAAAACAGATACACCAGCCTCGCTGGTTAGCTCAGTTGGTAGAGCACAGTCTAGAGTGTGGGAGGGAGATCGGGGGTTTGAATACCAGCCGTAACCTTGGGCAGTGATCGATGTATAAGCTGTTGGCCTTGTCTCCTTCCTCTTCTAATCTATACAAGGGGGACGTGAAAGAACCTGATGTTATTTCGAGGAGTAGGGATTGTCTCCCGACACAACAGCCTGGTATTCTGAGATACCAACAATCACTCATGATTGTAAACTGCACAGCAGCATATTGTGCTACAATAGCAGTCTGTATCACAAAAATAACTTTGTGAAGCACATTTGAATATATCGATATAGAATTTGTGCTATATGAATGGATACCTTTTTTTTTACATGTAATAGTTGCCGAGGTGAAGGATTAACTAATTTGATCAAGCTTAAGGACTTGACTTGATCAGGGAATACTAACTTAAAGTGCCTATGAACAATATATTTTAATTTTAGACATCAATTCTAAATCAAGTGAATAGTAGAATGGTAGAATATATTTTGCTTTGAATGCTGTGCAGCTGAGTTAAAGAGGTTTTGATATCCAAAATGCTAATTACATGACGCCAGGGGAGGTATCTGCAATCACTTCTTAGTAGTTGTGAATGGGCATTTCTACTGATATAGGAAAAAAATTATAACATTTTATTTCAACTATGGGTATAATACTGATAATTTGAAAAAATTGTTTAATTGTAGCAAAACAATTTGTATAATAATTTATGCCTCCCCTGATGTCATGTAATTAGCATTTTGGATATTAAAACCTCTAACTCACTGGCACAGCATTCAAATCAAGATATATTGTACCATTCTACTGTTCACTTGGTGTATAATTGATATCTAAAATAAAAAAATAAGCTTCATAAACACTTTAACAATAGCCCACTAGTATATATTAATAGTAACAAAGGTTTCAATGGGAGGCTCTGAGACAAATTGAATTTGTTCTTTGGCCCTCTTATTGAAACCTTTTTGTGTGACAAGTAAAGCATACATCGAAAGTAGGCTATTGTATGGGATGAAGTATCCAATGTATGATGTGGAGTTACTATTAGCTGGTCCTTAATGGGTGTGGTAAAGTGAGAGAACCTGAAGACAAGTAAAAATGAAGGAATAGTTAGTGTAAAAACTAGTGTTGGTCTGTGTCATTGAGGAAGATAAACACTGGTCTGTATAATCAATTAAAAGTCAACTAAGGTATGCTAACCACCGTGGGAAGTGAGTAGCAGCTGACATGGAGCCTTAGCCTTTCCTCTTTCACTGTGATGAAGGGCTAGTGCTCATGTCAACTCCTACTCCCTCCCCACAGTGCTGGTCAGGTTGATTTATACCAGTGATGTAGGATCAATCATGCTTCCTGGGAAACCCCCACACTTCACCCTAATGTTTAATCATTAATAAACTGCATATCCAAGGGAGGGAGGGGTGGGTGGGTAGTTTCTCAGAAACCGGGATTGAGCCAGACAGTATATAATCACTAACAAACTGTTCAAGCACCTTCAGAATATCCAAACAAATGTTTCCTTGTTGATCAACATTTGGATGGTAACAAGGGGTACTAAATTTTACTTTGGGTGCTTCATAAGGATATTTCTCAGGGAATTCCAGTGTGAGTTTGTACTCAAGGCCATCATATACCTGAAAGAAAAAATAATTGCAATGTAATTATAATATATATATACGTATCAAAGGAAATTAGCTAGTGTGTGGGTAACTGGTAGATTAAATTTTCAATATTGAAGATTGTATCTATCAAGGGACAGCGTTATATATTTATAAAAGCAAGATACGGATTAGTAGAACCATGACCATAAACATAATAATTTTGTTACCGTGTCTTTAACTCCGAGTATAGTCGCTTTCCACTCCAACATCGTATCACCAGTAGGGAAAGCTGATACAGTTTTATCATTCTATAAGTTAAACATCCATGTTGATCAGCAGTTGGACAAATCAATGTGGAATGAATAATGAACACTACAGACAGTGTACTACAGTACATTTTTATCGGTTCTCTGACCGATCAAGAACATGATCAGTGTTTGTCACGTTTGACTGTGAAACTGAAAGTGAAAGGAGCTTTTCATCTTGTTTTTTTTATAGAGAGCCTGACTTTTAACGGCATAAACTGATAACCCTGCTAACATAAATTATGGTACAAAACCTTACCGACATCATAACCTCCATCAGGTCTTGTTGTAACCTGTAAAAAAGACGACAAAAGTACAACACTTCATGCAGGAAACGAGCAAGGAATCCAACGTCTAAATCTAAAAACTATTCGATATAACCAACATCGGTGACGACATGGCCATTCCCTGCTCTCATTTTTACCTTTTTAATGAATTCATTCTGTAGATTTCTTTACGATAAATACTTTTCGGCAACAGCAAAACTCTCGATTCTTGTTCGAAGGAAATGGGCACGCGCTTGAGAGGCCGGTGCTTTTTAAAAATTGCCTCCTTCAGCAGTAACCAATCAGGAAACGGCAATTATTTTAAACTAACCAATCGCAGCGGACCATAAAGCTTCCGTTACCAAGCTCCCAAAGATCATATTTGTCACCAGACCCCTACTCGCTCAGTCCCATGATCCCTTGAGAGCTAAGAAATCCGCCATTTTGGATACCTCGACCTTAAAGATTTGACAAAAAATATGCCTTACGCCAACCAACCGAGCGTTAAGATCCTCGAACTGACAGAAGAGAACGTTAAATTTATCATTGACAATACAGATATAAGGTAAGAATGACATGGCTAGGAAAACATTTCGTTGCATTCATTTATAATGTTTTATTGTTTATCAAATTTTCGCACGTGCAAATAAGCTTATGCAGTTATGAATATGAGTTATGACTTATGTACATTGTATACCGTATATATATAAAGTCGAACCTGTATTAAGCGGCACCGTATTAAGCGGTCACCCTCTATTAAGCGGTCAGTTGTCAAAGTCCCGAAAATTACTTCCCTCGATTGGGCCTTACCATTTTATATGCACACCCCCCCCCCCCCCCCCCCCTATAATTTGAGGATGTCACTTCTATACCCCTTTCGATATAATTTTGGGCATACCCCCTCTGGATGTTTTTCCTTTTTTTTTGGGTCGCTGTTTCTCCAGACTCTCTTGGATAGCCTTTCCAGCCCTATTGAGGGAATTGCTTTTTTACCCCCTAGGGTACCCTCTCACCCCCTCTGGATTTCCAAGTTGCTCAATAGGGGGGACTGCTGGATATTGTATCCTGGCTACCATCCTGGATATCCCTGGTGTGGATATCTATTCACCTTCCTATACCCCTTTGGATATTTTACTCATCCCCGTCTGGATGTTTGTCAGTTTTATTCCCGCTTATTAGTCTGTTGGGTTACCTGTGGTTTATCAATTAGTTTCATAACAATCTCAGAAGAGTCTATATAATTGCTCGGTGTGAATTCTCTTTTGCGATTCCTACAAAACAAATCTTAAATAATAAAAGATTGATACACGACTTTCATAATGGCCGCCTCCTAATTTGCATATGCGATTTCCCGTTTCGGTAGTTTATCCACATGTATAGAAAATATGGACATTGCCATGTCAAAGAGCATGTCGACATCAGTGAACTTATGAAAGTTGAGTGCTGTAGGTTATAAAGCAATGAAGTTACAGCCAGTTGAAATTAGAGAGATTTGTATGAGAAAAACGACGGAGGCCTTTATAGCCTCGCTTTCATATTTTTCTGCATTACAAATGCTCATAGCTCAACAGCAATTTTCCACATTCCTCTAAAACTCAAAACAATTACTAGTTTTAATGTGATCTTTCATGTAGTAGCATTGGTTTTCCCCTACATATTTATCTTCCAAATTATGCAAATTAGGAGGCGGCTGGAGGCAACCATTATGAAAGTCGTGTATACTTAATGAAGTTGTGTGAGTGGTTTTTGGGCGATTCGGGGCCTTCTAAAGCAGTTTATTAGGATTCAAAATTTTGACCGTTGGACGCGGCTCTAAAAAAAATAACAAGGTAGGCAACTCGACCTCGCCAAAGCACATACTTACCTCAAAGATCACCCAAAAATCGGCACTTTTCTTCATCTCTCACTATTCAGCTTTCGGTACATGCAGGAGGAAATAGTTATCAAGCAACATCTGACCAGAGTTTTAGGAAAATCCATCAAATTTATCATCGCCAAACAGCCTCCTGAAGACCCAAAAAGCGTGACCTCCCAATGATCTGTAAGAACCAGACCGACCAAAGCAGTCCAAAATTTTCACGTCCCTACCCAAAACGATGCAAATCGCCTTTTTTCATGGGGGGACCCCCAAGCGTGAAATTATACTTCCGTTTAAGGAACGGAAACAAATATATCGCCAATCAGAGGACCATTACTAGGCTTTTAATGAAACTGGTGGTTACTGACTAATTTTAAATTTGTAACTCACCAAAATTTCTCACGTGGAACTGTCAAAACACTCGGTGAAGACCCTGGCCCACTATCTTGGTCCTCTGATTGCCGATATATTTGTTTCTGTTCCTTGAACGGAAGTATAATTTCACGCTTGGGGGTCCCCCCATGAAAAAAGGCGATTTGCATCGTTTTAGGTAGGGGTGGGAAAATTTGGACCGCTTTGGTTGGTCTGGTTCTTACAGATCATAATGGAAGGTCGCGCTTTTGGGGTTTTGAGGAGGCCGTTTGGCGGTGTTAAATTTGATGGATTTTCCTAAAAACTCTGGTCAGATGTTGCTTGATAACTATTCCCTCCTGTGCCGAAAGCTGAATAGTGAGCGACGAAGAAAAGTGCCAATTTTTGGGTGATCTTTGAGGTAAGTCTGTGCTTTTGCAAGGTCGAGTTGCCTACTAGGCTCGGTTTCAGCCGTTGGGGTGTCGTTTCTCCAAAGCCTCCCCCCACTAACGGCTGGGCGCGCGGTCAACACACCGTGTCCGTGACGTCATCTGATTAACTTCAATATTATTTATTTATTTGCGTGTAGTGTAGGTTCGATTCTGCGTAAACTTTCAAAACACATTGGAATTCTTTAAACTAAAACTCCAAGTGTGAAATTAATTCGACGTATGTAAAGGTTTTATTTAATACCTGTTATTATTAGCTCTCATGTTCACAGTCCAAGTTTTCAAGGAGAGCCCGGCTGTTGAGACACTCTTGCTGACAGAAATTTATACAGGGATAAAAATTAAGTTCAGATGTTATCTCGGAGTCGAGTATTCCCGCTTAGTACTTGTGTAGAGTATGTCTTGGAGACATAAATTGTACAAACTTAGTACATAGGACTTGAAGAATTGTAAAACTCATTTGATGCAGCGATTTTCAAGTGAATCGGTGATTGCAGAGTTAAACGCGTAAACATGGCCTGCGTCAGACGTGATTTCCTCTCTTCTATAAACTCTTTTAATATGGAGTCGTCAGTCTTTTCTTTGCCGATAAAGGCAGCACTAATTTTCTTTGAAGTAAGAATAGCCGGGCTACCTTGATCTTGCATCGGTAAGGTTAAATGAGAAATGACTCAACATTACGAGCTGCGACCTTAATGAGCTGACGGTTTCCCAAGTGACTTCCAGAGCCAGTGCGTTTACTGACAAAGTGTCTTCACCCGAAAACTAACTCTCTTACTGCTTCTTTGTGTGAATCCTTGAATTCTTTGAAACCAAACTTTTCCAGAGCAAATTTAAACGCATTTTCGAACAGCAATCGAAAGTCTTTGGTCCGGCTTTCAAAAGTTTACAATGTAAATTATGCAAATCAATTTAGCGACAGGATTTGAGTGGCAAGTTTGTGATTGGCTAAAACCCGACAATGCCTCAGCTCGCGCGCCCAGCCGTGAGTGGGGAGAGGATCGCGGGCTCACCGAAACCCCCACGGCTGGAAACCGAGCCTAGTTGCCTACCGGTAATTTATTTAGAGCAGCGGCCAACAGTCAAAATTTCGAATCCTAATAAACTGCTTTAGAAGGCCCCAAATTGCCAAAAAAACACTCACAACTTAATTAAGTATCAATCTTTTATTATTGAAGATTTGTTTCGTAGGAATCGGAAAAGAGAATTCACACAGAGCAATTATATAAACTCTTCTGAGTTCGTTATGAAACTAATCGATAAACCACAGGTAACCCAATATACTAATAAGCGGGAAATATACGTCAAGTCTGGGAAGCCTGCGGTATAAGGAACTTTGTTTGAGTTGCAAAAAAGAAACCCTTTTTATCTTGTGGATTTGCGCAAGCGCAGAACACTAGTTATTGGGGTTATAGTGGTCCAAGCTAATTTATTCATCATTTTATGGTGTGTAGATCTGTTGGCTGTCCGAATAGTTTTAGATATTCCGAAGATACATTTACGGATGTTTATGGTACGCGTCCAAGAATTGAAAGATTTGGTCATGCAGGAGAAAATGTATTGATTGTGCCCTCCTAATACCAGACACTCCAAACCTGGACAGACATGGTTTTGGGTCCCCACAAATCACTTAGTGGTGATGACGTAATGATGATGTCATTGCTCACATGATTTTAAGTACATGCCCATATCTCCCTCATTTCTAATGCCAACAAGCTCAAACCTGACAGACATGGTAGTAGGTCCCTATCAAGCACCTAGTGGTGATGACGTAATGATGACATCATCGGTCACATGATTTTATGTACATGCCCATATCTCCCTCGTTTTTAATGCCAGCCTGCTCAAACCTGGACAGACATGGTTATGGGTCCCTATCAATCACCTAGAGGTGATGATGTCATCAGTCACGTGATATTAAGTACATGCCGATATCTCCCTCATTTCTAATGCCAACCAGCTCAAACCTGAGCAGATATTGTAGTGGGTCCCTATCAAGCACCTAGTGGTAATGATGTAACGATGACGTCATGGGTCATGTGGTTTTAAGTACATGCCGATATCTCGCTCATATCTAATGCCAGCCGGCTCAAACCTGGGCAGATATGGTAGTGGGTCCCTATCAAGCACCTAGTGGTGATGACATAACAATGATGTCATCGGTTACGTGATGTTAACTACATGCCCATATCTCCCTTATTTCTATTGCCAGACCGTTTAAAGGTATTGTTTCCCCACGATTCACTTAGTGGTGATGACGTAACGATGACGTCATCGGTCACATGATTTTTAGTATAACAAAATAATTTGCTTTTTGATTTGCAAAGAGAGTTGACTTCATATTAAAGCCACTCGTATGGAAGCCAACGGCAAGACTTTTCATGAACATAAATGGGCACGTTGTATACGGCACAATGTTCATCCTCCTCAGCTTCAATCTCTTGTACATCATTTAAAAACTCTTCATCGCTTTGAGGAGCATGATCTTCCTCTAGGCTGTGAATTTCATCATCAAATATAGTTTAAGGGAAGAGTATTTCTTCATCTGCTCAAGATACTTCTATTCTGCTCAAAGAACAGCAACACCTCTAGCATGAATGGTTTTACATTCACAGTCATTTTTAATAAGTTTTCATTTTTTTCAGAACAAGACAGAATGGAGTTTAATATATCCAAATGTGACTTTAGTTAGTACTTACCAAAATTTTTACATTAATTATTTCACTTTATCAAACTGAACTGAAATAGCGTAATATATTCACATAGATTCCATCCTAAAAAAACTTGTTTTCTTTGATCTTCCAGCCAGTTGACCTCCGGGTCATGCACTGTTTATGTTTGATAAAACGTTTGCAAGTGGGCCATTCCACAGTATTTTGCATGTCACGGAGGGGAAAATCACAAGATTGAAAGATGCCCAACAATTAGATACTTGAATTTAAACAAACTTTTGAACTATCATGTATACCATTTTCAATAGCTCTTTAGGTGTCATGAATTTCAAAATGTTTTGTAAAATATCCAGGGAGATATTATTTTTAATGTTCACTATCACGGAGGGGAACAGAGAAGTCACAAAAAGTACAATTCCAAAACTAACCCCAAATTCCTGTGAATATATAAAAGCTACAACTTTAAACACAAGATTTATTAAACATTTAGTTCATCAACTAACAAATGACATCAAATAATCAAATGTTTAATTTCTGTAACTTCTCCAGCTAGAAGGTAAGTCAAAAGGACCAGCGTCACGGAGGGGAAAGTTTTGTCCCATAACAATGTCGTACCAATTTTGTCTTAATTAATCCCAATGGAATATTAATTTAACTTAAATAACATTATGTAATTATTCTGGGAACATATAAGCAAGGCTGTAAATGTAAATCTATGAGCAATCAAACTTATTACTAGGTACATTTACATGGAGCACATGGCAAAGGTTGCCCACAATGCATTGCTGCTATGAGCATGCTCAAATGAACTTTTGCCCACAATGCATTGCTGCTATGAGCATGCTCAGAGGTTACAATTATCTGATTTGGGTACAAACAACATTTTGTGTTGAATGTAGTAAAATGATACATTTCTAAGTAATTTAAACAGCTTTTTAAGTTTTAATTCCCCTCCGTGACATAATTTTCCCCTCTGTGACACTTGTTATTATTGAAATATAACAAAGAAATGTTGCAGTTCAGAAATTTTTTCCATTTATATAGTTGTATCGTACTTGAACTCAGAAGTTTATAAAATATTGTGAATTTTGTTTCGACTGTTTTGGAAATATCAAAACTTTTATACCTAATTTTGTCACGGAGGGGAAAGTTCCCTCTTGGACAAACTATTATAATAGCAACTGAAATAATTTTTTGTTTCTCTATTGGTGCGTGTGAAGAACTGTGTGTCCTGATATTTTTTATTTGTTGAATGATACATTTTATGCAATGTCTAAGAAATTTTAACAGCTTTTTAATTTTTAATTCCCCTCCTTGACATAATTTTCCCCTCCGTGACGCTTGTTATTATTGAAATAGAACGAAGAAATGTTGCAGTTCAGAATTTTTATTTATTTATATAGTTTTATTGTACTTGAACTTAGAAGTTTATAAAATATTGTGAATTTTGTTTTGACTGTTTTGGAAATATCAAAAAATTTATACCTAATTTTGTCAATGAGGGGAGCTATAGCAACACCCCCTTAACAGCAACTGAATTTTTTTTTGTTTCTCTATTAGTGCATGCGAAGAACTGTGTGTCCTGATATTTTTTATTTGATTTTGACATAAAGCAAGTAGCTCATAGGATTTTTGTGGTTTTCCCCTTCGTGACAGCCAATTTTGTATTTCAGGTAATTAATGATAATTTATGACAAGATAAGTGTGTGCCGACATTACAAAATCATTTTTTTTTTATACTTTAGTTATTAAATAATGGAAAAAATGCAATGATCTTGTAAGTTTTCAGTAATTAAGAATTCAGAGTTCCATGTCCCAAATACTGTGGAATCGCCCAAGTTACATTTGGCTAGCATTAGATTCCAAAAAACTCAATTCTGTGATTTCAAAGTTCAGAAGATCAATTCGATTTAGCTGCACTAAATAATAACTTTGTCACACAATCCTTGTTCAGATTGGAAGGTTCCAGAACTACTTAGACTGCATGCGTCAACACAATTAGCCATTATTAAACAAAGGTTCTATACGTAATCAAGCTATGAATAGGTCGTTTATTCCATACACAATAGTAATTTAACTCGTGGATGCATGAATGTGCAGAACGAGTTATTGGGTTCAGGTGGATACAAGATAATTTATTTGTTGTTTCTTTCTGTGACTCGACGACTCACAGTTGACTTTCCAAATGACCGTCCAAGGTTTTGAAAATATTTGGTTATGCTGGAGAAGATGTATTGATGGTGCTCATCTAATGCCAGATGGCTTCAAACCTGGACAGACATGGAGTGGGTCCCTATCAATCACTTAGTGGTGATGACATAACAATGACGTCATCGGCCACATGATTTTAAGTACATTGTACATGCCCATATCTCCCTCATATCTAATGGCAGACAGTTCAAACCTGGACAGACATGGTAGTGGATTGCTATCAATCACTTAATGCAGGGTTTTCAATAGAAGCCGGCAGCCGGCGAATCTCGCCGGGTATTTTACATGAAATCGCCGCCTACTTTGATTGAAAAATTCCCCAAAAATTAGATATTTGCGCCAATGGCACTCGATGCTCGCCGCCTACACTTCAAGTTTTGCCACTTACTTCAAATGTTATTGAAAACCCTGTTAGTGACAATGACGTAACAATGATGTCATCAATTACATGTTTTAAGTACATGCCCATATCTCCTTCATTTCTAATGCCGTGCTGGACAGTTCAAACTTGGACAGGCATGGTATTGGTTCCAACAAATACTTAATGGTGATGATGTAACGATGATGTCATCGATCACATGGTTTTAAGTACATGCCCATATCTCCCTCATTTCTAATGCCAGACAGTTCAAACTTGGACAGGTATGGTATTATTGTCCCACGATTCACTTAGTGGTGATGACATAACAATGACGTCATCGGTCACACAATTTTTAGTCTGGGAAATCCCAAATTTCAATGAAAATTCAGGAAATTTTTATTTTCAGGCCTCGCATACCTATTGTTTGGGCTGTTTTGTTCAATGTTGCTGTCCCAAATTAATAATAATTATTATAGGTTTTTATGGCGCTTTAAAAAATCTCAATGCGCTTACATGGAGTATGAGAAGACTATTAAAAAGTAGAAAATAGTAAAAATAACTATAACTATAGTAAAAATAACTATAACTATATTATAAAAATATATATATATATATTAATATAAGAAGTAATGTAAAATATATATAGTTACATAAACACAGACTGATATACATATACATACACATATATGTATACATGTAGAGATATATATATATAACAGAAAATATACACATACAACATAATATAAATACTTCTCTACTGTCACTGCGTCATATAGACTCTTTTGAAAAGAAAGGTTTTTAGAGCAGATTTAAAGCAATTTAAAATAAAGATTTAAATAGCAATTTAATGTTTGGGAGCGTCTGCTGGAGGTCACTGAAAAATGCTTCTTAGTCAGTGAAAAGTCAGGGAATATTTTTCCTGCAAATGTGTGGGAACCCTTATCGCACACAGCCCTTCAATACTATCGATATGTGAATGTTCTCTTTGTTGCTCTGCAAATGGTAGCAATGAGAAAGAAAAGTGAACTATAGTTAGCTATAGTTGTATTCTGCAATCGTTCCTTTATCACTAAGTTAATCTAACTTATTGAACTGGTTGACAGCTTGTCATCTATTTTGATGTTTGAGGTAATTAAATCCTAGTTTGTGGTTTCCAAACTGTCAACACTCACACTGGAATGCATCATGTGACCTCAGCCGAGAAAAAATCAGACACCTCTTAATATCTTGAGCCTGTGTTACTCTAGGCAATGTTTCATGCAACTTGTATGAGACAAGTTGCATGAGAAGCTGCCTAGTGTAATATAGCAAATAAATGTCTCACACTTTAGTTGCAGCATTGCAGCAAGCATTTCATGAAGTAGAACCAAGTTCTACTTTTCACAACAACAATTATTGTGGTAGCACTGCAACAACTAGTGACAAGTATTAAGTGCTGCCCAGTGCCCAGTTAAGTGTTGCCCAGTCTAACAGCCCTTGTGCAACTTGTCTTGCAATGGTGGACTGTGTGACGTAAATATACCATGCAAGTCCTAGCTCTGCTGCTACCTTTGCGAGACAAGTTTTATGAAACATTATGTTGTTGTAACACCCCCTGTTCATGCAACTGCAATGCATCTATTTTCTCATTCAACAAAATTGTCAGACAAGTTCCACCTAACAGTGCCTAATGCAACAGTGCCTTTAGAGAGCCATCTGCTTTTCTCAAGGCACTGTCATTATTGAATAGTGATAGTAAACATTCTTAACCAGTTTGGCTGGTTTACTATAGTTAACATCCCAGTATGACCTCAGCCATATATCTTAGAAATATCTTTACCAAACTGTTTATTTGCAATATCATATTTTTCAGTATGGCAAATGGTCTCAGGAGAATATTTATTGCAGAGACACCAACGATTGGTAAGCAGCATAGATATAAGGGTTGTTTGCACTCGGCTACTAGCTAGGTGATATCAATTATCATGATATTTCATTTGTTTTGTAAAGTATATGTCAACGCCAACATTTTAAAGTGGGAACAACTTTTTGGCAAACCAAAATGTTATTCAATGCTACCAAATGTCAAAGCTGCCAAAGAGCAGCTTTGTAGGCTGTTAATAACTATTGTTCAATTGTCAGGTGTAACAATCTCTTGAGTATTGTTCCAAGACAGCTGACGTTATATAACATTAAGCCTTTATAGCACTTATACAATTAGATCTAAGCACTTTACATGAAAATGTATGACTATTAAACCCATCAGACAGATTACCACCCAGAATGCCTTGGGACTAGGCTGGGTCCTAACTGCTACACCGGAGCCCCTTTAGCTGCCAGGACGTTGCCCAGAGTACACCAGTAGGAGTACACCAGTAGGAGCACACTGTTAGGAGCACACTGCTAGGAGTACACCACTAGGAGCACACCGCTAGGAGCAAACCGCTAGGAGCACACATCATGCTGGGTCTCCATTTTCTGGATAATTGTAAAGAAATTATTTTTAGCAGCCCCAAACCAGAGGTTATGTATTTTGGAATACCGTATTTTATCACGTATAAGCCGCACCTCAGTAAGAGTAGTCTTGAGTTCATAAATGCCCGTAATTGAAGCAAAACTTCTTCATAAGAGATTGTCATATCACAACAACGAATTGGTTACAACTTTCCTTGTCCTTTCTTGTGTATATTTTAACCTGCTGTCACACTTTAAATCACTTCAGAATTCTTCTGGTGTTGCTCTCAAACGTCCGATCCAGCATGATCGAGCTCTGAAGTTGAACATAAACTCGATGAGAATTATACTTTATTTGAAAATTTGAAGGCTTCCAAGACCAATTAACCTTTAACAACACTAGGAACCATTCGAGGAGTTAGCAGAGAAGATGACAGGCAACTGGACAGCTAGTTTCTTTGGAAAGCGAAGGAGAGGAGTTTGAGTAGAAATCTTGCTGACATTCGTGTTCTGTGAATTGAATTTCTATTGTTCATATGGCTTTGTTTACGGTCATTGCAAAAAAAGTTTTCTGAAAACACTTATATATAAGCTGCACCCCCAACTTTGTGGCAATTTTTTGTTACTTTCAAAATCTGAAAGTCAAAAAAGGTGCGGCTTATACGTGATAAAATACGCTAACTGCAGAATACTTCCCCCAAACAAATAATCCTTGTGTACAATGTGTAATATGCGATATGTACTATACACTTGATGATCCATAACTCAAACCCTAACCCAATCTTTTAAACTTATCCTTAGGTATAAGTAAGTAACTAAGTAAGTGACTTTATTTAAGTGTCAATGACAGTATTTAGCTTTGCAACTAATTGGGGACACTAGTCCTACGATTTTATGTCCCTATCTGAGAAGACGTAAAGGTCTAACCGTTTACTGTTTTGTAAAGGCAGCACCTTCTACTCAGTTATTTTAAAACCCTGAGTGTTGGTCTGGCCGGGGTTTGAATCTGCAACCTCCCACTTAACAGACAGCTAACCGGGAGGTGGGAGGATGTATCCATTTTGATTTCTCATCATTCACTTTGCGCAATTACATTGTAACCCTTTTCTTCTAACAGCCATTGACTGGGTGCAGATAGAAAACAACACATCAGTACTGCATGATGAGTTCATAGCGCACAGGCTTGGTGAGTACTTTATTACTCGGGCTGCCTGTGGCAGCGCCGAGTCTTAAAATGCAAGTCGTTATTATTATTATTTTTATTTGATGTCAGACGGCTTCTGCGCATGCGTTAAAGGTCAAATTCGAACCAATCAGATTGCACTGTGCTGGTCACGCAAACAAAGGTTAGATTTCCTCAGGCGCGCTCAGATAAGAAAGTTCCAAGCTCAGACTAGGCGAGACAAGGAGATATCAATTTCAAATAGTCATTGTCAGAAATCTATTCCATCGTGGGCAATTATGCAATACAACCTAAATTTGGGTCAGGTCCATGTTTTACAACAGAATAACCAGAGTCTTTCTACTGGATTCGGAGAGCTCGAGACATTATACAAGTCTGCTAATATGGGGAAAACTGAAACAAAAAATGAACTTTTACAGCAGAAACCCTCATATTTGAGCCAAGCGGAATATTTACATGATCCGCTAAGATTTTTACAAATCTAATTAGTTAAGCAGATGTACGCAGTGTATGCCAACTGAAATGCTGTGCTCGTTTTGTGGTTACGGCTTAGTGGGGCAACTACACGAACAAGAAGCATGAACTGCCAGCAAAGAGAGAGGAATTGATCGGAGACGTTAAATTACGTTACTGTGAAGAGGATCAAAATTCAAGTTCTTTAATTTGAGACTGTCTTCTGCCGTGACTCGTGAGAGAAATTGGAAAAGATCTAGCTGTTTCATTCAGACACTGGCAAATTTATTGAAAGCTACGGGCTTACTTTATGAGATTATTATTCATTGTGGAATGAAAGGAAACAGGTTAGCTGAAAGTTAAGTTCGAGGTAGGCTTCGACTTTCATTCCGATTCAGTGCATATGTGCACGAAGGTGGAATGCTTTCAACAACACTAACAATAGAACCAAAACGAAAGATTGAGTTACGTAAGTACTGTAAGTAAACTCTTTTAGATTTGAATACATTTCCTCTCAGTTTGTCTGTTAATGTACTTTTTCTTCTAATTATCGCTTTATTTAACATCTCTGTGATTTAGAGTATGCGTACCTCAGAATAAATTATTTGAAAGGTCAACTAGCTTGAACTCTAGTGTCGATAAGCCCAAATGTTTTTGTAAAACAGTCTGTGAATTTGAGAAGCGGACTTAGAAGAGCTTTCTAATTAGGAATTACATGTTTTTCTTGCTATGAAATTTATGTTTCATTTCACATTTATTCATACAGTTTTAGCCGGACATTTCCCCGAGTTTTTGATCTATTTTCAATCAAATTCAAATGAAAGTGTATTTCATCTTCAAATTATCTCATGTGGCCCGAGTGAAAGGCCAGATGGGCTCTTTTCTACTTTCAACACACAGTCGCTAAACTGTACGAAATCTCCAAGAATAAATCCCTAATGTCCAAACTAACGGGAAAAACTGAAAGAGGAAATCCTTGTGAGAAATCGACGTACATATGAAGCTATATAAGTTATCATCGACTATATGGGAGTCAAACATCGAGCTGCTATGAAACCGCTTGTGACAGTTTGTTTACGCACTTTCATGACAAACGAACGTTTCTACTTTCGACACAACGGTCGCTAAACTGTACGAAATCTCCAAGGATATATCCCTAATGTCCAAACTAAAGGGAAAAACTGAAAGAGGAAATCATTGTGACCAATCGACATAAATATGAAGCTCCAGAAGTAATTATTGAATACATGAGAACCCATAGAGAAAACCGATAATAATGAACACGGTATTAGTTTCACCGACATTTGTGGCGTAACTGAACTCGCACTACAGCATAGCTTGAAATACTGTACGGAAACTCCCGTTTAAAAATTTCCTGATGCCGGAAGGACCGTAGCATTTAAACAATTAGATATCCTTCTGACCAATCGACATACATATTAAGCTGTGAAAGTATGTTTCCATTCCATAACAGCCGATAGTGCAAACTAGTAAACTGCCACTAGTAAATTAACCTTGCGTACTTCCGCGAGTACTGAACTTTCTAGCGTCAAATGCATGTGTTACATTTCCAAACTTTAGGACAAGAAATCTTCCATAGAATCTTCTATTTTTTTTTACAGCTGAGAACTGTATTATTAAACATAAGAAATAAAACAATGGTGCCATTTGAAGAATTATATCATGTCAAAAGTGCAAACGAAGAAATATATATCTACGGACGCGAGCAGCTCGATCGTTTCACTTTGGTCAAATTCGGACTGTTTACGACTGGAACCTGCAGTTTTACCGGACCTGCAGACTAAATTGTAAACGTGTGTTGCATGAATACGTAGTGTTTACAGTAAAAGATCAACTACTTTAATTTACATAACAGAAAACAAAAATATTAAATTACATACATGTATATATACTAGGGGAGCAGAGAACGAAAGTCACCGCGCTACCGGCCACTCCTAAAGACTGCTAATAATTCTTCCCTTTGGTTATTACTAAGAGGAGTTCAAATGAAAGTGTATTTCATCTTCAATCTCATGTGGCCCGAGTGAAAGCCCATATGGGCTCTTGTTGTCTTATAATTAAACGTTTTAACCTCCAACTTAAGGTCTCGATAAAGGTTAAAAATAGAAAAGTTTCGAAAATACGTTTTTTTGTTGCAAATTCTAAATGCAAAAGCCCTAATCTAGCATCCCAAAAAAAACTCAAACTCAAAAATGTTTTTAAAGCCTCGAAAATACGACTTTCCGATTTCCCCCTAAAAAAGGCGCGAAAAATGATTGACAGCTGCTGGGCATGTTATTTCATTCTCGCTATCCTGTGATTTTCTGCGCTACTTTTCGTTCGTAAAGATTTCTGCGTTAATGCAATGTCCAAAAGTAGATTGTTCTTGGTGCCGTATTCAAAAAAGAAGAAGAAAAGCAGCACAATTTAGTTTGTGATAATTTAGTTTTTGAGTAAATTTGGCAGCGGGTGTAAAAGTTCTTAGGACAAACAATGACTGGAGGGATTTATACTCAAGGTCCAAGAAGTTAGGGTAATCGAAGACCGAAAGTCCACAAAGAATCAAGCAATAAAGTTTTATCTTCAATCGACCAAAAATTTAAAGAGAATTCAATGCAGGAAGCTATAAAGGTTTGCTGGTTTTGTTTCAGCATGATGAAATTAGAATGACATAACAGTCTACCGTGTAAATGGTGTGGATTGAGCAGCGCTTCAATGGTTTCCCTGCCTGATAATGTTTGCTTACTGTGATGCCATTTTTCTGTACTCCTAAAAGTGTTTCTTCTTGAAATTAAACTGGAATTAAACTGGACACTAGTTTCTGTAGAAGTATCGAGCATCGATAAACTGTATAGCAGCTTGTCTGAACTTTGTATTATAATCGGCCGAGACTGAACACAATGTGAATTGCTCTGATTGGCTAATGTTAATGAGTTTACCCTTGGAGGCGGGAATCTTACTCAACCCTGAAATGATTTGAAGACCTTTATCGGGCTGTTTCTCGGCTCTTCTTTTCGGCCAAAATCAGAATTTTGTTGAAGTCCAGCCTTTTCACATTTTGTCCAATTTTCCTAAATTTTTCATGAGTCGTAAAAATCAGCCATTTCTCAAATACTTTGTCGGGGAATTTTGGAATTATTTTTTGTTCAGGTTTTATGATCTGGTTTATATAAAAATAGGTTGAAAAACTACTTTTTCTACTTTGAAATGGGATAAAATCTGTAATACGCAACATCAAAAATGCCCGACACAGTACATTTGAGACAATTTAGTCGGGATTCGAAACAGATAATTAAGAAAAAAATTGCTAAACTCCTTCTGGCGGATGGAGTCATTTCGCATTGAAAAATATACAACATTTATACTTTTAACTTTTATTCAAAACGGATTAAATATATACTTTCTTCAATTCAAGACCTTTAAAATGGTATATAGTATGTCTATGTGGCTATAATTGCGACGCCGCAAGAGCGTTTTTCCGAAATGACACATTGAACCTTTATTGAGACCTTAACTTACAGACCAAAAGCATATAATTATCTCTTAAACAGATACATGTACACGTGAAAGACCTTTATTGACTCCCAATATCATAATTTTTATGTACCATAATACCATAGGTTTTTAGTATTAAAAGTCTTCATAGACAAGCATTCATTAATTTTAGTACCTGCCCAGTAGCCAGATATATTATTTCAGAACATTTTTACTTGTACTGGGCTAAGTAGCCAGTTGAAATGGGTAGGGAACCCAGAGGTTAATAATTACTCTTGCAAGCAAGGATGGGCCTGGGTCAGATTTAAGCATAACTGTTTATTTAATATTCTTAGTTTTTTCCCTTACCGCGATTTTCACCTAGTTCAACCAATCAGATTGCACTATTCATTTGAACACAGCATCATCGCATCGCACATGGTGCCATGCCATGTCCTTCATCAACCTCCTCCTATGCTGTTACTGATTGGCAGTGAGGAGGCTTGTTTTCCTATATTTCTGCTTAATCAATAATCCACAGGAACTAACATGCAGGAAAAGGTTTATTAATATTGCTACATTTTTACACATATACATATACATACTTATAAAGGTAAAAAATTACATCATAGAAAAGAAAAAAAAAGATTAAAAAAACAGGTTGTTACATGTAAACAGTTTAATCAAGAAAAGAAAAATACTTTTTGGTGATGAGTGGTTTATCAATCGAAGAGTCATCCACTTACACTGATACAAGGAGGGGCATATAAGGGGCCCCCACTTTTCATAATGATAAGTTAAATTGTTTTTCTCTCTCGCTATGTAAACTTCTATCTGATATGTTCTGCATCTTGAGATGGAAAATTCCATACTGATGACATTATGTGGCCAGGATCTGGTCGCGTCATTTGATTGGATAGTATGCCTAATTATCATATACGAGCCAATCAAATAATGCAACCAGATCCTGGCCGCATAACGTCATCAGTATGGAATTCTCCGTTTCGAGATGCAGAGGTCTCTCTCGGGGACCACGTTTTGATTGTGGTTCCCAATGCAAGACGGATGTATTCGCAGGCTACCGGTAACTTATTGATAAAGGAACATTTTTAAGTTTACCAACTGAAGGTACAGTTATGACAGATATTTACTTTCTAATACTATACAATTTACCAGTTTCTCGTTTTCCTCTAGTTTGGTAATTCCAAATAATATTTCGTTTTCCCAAAACCGTTTCACCTTAGGCCAATAAAATATAAAATGTTCAAGCGATTCCGTTTCCAATTCACATAGATAGCAACCAGGAGAATTAACAATTTTGAATTTACAAAGCATATCATTTGTATATAAGATCCTATTGAGGATTTTGTATTGTAATTCTCTTAGCTTACTGTCTAGAGTTGTTCTAAAGGGAAGAGTGTATAATTTATTTGGTCCCATTTAAGTTTGGAACTGTCAGAATTAAAAATACTTTCATAATTTTTTGAGGCTGTTGACTTATTTGATATTTTAGAAATGAACTTCTCATACAAAACTTTTGACTGCACTTTCCAATGTCTATACACTCATTTTCGCTTATATACAAGTAATAAGTATCTAAAACTAAAGGGAAAGTAGTATCGGTTATTACACTTTTATTTGTGTTTAACAATTTTTGCCAGTCTTTTGACAAAGCGTTCAACATACTAAATAATAAGAAAATGTCCATGGGGGATAGCCTTGTTTTTGATTGACACTTTCTGAATTTGAGTTCTCCTAATTGATCGTATAAGTCACCAATTTTGTAAAAAAAACGGTTTCCATTATTTTGTTATTAAAGACTGACTTGTTAACAATACATTTAAACGTATTGTTCCACAGCACTTAAATTACTTCTGATCAGCTATAAGAGTTTTGAGATTTGGTTCATTTAGCAATTCCCATGTTCGGATACACTCTTTGTAATTGTCTGGAATTTCTAGCGATAGTTTTGTATATTCAAAATTACAATGAAAAAGAAACTTTCCCCCAACAGTTTTCAAGTAGTAATCCAAAAAATATTTCCATCCTGATGGATAATCATTTCTTTATACACATTATTCTCTGTGCGGAGATCATTGACTCGATATCAGGAATTTTTAGACCACGCCCTTTTCAACACAGAATTAATTAATACCATACACTTTATCTTGTCTTTACGACCTTTCCATACAAAAGAGTACAAAAGAGTACTAAAGAGGACTAAAGACATACAATATACAGTGGAACCTCTCTTTGCAACCACCTCTCGTAGGCGACCACCTCCCTTAAGCGACTACTTGCCAAAAGCCTGTTTTGTCTCAGTCAAATCACTGCATTGAATACCTCTCGTAAGCGACCACGACCACCTTTTGGGCTTGGGAGTTGGATTATTCTTTGTTATTTTACCTCCAGTAAGCGACCGTACAACTGAAATCGTTCACACAATCCTCAATTAAAAGGGTTTTCAAGCCATAAACTGTAAATATTTTTTGACACTATCAAGCCCCGTTTATCTGTTGAAGTTCATGTTTGCTGAAAATTTTAAAGGTTTTGAGGTTTTACAAACCAATAATAATAAACTAGTGATAAAATATGTTGTTGTATTGATATTCCCTGTCCCTAGAGACCAGATATCATATTACTAAAATTTGGGCTTCCTGTGGTGGTTACTCTCATAAACGACCACCTCTCGTAAGCGACCACTTTTCCAGGTCCCGAGGGTGGTCGCTTACGGGAGGTTCAACTGTAAACGTTTTGGTATTGCTAAGGATTTAATAACTTGAATTCTGCCAATCAATGAAAGTGATCTCCAATTCTACCCTTTCTAATACTCCTTCAAAGTTTTTTCAATTGATTCAAAATTTGTTTATGGAATAAATAATAATCATGAGTGCATCTTAGTTCTATCGGACTGCAGTTAGGTGCGATTGCTTTATGGATATCACTGAAAATGCGCTACTTAAAATGGCTATGTCATGGTACTGCGCATGTATCGAGTAATCGCTCGGTTGGTGGCCGTTAATTGGATACAAACAGTTAGACTTCCCTCCCTCAATGCTTCATTGAAAGGATTTTCAATATTTTCCCTGGAGACTGTTTACATACACTGTTTGTTAGTCATTTTGATTATAAGCATCCCACATGGCCGAGAGGTTCGTTAGTTCATATCAAAAGGTGGAAATAACTTTTTCCGGCCCAGAACGCGATTGTAAAATCTATCACCGTGACACAGCCCCTTTAACAGCACACATGCCGACAACAGATTAGACAGCTTTTCAACAAAGAATAGACCTAAAGCAAATTAAATGATTGAGCAAGTGATAAAACTGATAAAACAAAAACAAAATATGTAAGTGAACTAGAACATGCCGTTAGCCAGTGGGTCCAACGTGGTCCCAAAGTGACAGGCTCTGAGTCACAATCAGACTTCGGTATTTTAATCGAAAAATCTGCCATCATTCCACTTCTTGACGCACCAGAGTCTTCCACTTCTCGTCGCCAATGTTGTGTGTCTCTACGTTACCAGCAGACTTCGGATTTAACCAGGATAACAACAGATTTAATTTGCCTTCAATTAGTCCTTCATGACATCTCTTCATTCCTATTTTCTTCCTCGTGCTCTTACCAGTCTCAACACAACAATCACGCTCACAGATACAGCCATCGTGTCATCACTCACAGCTCTGTTCATGGCATCGGCAATGCAGTACAAGTTTCCAAGCACATGGAAAGTGGCAAACATCTCACCTGTACTTAAGAAGGATGATGCAGAAGATAGAACTAAGTATAGACCAATTTCACTACTGAGCGTACCAAGCAAGTTAATGGAGACAACAGTTGCGGATTCCCTCACAAGTCACATGGACGTAAACAATCTATTCAGTCCATATCAGTGGGCGTATAAAAAAGCACACTCCACTGAGCTCTTACTGATACACACAACGGAACATTGGAGGAAGGCTCTTGACGCAAACAGAGTCATCTGTGCAATATTCTTCAACTTCGAAAAGGCATTTGACTCAATAGATCATGACGTCCTACTACACAAGCTTTACACCCTCGGTGTGTCGGCACCCGCTCATACAAGTAGTTAAAAGACTATCTTAAGTCTAGGCAGTAGTTTACAGTAGTTAATGGGGTGTATTTAGCAATCAAACTGTTACATATGGTATACCACAGGGTCGGTCCTTGGACCAATACTGTTCTCAATATTTTGCAATGATTTGCCCAATACAATCTCCAATTACGAGTTCGCAAATCTATATTATGTACGCAGACGATACCACCGTGTCTGCGACCGGGGCCACCATTGACGAGGCAATTGGCACTGCAAACAGTGTACTTGCGATAATGTATGATTGGTATATGTCAAATCCAATGACAGCCTACCCGAAAAAGTGGGAATATATGCTGTTATACATAAGGTTTGGATCTTCTAACTTAAGAAGAGTATCCTGCACCTGATGCCTTGGGTTATCTATAGATTTTACAACTGATTAGGCTGGTCCACACCTCTAGAATCACTAAACCAAATTCATTACCGGGCTGCAAGGAAAATTTTTGGGCTCCGTTGGCTAACACCACATGAGGACGTAACTGCCTCTGCCAAGTAGAAGCCACTGAACTTTTACTATGTAAGACTTGCATGTTTTATACATTATAAATGTTTTCACAACATAGCTGCTCCTGTATTATATTATGTTGTGCCTTCCCTAAGAGAATACTTACATACTCCTTACGTAACACTCGCTGTCTACCCACACCGAAAACCAACTACCTGAAATTGTCAATAACATACAGAGGTACGAGGGTTTAGAACATCCTCGGTAACGACCTAAGGCCAACTGCATCACTTAATAGTTTTAAAATCAATCTCCAAAAAATCACTGAACTACTGTAAATAACTGGATATAGTAAGTATAAGTTAATTAGTTTTATTATTATTATTAGGGTAGCATAGCATAGTTATAAACAACGCATTTATCAGCAACGCTGTAAATTTATCATGGGTAAAAAATAATAATATTATTATTGTCACAATGGATTTGTATTCCAAGGCATCATAATCCATTTAGGAATTATTTCTGAGATGTTACGAGAATACTCAAGAACTAAGCACTAATGAAAGTAACTTGTATCTTGTCACTAGGTCTTGTTCCACTGACGAGTGATGAGGTTGTTGATAGGATGAATTTTTCTAGGGTGAGTTGTTTTAATGTGTATTATTCAAGCATTGCAGTGATCCAAACAGTCTATCACTGTACTCAAATCTAGCACTCTGAATTTTGAGGAGACCTGGCCTCGCGCACGAAGTTGGTGTACACGACGACCAAAATTTGTTTTAGAATTGTTGTAACTTTGTCGTTATTTAATTGAATGTTATTAAATTCCCACCACGCTGACCTTAGTTTGATGTAGTTTCTCGAACGTGACGTATCAACCGTTCTCAACAGAAAAAAAACACGTGAAAGCTGCGTAACAAAACCTCTCAGTTTTAGAGTGAATTTTCATAGCGCAATTCCCGCCAATCGTGCCTTCCGACACACACAATCTCCATTTTGCAAATCGCGCAAATCGCACACTTTTTGCATATATTTTTTGCACTTTTTGCATCGCGCACTTTTTTCTTTTTTTGTACGTTTTGCTTTTTTTGTACTTTTTGCTATCACTTTGCCAATAAATGTATTTACATTAATGCGAAACTATTCATAGTATCATGATTTGAGTGTTAACGTTGAATGACAAGATTATGAATAGGCCCTTTGCAGCTAACACATCATGTGGTTGTACTTTTTAAAAAAGGGGAAAAAAACGCAGCGGATAATTACAGACCAATTTCCATTCTGCCTGTAATTAGTAAGATAATGGAAAAAATTATGTTTGAACAGTTATATGAATATCTCACATCAAATAGTATACTTTCTGAGCATCAGTTTGGCTTTCGGAGACATCACTCAACTGCTTCAGCTCTTTTGGATAGCACAAACAGCTGGTTTGTAAACATGGATCGGAAAATGTTTAATTTGGTTGTATTTCTGGATTTAAAAAAGGCATTTGATACGGTCAATCATAGTGTTTTACTGCGCAAGTTGGAACTATATGGTATCACCGGCAATGCCTTATCCTTAATACTATCATACTTAACTAACCGCAAGCAAAAATGCCAGCTGAATGAAGCAGTGTCTTCGGAAAGTCAGATTACGTGCGGTATCCCCCAAGGCTCTATTCTTGGCCCACTCTTCTTCCTTCTATATATAAATGATTTACCAGAGTGTCTTAGTCGGGCTTCTCCTCGGCTGTTTGCAGATGACACAAACCTAACGACATCTGGAAATACTATAGAGGAAGTTGAGACGGCCATGAACGACGACCTTGAATGTGTAAAGGAGTGGCTATTAGCAAACAAATTAAGCTTAAATGTCGCAAAAACGGAATTTTTGTTAATTGGCTCGCATTATAACCTTAGAACCCTTCAATCTCAACCGTGTATTACGATTGATGATAAAACTCTAAAACAAGTTTACCATAGTAGGGTTCTTGGCGTTGAAATAGACCAACATCTATCCTGGGACAAGCACATTGATAATATTGCCAAAAAAGTCAGCTCAGGAATAGGAGCCATGAGACGAATTCGAGATTTTGTTGAAATAGCCACTCTAGTCAGCATATACAACGCATTAGTTCAGCCTCATTTTAATTACTGTAGTGAGGTATGGGATACCTTTGGTCAAGGTCACTCTAATAGGCTTCAGAAACTCCAGAACAGGTCTGCAAGACTAATTATGAATATGAGTAACGATACCCCTGCCATAGAGGCATTAAATGCCTTAGGCTGGGAAACTCTAGAAACTCAACGAGCAAAGTCAAAAGTAAAACAAATGTATAAAGTGATCAATGGCTTAGCTCCGAGTTGCCTTGCAGATCTGTTCTCGAGTAAGAAGAATACAACTCAATATAACCTCAGGGGCTCCTCTGCCTCACTGCAGTTACCACTACCAAAAACGGAATATCTCAAGAAAAGCTTCTCATATAGCGGAGGTAAATTATGGAATTCGCTTCCTGAAGCCATTCAAAAATCTGACTCCCTATCTATCTTTACTAGCAGAATTAATGCTCACACTTTTACATGATTCTATTTAGTAAAGGTTTTTATAGTAATAAATTAGAGTAGTTATTATTAATGTATAGTAGTTATTATTATTAGTCGTTAGTATTAATGTAGTTTCAGTATAACTTTTAAATTAATAGTTTAAATTTTTATGAATTTGTAACCACACGCCCCTTGTGGAAACCAGCTTTTTATCTAATAGTTGACGGGGCAAGCGTGTATAAATAAAGTTTTACTTACTTACTTACTTACTTACTGGAGAGCAAAAAATATCTGACTTCATTTATTTAAAATAAATTGTACAAGATCGGTATTGCCATTAGCAAAACCTCTTTGTAAATGCTATTTTCCACCTCCAATCAATTGTCGATCTTTCAAAAACAGCGATTTTAAAGATAGCTTGCTCTCCAGCATCCATGGCAACGTCTTTCCCATGGGGATCACGAGCTCAATTCATTCGTTAATGAAGTATTATATCAGCACGTGACTGTTAGCTGCAAAGGGCCTATTAAATGTATATTCAACAAATGAATGTTGTTTAATAGCTAGTTTCTTTCGGCTTTGTCAGAAATGTTATTATTGCTTTATGCAAACGTCGAACTTAAGTCGCGCCGATCCTATTAAAAAATAGGTTCGGTAGAAGTTCGACTTAGGGCCGACGTGGCAGCAAACGTCGAACCGTTATGCCGATCTTAATTCACTTGCGCCTAATTAAATCACGGGAACTAACACGTGTCCTGGCGCATTTCACTTTTCGCCCGCGGTTAGTCAGTATGGCGAAATACAGCGCTCGGTCGAATATATTAAAGAAAGGCCTTTCTGTGGAAAATGAGTGTCCAAAACAGAAACAGAAGAATGGCGTTCTACATCGCATTCGGTGCCGTGTTTTGGAGACGATGGTTGTCAATGCAAGTGGCGTTATTGGCCATGTTTCTAGCGGTTGCGATTCACACATTGAAACCTCTGATAATAGTCGATCATGCCGCAGTTTTCAACGACATTCTGGATGGTTTGACTTCATATGGTAGAAGCGTTTCAAAGCGAGCTATATCGCAACATTCGCAATAGCCAATGCTTCTGCCGGCATTCCAGCCAGACACGTCTTCATTACTTTCGAATACTGAGCATTTATTACAAAAGGGCATTTCGCATTTAAGGCAAATGTATTTTGTGACGTTAAAGCACGAACTACACATTTCCGGCAGAGCGATCATGCAATCACTTCCGATCCAATAGGCCGCCATTTCGCCTTCGAAATCGCCTTTGTACAGCGCATGCTCACCGGGGAGGGGTGTTTCGGAGATGGAGGAGATGTTGTTTTCACGGTTTTGCCACAATCCATACTAGTATGATTTATTTATTATTTTACATAATTTATGAATTTAGTTCGGCGTGTGTTAAGAACGACGTTTGCCGTAAAGTCGCACCAGAGTCGTATTTCCCGACTTGGCTACTCGAACCTCATGCTGGACTCGTACCTATTGAATAGGTCGATCTCAATTGCGGCAAACGTCGTACTATCCATGAGCCTATTTCAGAATTAATAGGTTCGACTGAATTAAGTTCATGGCTAGTTCGACGTTTGCCGTAGGCCTTAGTGATCCGATGGAAATCAGCCTTAAAATGTGCACCGATCGACCGTCTTAATTCATAATGCGATGACGTTCATTCAAGTTATACTCCAGTGGACTAGAAACCAAGAAAGATTATGTGGTATAAATTCCTTTCAGTGAGTTGATCTTTTGCACGTGCCAATCTAAATTGTCTATGATATCACAAGACATAATTGAGTTGTTTACAAGAATTCCAATGGTGGTCGAATTGGCGCGATGGAAAAAGTGCGCGATTGGCGCGAAAGGCGTGATTTGCGCGATCGAAGGCAAAAAAGGCACGATGAAAGGTTGGAATGAGTGTTTTTTTTTCAACATTTTTTTTTTCTTACGCTAGTTTTTGACAGATATTTCTTTTGAAGAAAGCATAAAGTGCAAGAAAACCACAACGTTCTGTGGCGAATTTCAAGTGCATTTCACCTCAAAGTACATATGTAAATTTTCTTCTCCGGTATTTCTTAAAACGATAAAAGTTCATTGTGATGTGGAGTAAAAATCGGGTGGAAAATGACGAACTTTTTCCGACAGAATTCGAACAAATTCGTTTGTTTTTTCAAATAAAACCATTTTCGAAAGATTGTTGCTCTTGTTTCTGTGCACTCTGAAGTCCTAGGGTTATAGGATGTTTAGATTTTGAGAAAAATAATAATAAATTCACCTCGCATATGGTGTTGCAATTCGGAATCGAACCCGGGTCACAGAGGTGAGAGGTGAAGAAGCACAGACCACTTAATTGCAAGTTATCCCACCACAATGACTAACATCGCAGTTACTCTACGACATTAAGACAAAAACAATGGGAAACCATTTGAAGGTAACGTTTCTGATTCAATCAAATTACAGAGTTACGGTACAGTAAGTTACGGTACGGTAAGTTACGGTACGGTAAGTTACGGTACTATTATTTTTCTCAAAATTAAAAAGTCTATGGACATGCCATATCGCACGCATACGAAAACCACTGTTGTGCATTAATTGGGATGGTCAGATCACCAAAGTGGTTCACGACTTCTGATTTAGTTGCCTATCAAAACCTTTATACATTTGTAAATATTCCATGGTAAGTTTAAATTGTCCCAGCTTTAGTACCTTTTCATCTAACCTACATTTTTTTTTTGTAGGATTGTCAATGTGAAGAATTCTGCCATGACTGTTCTATCGAATTTACCTTGGACGTCAGGTGTACAGATGACCAGACTCGACATGTTACCACACGTGACCTTATCTCCTCTGACTCTAGAGTTGTTCCTGTAAGTCCTAAGGGCAAACAAAATAAATGCTGTATAAATCCGTTAACCAGACTGACCTGGATTTTATCATGCCGACCTCAACTTTTTATTGCTATTTTCTATGACTTGAAACAGATAAAATAAACATAATTATTAAAAAGCAAAACATATTAAAACAATGAGAAGTACGTAAACAATGACTTCTCACTGTGTGTCTTTAGTGTGGTCACATGAACACAATGAGAAGTACGTAAACAATGACTTCTCACTACAGTGTGTCTTCAGTGTGGTCACATGAACATGACAACAATGAGAAGTACGTAAACAATGACTTCTCACTACAGTGTGTCTTCAGTGTGGTCACATGAACATGACAACAATGAGAAGTACGTAAACAATGACTTCTCACTACAGTGTGTCTTCAGTGTGGTCACATGAACATGACAACAATGAGAAGTACGTAAACAATGACTTCTCACTACAGTGTGTCTTCAGTGTGGTCACATGAACATGACAACAACGAGAAGTACATAAACAACAACTTCTCGTTACAGTGTGTCTTTAGTGTGGTCACATGAACATGACAACAACGAGAAGTACATAAACAACTTCTCACTACAGTGTGTCTTCAGCACGATCACATGAACATGACAACAACGAGAAGTACATAAACAACAACTTCTCACTACAGTGTATCTTCAGTGTGGTCACATGAACATGACAACAATGAGAAGTACGTAAACAATGACTTCTCTCTACAGTGTGTCTTCAGTGTGGTCACATGAACATGACAACAACGAGAAGTACGTAAACAATGACTTCTCACTACAGTGTGTCTTCAGTGTGGTCACATGAACATGACAACAATGAGAAGTACATAAACAATGACTTATCACTACAGTGTGTCTTCAGTGTGGTCACATGAACATGACAACAATGAGAAGTACGTAAACAATGACTTCTCGCTACAGTGTGTCTTCAGTGTGGTCACCTTTTATTTGTACCAGAGTTAAGACAGATATACATGAATGAGATAAAAGTAACAATGTTAACACAGGTTACTTACATTTGATGAGAAATATAATTAAATATTGTAATGTACATTGTTTTACATACTGCAGTTTATGTGTCTCAGCTGTTGTGTAGTCTTGTGTTATTTTCGCAACAGTATTTAATACTGAGTGAGGTTTTTTTGGATATTTTAGGTTACATCAAGACATAGAGAAGATGATAGCAGTGAATATGGTGAACAAGATGGTGTGTATTATTGATCTACCAGTATTGATATTAGATGTAAGTTGTTGTGTAAATTAAGGGTGTATTCGATTGGGAAATCCGTTTTCGGATTTCGAGATCCGAAAACGGATTTCGTGTTCGTTTGGCAAATCCGAAAACGGATTTCGACTTTAGCATGATCCAAGAAATCCATCTCTGAGAAGGATTTCGTGGATTAATCCAAATCCGGATTTCTGTCTTTGTGTTTTTTGGGGAAATCCGAAAACGGATTAGTAATTAGTACTAATGAACAGCAGTATTCATCGGTAATGCTGTGCGCACGCATCTGTTTCGATTTATATATGTATTGTTCATGGTCCTCAATATATAGGCAGCCATCTATTACACCTGGGAATCCTCGTTTCTCTTCAAATTGATCGATCGTTTCTCTTACCCCCTGACCCTCTGGAAAATGGATGAATCTCGGCCCCAAACGATCTACGATTTATACCTTGCAGACTCGGTGATAAACTTCAAAAGCAGTCCGGGGATGTTGTGACAATCGATCTGACACTGACCTCGTGCACTCGGGATTACCTAGTATCCAAACTGTAATGAGAATCTGCTTTCTTAAATCTACTGGGGCCCTGCCTCCGTGGGTTTGATGCTGAGGTAGCTCTAGACAAAGAGCAAGAAGAATTGACACGCGAGACATACGGAAACAGACGGACGGTAGTGTGGTACAACCTCTTCAAAATACAATGATATTCGCACTCGGTTCGTCCGTTGGTTACTTTGCATGAGAAGCAAAAGAACAACCCCATTGTTATCACACTCATTCAAAATATCTGCAGTATAAAAAAACTCATCAAAAATAAGAAAGAGCGCAGCGAGAGCTCTTCGCCAGTGTGCCATTTTTGATAGTGCATGACCAATTTAATTTAGACGGATTAGACAGTTGCCGTAGCAACAAATCCCTTTTCGGATTTCGTGTTTTTGTGAGAACTGGAAATCCATGTAATCCGGATCACTTGGATTTTCCCAAACGAATACACCCTAATAGACGTACAGACTGAAGTAGACTGAAGTAGTCTGTAAATTAAAGTATGTGCATTTGCCATTATTTTCAATTTGCCACTTTTTCAGTATCAATAGGTCAATCAGTATTAGAAATATCCAAATTAGAAAAAAATGGCCTAAATGAGCAAGTTAAAGGGGCTATGTCATGGTACTGCGCATGTATCGAGTAATCGCTCGTTTAGTGGCTGTTAATTGGATACAAACAGTTAAACTTCCCTCTCTCAATACTTGATTGAAAGGATTTCCAATATTTTCCCTGGAGACTGTTTATATACACAGTTTGTTAGTCATTTTTGCATATTTGCTTTCATTTTAAGCATCCCACATGGCTGAGAGGTTCGTTAGTTCATATAAAAAATGGTGGAAATAGCTCTTTCCGGCCCGGAAAAACGAATGTAAAGTCTGCCATTACTGGAAGCTGTTATCATTATTTAGCGGAAGTGATGCCATACATGTTGTGCAAAATAGTGTGCATAAAATAGGGCCAACCTCGCAAATATAAATATAACTTTCTTCTTGTGTACATGAAGACGTTTATAGTAGAAATATGCCTCCAAAGGATTGTGTTGTGCAGATGAGCATTGCATGTATAAGATCACTTGCGCTGAATAACCCTTTGTATAAAGCTGAACAAAGGAAATGGCCTCCAGTAATGGCGGACGTATAAATTATATTTTTATGACTGTCACAGTATTATTAATTATTAATTAATTAATTAATTAATTATTAATCTTTAAAACATTCCATTACAGATATTCTGATTGTCAAACTCAGGAAAGGACAGGTATTTGAAAATAATTATCTTTCAGCTGTAAGATGTCTGAAAGACTCTGAATTCATTTCCATTAACCTGATTGTTGTCAGTAAGTGCCAGCTGCCTGCAATGTTCACCAGCGAGTGAGGTGGACCCAATCGCTGGCTGTTATTTTGCCAGCAAACAAAGCCCACTGACACATTTTCAGGGTTCCCACGGTCAGGGAAAAGTCAGAGAAGAACACACACAATTCAAGGTCAGGGAATTGCCAGGGAATTTAGGATTTGGTCAGGGAAATCCCAAATTTCAATGTCTTGAAAAGTCAGTGATTTTTTTTTCAGCCTTCACACGCTAATTTGTTTGCACTGTTCTTTTCGATGTTTCTGTCTCAAAATGGTGATTGAATAATTTGAAAAAATAGGAGCATGTTCAGCCTGGAGGTCAGTGAAAAATGCTTGGAGCAACTGCAGAATACCCTGTCGAAAAACGAAGGGATTTCCATTAGAAATGGTGCTACGCATCATAAACGATAAGTCTAGTTTCCAACTCTAACCTTTATAGAACGAAGCTCGTTGTGTTAGTTGCTATGCGTGCTAGGCGACAAAAAGACGAGAGGGAATGAGTCTGACCAGACCCACCCCTGTGATCCCCATTTCTGTGATCCTAAGTGTCTTTAAAGAACGAAGCTTGTTAGAGTAGTGGCTACGTGTCTATGCATCAAAAGGACGAGAGGGAATGAGTCCGACCAGACCCACCCCTGTGATCCTAAGTGTCTTTAAAGAACGAAGCTTGTTAGAGTAGTGGCTACGTGTTTATGCGTCAAAAGGACGAGAGGGAATGAGTCCGACCAGACCCACCCCTGTGATCCTAAGTGTCTTTAAAGAACGAAGCTTGTTAGAGTAGTGGCTACGTGTCTATGCATCAAAAGGACGAGAGGGAATGAGTCCGACCAGACCCACCCCTGTGATCCGAAGTGTCTTTAAAGAACGAAGCTTGTTAGAGTAGTGGCTACGTGTCTATGCGTCAAAAGGACGAGAGGGAATGAGTCCGACCAGACCCACCCCTGTGATCCTAAGTGTCTTTAAAGAACGAAGCTTGTTAGAGTAGTGGCTACGTGTTTATGCGTCAAAAGGACGAGAGGGAATGAGTCCGACCAGACCCACCCCTGTGATCGTGTCTTTAAAGAACGAAGCTTGTTAGAGTAGTGGCTACATGTCTATGCGTCAAAAGGACGAGAGAGAATGAGTCTGGCCAGACCCATCCCTGTGATCCCAAGTGTCTTTAAAGAATGAGTCAGACCAGACCCAACCCTGTGATCCCCATCGCTCTGATCCTAAGTGTATTTATAGAACGAAGCTTAATATAGTAGTGTCTATGCGTGCTATGCGTCAAAAAGACGAGAAGGAATGAGTCCGACCTGACCCACCCCCATCCCAGTGATCCTAAGTGTCTTTATAGAATGTAAACACTGGTACATAATCAACTAAAGTCGATTGAGGTATGCCAACCGCCGTGGAAAGCGAGCAGCAGCTGACGTTTTGAGCGCTAGCCCTTCGTCAGAGCAAAAGAGGGAATTGTGGGTGGGGAAACGGTTATAAAGTGTTGAGTGCATGATTACCGCTGAGGAAACATGTACTTTTTTGCCAGAGCTTTTAAGTCAGCATTTTCTAAAAAGTGTTTTCTTAGATATTCTGGCTGAAAAGGATATGAAGTTGTGGGAGAGAATTATTGATCCACGTACCACAACTGCTTTAGCTGACTTACTCCCTCCTTTGAAAACATGCAAGCTTCGAGACAGGGGACATTCTAATATTCTTCCTCGTGTAAGAACAGAACGCTTTAAGAGCGTTTTTATAAATAGATGTTTATTCAGCCATTTGTAATCCAAACACGTCTGTTTCTGTTTCTGTTTATTACTTGGTTATGCTGAGTTGCTTTACACCAAGATTACACATAACGGAAACAAAAATAGATAATAATAAATAATAATATATAAACAATTAATTAATAATAAATAATTAAACTAAATGAGAATTTAGGGTAGCGGTCATATCTACATAGCAATGTTAACTAAGGTTCGAAAACTGTTAACTGTGTCGGCTTCAGTTGTGTGGCTAGGAAAGTCATTCCATTCAGGAACGGTACGTGGGAAAAAAATATACTTGAAACAGTTTACAGATGGCGAGAAAATATTCAATTTAAAGTTGTGTTTACGTCTGGTCAAGGTTTGTGAAAAAGCTACATAATCTTTAGCGTCGATGGCAATATGACCATTTAGGATCTTATACATTGTAGTCAGTCTATTACACTTTCTTGAGGTGGCTAATCTAGGCCAATTTAAGCTATGCAACATTGCCGACACACTCTCCAGGCGTGAGTACCTATTAAGGGTAAACCGAGCTGCACGCCTCTGGATCATTTCGAGCTTGTTTATGTTTCGGAGAGTGAATGGGTCCCAGACGGAACTAGCATAATTGAGGGCAGATCTTACAATACTTAGGTAGGCACTAGCTTTGACCTCAGGTGAGCAATTATATAAATTTCGCCTGAGAAGATTTAAAGTACGTGAGATTTAAAGTCGTTGATGAAAAGCAGAAACAGGAGTGGCCCTAATACTGACCACTTAGGAACACCAGATGTAACATTACAAGGAATTGAGAATTCACCATCCACTACAGTCGATTGAGTTCTTCCTGTTAGGAAGTCCTTCAACCATGATAGAGTTTGGCCCCTTACGCCGTAATGATCCAGTTTAAGAAATAGGCGTTGGTGGGAGACTGAGTCAAAGGCTTTTGAAAAGTCGAGAAAGATTAGATCAGTCTGTTGACGCTTGTCCAGAGCATATGCTAAGTCATGTGTAGTAATAATTAGTTGTGATTCACAGGAGTGGCGCTGTCTGAAACCATGTTGGAAGGGAGATAACAAGTTGTGTTCATCAAGGTGCTTCATAATCTGGCTTGTTAGGATATGTTCGAGTAACTTACATGAGATGCATGTAAGAGAGATAGGCCTATAATTTGCAGGGTCAGACCTAGAGGCTTTCTTATGGATTGGTGTTACAAATGCATGCTTCCAGTCGGCGGGGATAGTGCCATAGTCCAATGACTGCTGAAAGATGACTTGCAGAATGAGAGCAGATTGATGGGAAGCAATTTTAAGTAAACGAATAGGGATTTTGTCTGGACCAGAGGCTTTATTTGGACTCTGTTTATCAATAAGCTTTGCAATACCTGCTGCAGTGACTGTGATCTTATCAAGAGAAGGAATGCTACTTAGACCCAGGGAAGGCAAGCAGCTAGTATTGTTGTCAATGGCAAAAATTGACTGGAAGTACATATTTAAAGCATTAGCCTTTGCTTTACTGTCCGTGATTGATTGGTTCTCAACTTTCAAAGCAGGGACGCCAATGGAGTCTTGTCTTTTAGACTTGATATAACTCCAGAATTTCTTAGGATTGGAATTGCGGTTACTATCTAAGAGCTGTGAAACATAATCATTCCGAGCCTTGTTTATCGCTTGGGAGGTGAGCTTACGGTGTTGTCGATAGTTCCTCCAAGCAGCTTGGGAATTAGATGATTTGGCAAGATAGTAAAGCCGATGTTTCTTCCGAGTTAGACGACGGAGAGTTCTGTTAAACCAAGGGTTGGTATTAGAAGACCTTATGGTTTTCAGTGGAAAGTGCTTCGCTGCTAGTGATAGAGTAGAGTTCTTAAATAATAATCAGTTTTGTTGAACGGTGCGTGAAGCATGATTTGAGTGCACAAACTGGTCTGAGAATGTACACATATCTTCTTGAAAGCCATCTGCGTTTCCTTTGATGAAATCAAAGATCTTCCTGGTTTTACTTTACTAATATATTATAGAATAATGTGAAAGGCTGGCAAAAAAAATTTGGGATCAATATTATTTTTGCCACTGTCATAATATATTTTACAACAACATCCAATTTTCTCGCGTTCTGATTGGCTCTCCGCTATATGCAAAATAAGTACATACAATGAAAATGACGTCACTCGTACGCCGTGGTAGCTTTGCAAAGTGCTTTCACGGTGAGGTTTGTGAATTCAAATGGATGTTAACTTCGCTTCCAAAAACAAGAAAGTGAGGATTTCACAAGCATTTTATTACTAGGAGAAGTTAATCGGTGAGTCAAATTTATTTGTAGTGTGCCATTTGGCAAAATGAGAGTTTTCTCTTGAGTGGAGAAAATTTCGGCGAATTGTGACTAGACTAGTTCTCTCAGAGCTCAGAAGTTTTGAATTATATAACAATAACTTTTCTGATCCAGAAAAAAAAGAAAGAAAGGATTTCACATGCATTCCATCAATTACAGAAGTTTAATCGGTGAACCAAATTGCCATTTGTCTAAGAAAGCTTTCTCTCGGCAACGGTAATTAGAAGTGTTTACGTTTTGACTTTCAATGGCCTTTTTCGACTCGAAAGCAGTTTATTACGCACTCATTTGAAGTTATAAGTGCTTCGTTGTTGTAAAAAACAAATCGCACACATTTTACCATTGTCTTCACTCGTATTGATCATAGAAATGACGTCATAAAATGTTCAAAACTCAAGTGGAACAACCAGCGTAGCGATTTGTTGTGTGCGATTTGTTAAATAGCAGTTCAAACACTTTTGAAAATTCTACAACATACAGCTAATTGTATATATTTATATATTTTTGGTTTCCTCTAGGAGTTGAAGTTGAAAGCTTTCGCTAAAAAGGTAAAGTAAATTACTATTAGTAAGATTAGGTTAGCCTTGCATGATAAGTTTTTTTGTGCTGTATTAGGATATTTATTTCATTTTGTTTTCATTTTTGGCAACTACACAACTCACAATGCAGAAGTGATTTCAAGCTCCTATAATCTGTATTAATGTTTCTTATCAGGGTTTTGCTAAAGAACATGTCTTGGCAACTACACAACTCACAATGCAGAAGTGATTTAAAGCTCCTATAATCTGTATTTATGTTTCTTATCAGGGTTTTGCTAAAGAACATGCCAAATGGAATCCAACAGCAGGTGTAGCGTTTGAGTATGACCCAGACAATGCTCTCAGACATACAACTTACCCCAGGCCAGAAGAGTGGTAAGATTCGGCTCTACTTCGGTGTAAGAACCTCCCAGAATGCGTCACAAAACTCCCTTTGTTACCTATGAATAATTTGGGACTTAGAATATTTCCCGAGCACCCGAAGCGGCACTTATAAATTTAACAAGGAATTGGGGAGCCTCTACTTGAAAAAACATTTCACTGCTCTCAGCGTAGGAATCGAACCCAGGAAGATAGGATTCATAGAACGACTGACACAACCCTACCCTAACCACTAGTGAATTCGCTTGGTGGCAATCTTTTTTTTACGTATTTATATCCACTAATGATGAGTAGGTGCATAAATTATAGTATTCAATACACTATAATTGCCCTATATCATTATGACGTCAAATTAAAACAATCTATTGTTTAAACGCTAAGGGTCGTGGGAGGGGGACAAAACAGCAACAACACAAAGGAAATCGCTATCAAATGCATTTTGTAGAACGTAGAATAGCCGTAACAGCCACCAAATACGGTAAATATTGTGGGATAAACATTGATACAGCTGATATCTGGAAACCAGACAATTCGAAGTTAAATTTTCCTCAGCAGAGCAGATTTCGTTCAAAATTCTATTGTTCAAATCGATTCTGTCCCCCTCATAAACAAGCCGTGACGTCATAATGATATAGGGCAATTGTAATACGACAACTCACCGAGCGCGCGAGGGCATGGTCTCTAGGGAATGGTTCTTACACCGAGGTAAACCCTAAGATTCTTAGGATGCTTTCCATTTACGACAACTGACAGGTCTGATGGGCCAGTTCTTTTAAAATGGATGCATCAGTTATAGAAATAGCCTGTGTACAACCGTCCGTCTCCCCTCAAAACTCGGGAAGGGACGTCTGTGCTACACTGTCGTTAATCGTGTTCCGGCATAATTTTGCATAAATTACATCTCGATTTCCATTGGCCGAGAAACACTAGACGGTACACATTGTAGATTTCAGATTGTTCATTTTCTATTGTTAACGGCAATGCAAGAGACAAAGAGTGATGACGCGCTCGGAACCGGGGGAAATAAAATAAATTCCCTTCTTCGATAGCCTATACACAGACCTCCGTAATCCCTTCAAAGGAAGGGATTTGGAGATCTTTCTTTCCTCGAGGAAGTGGAAGATTGGATGAATTCGTGAGTTTCAGAACCACATGAACTCGAGGTTTGAGAAGTCGCGCTCGTAGCAACTTGCCTGACCGCCGAGGCTATTGATATTGCTTCTCAGTGGTTGATCGTCTCCCACAGCCATTCGCTTTGCAAAAAGAGCTCGGATCGGATTTTCCCACGGAGCCAGAACTACGGTCAACATAACCGCTAAGCCAATCAGCACCCGCTATGAGGCACCAGCCAATCAGCGACTGGTTACAACGTTCCTGTAACTATCCACGTGACCTAGAACACGATTGACTCATCCGTAGTACAGACCTCCTTTTCCTTCCTTTGAAGGGATTACGGAGGTCTGTGTACAGGCTATTCTAGGAACTGACACGAATTTGAGAACTTTCCCCAAATACGATTGTCTTTGAAATCAGACCATAGTTGGCTTGATCAAAGCTAAAATTGAAACTTTAAACATTATCTGATGAAAATATACTGCCTTGCTGATTTTCTATTGAATGTATGAGTGTCGACCAATGATATCATGAGAAGGAGGAATAGAAAATTAACACTTTTATTATATAATTCTGCCAAGAACACACGAAATAGGCACAAGAACGCACTAAATATGCACAAGAACACCCGAAATATACACAAGAACGCACCAAATATGCACAAGAACGCACCAAATATGCACAAGAACGCACCAAATATGCACAAGAACGCACCAAATATGCACAAGAACGCACCAAATATGCACAAGAACGCACCAAATATGCACAAGAACGCACCAAATATGCACAAGAACGCACCAAATATGCACAAGAACGCACCAAATATGCACAAGAACGCACCAAATATGCACAAGAACGCACCAAATATGCACAAGAACGCACCAAATATGCACAAGAACGCACCAAATATGCACAAGAACGCACGAAATATGAACAAGAACGCACGAAATATGAACAAGAACGCACGAAATATGAACAAGAACGCACGAAATATGAACAAGAACGCACGAAATATGAACAACAACGTACGAAATATGCACAAGAACGCACATTCTCTGCTGTTGAGTGCTCCTGTTATTAGGCGAATCATTACTTACAATGCATCTACTAAAACCGGGGCCACTTCGACAAAGAGAACTAAATACATTGGAAAACGAAAATAAAGCATTCTAAAGTATAAATCCTAGCATATCAATGCGATTTTCTTCATTCGAAAGACTGACTTCTACCCTGGTTCCAGAGGTTTTCTAGAGAGAAGAGCCGCGGCTCTTTCTCCGCGGCCGTTCTCTCTCTAGAAAACCTCTGGGACCAGGGTAGCTGACTTCAGAACTAGTCGAACAAATTCGCCTTTTACTGGATCGAAGCTCGAGCAAGTTGAAATGTTGTCGCAAGTTAGCGTAATTGAAATGCTTTGTTTTCGTTGTGCAATGTGATTGGTTCTCGTTGTCTAAGTGTCAGTAGTCGCACTGCAAACATTTCAGCATGCATTCGACAGTCATGTGGCTGAGTGGTTATGATGATGGACTCTCGATTCAGAGACTCTACGTTTGATTTCCAGTGCAGTGTTCAACGTGATAGCCAGATGATTTGCCAGTTTCTTGTTGACTGGGATTCTTATAGAATTTAGATTTTATATTGGTCCATTTGTTTTTTGCAGTAATCCTGTCTATATGTAGTTATAACTTATCTGAACTGATTATTTTATATGCAGGCCTAAGAGCGAGTACACAGAATTAGATGAAGATCAATGTAAGTAATCGGTAATAAACTACAATACACTATATACACCTATTTCAGAAACTGTTGTCACTTGAGACAAACGACATTCCGGCAGACCGAAATGGTTTGCGGTCATAACTGTTTAACCATGCTGAACCGATGAACTGCGGTGCAATTCGATCAGAATGAACCATTGCATGATATTCATTTTTAATTTCACCAGACTTTGAGCTACACGGCCACAATCCATTTCGGTGTGGGAATGCTGTTTCCATGGCAACATTTTTGGAACACTAGGTGTACTCTCTGAACTTCTAACGAGACCTGAAACAACCACAGGGGCTAATAGAAGCATTTTGTCCTAAAATAACTGTTTTCTTTACTAACAACTCACAGACTGTGTATCAGTTCTCTATATATCGATGTTTTGGTAATAGAAATGCGCCATGGAGAATAATGCATTAATGAGATGATGTCACCTCTGGAATATACCCAGGCTTTTACTTACGCGGTCATGGGTCAGGAAAGGTCACATTTTCACGATTTCAAACAAGCGTAGAACATTGAGTATTCTCTGTAAACCAAAAATTTATTCGCAGAAGTACTCAAAACCTTCCAAATGTTCATAGGTAGAAACATTGCAAAAGGGTTAGGGGCACTTTAATACTTTTCTGTGGTCAATACGTAATGAGGCTTAATTATAATGATTATTAAGATGCCATAATGATTTAACATATTTCCTCTTCAGATCAAGCACCATTTGACCCAAATGCCAAGGCTGATAAATTTTACCTCAATGTCGAGGTAAGCTGTACGTGTGCATGCATGTAATGATCCTTGATATCAAAGATAAGTAGTGACTTGTAAAGCATAAACTACTTAAGAGCGCATCCAATCAGTCCAATTACGCGCTCCTAAAGAGAGGAATCGCTCACTAGACTTCAAGCCCAAGTCCTAACCCAAACCATAACCTGATTTATTAAACTTACCCTAACCACTTCGAGTTCCCAAGGCAGGTAAATGACGAGTTCTCATTCCCTTAGGACTAGGGTTCACAGGTAAACGGGTCCTGTACAGTTATACAAAACTCTGTACATTGAGATCTCGATAAGTAAACATAGTACCATATTCCACAGTATCACTAAATACTCAACAGTGATCTACTACACTTTTTCCCATGCAAATAAGATTCACCATTTATGCATATAAGTTATATACTGGTAGCTGAAATCTTGATTGAAGTCTTCATTGAAGTTCCGTGTACATTTATACAAGTCAGCGGTCTTACTGTCTTTTATACTATTTTATAATATAGATACGATAGTACGCGCGCTCTGATTGGCTAAGAAGCCATGTTTTATCAGAGTATATAACATGGTTAGCCGTGTTATATAGTTTTCAACTGGCGGTTTCCTTTCATCGCGCGCGTAAATCTATATTATAAAACAGATAAAGAAGCCTTAAATCCATGTTTTATAATATCATAAAACACTCTGGTCATTTGAGAACACTCTAGAAATGTTGAAAGCACGCGCCTTCGGCTTGTGCTTTAACATTTCTCTCATGTTCTCAAATGCCCATCGTGTTTTATGATAGTATAAAACATGGCTAAGGCTTCTTTATTTGTTAAATAATATTTCTGTCCTTGGCATCACACAGATAACTTTATTTCATATGAAAGCCAAATACAATCAAATGATAAACCTGTTTCCCTTTCATTTGTTTGTAGTCATGTGGCTCATTGAGACCAGAGAACATTGTGCTGTCAGGATTATCAGTGCTGAAAAAGAAACTAAGTGACCTACAAACACAGCATAGCCATGAAGTAGCCGCCGATGTGCTGACCATTTAAAATGGAAAACTATCTTAGTTTATAGTCATTGGAACAGATTTCGTTTGAGTTGGCAAGTTACGGCAATAGGGACGTTAAGCAACCTGAACGGCGACGGCCGTAGGAACGTGTTTTTCCCCAAAATTTGGTGTGTACTATTTCCCTTGTTCGCCTTGAATTGTTTTTCACAACCAGATTTTCGAAAAATATGATATGTTCCGTTCACGCGGAACGAAAAACGTACAATTTGGGGTTTTCACGTTGTGGTTTTCCAGAGAACGGTGGAAATGTAGGCGACTGCGTGCATTTTCACGTGCAGCTATTGTGTAGGTACAAAAGGTATTAGAAAACAAACAAAAGCAAAACAGCTGCCCTTTGGCTTACAAATGGTAAAAGTACTAGATAATAAAACTGATACAATATAATAGATTTGAAAATACGTGGTCAGGGTCATAAATGTCGGAGGGCAGTAAAATATAGTAGCTGAGCATGACAGATCTGAATGAGGCCAGTTGTAGTGTATTGAAATCAGCAGGCCTTCACCTCTCAAAACCTTGCATTTTATTGGACCCCATTTGGACTGCACTGACAAAGAATTCCATTGTTTAGGGTTAGAGTTTGTATTGTTTCAGGGTTAGGCATTGTTTGGATAGCCAGTACTATTCCAGGTTCCGAGGAGGTGAAGGCCGCCCTATTGAAATGATCAAGTTCATTAACTAGAGTGTTCCATATTCTTGTAGTTCTGGTGAAGTATGATTTCTGAAACATGGTAGTTTTATATTTACGAATGATAAACTGGATGGATTCGATCGAGTAGGTCTTGTGTTGCGGACTATATATATGAGGAATTACATTAGGGTTCAGAGTTATGAAGCCTTTAGTTACTTTGAAAAAAAAACCATGTCCAAGTATTCGTGCCAGTAACATAATGGTAAGAGATCAAGCTTTATAAGTCGTACTTTATAGGACTGCTCACAAGAGAAAGACTGGAAAGGTATTAAGTTTGATGCTCGTCTTTGTACAGGCTACGGTCGTGTCGTATTTTGCCGCGCACTCATACGAAATAACATGTAGAAAGTTGTCAAACATCAGATACCTTCATAAGCATTAAAGGGAGTGAAAAACCGTTAATACTGGCTCGTTGGTTGAGTGTGGAGATCAGATATAAAGTGAATGGAAATAAGTTACTGAACCTTCTCTTCGCTTGCAGAATACTGGAGTTAAAATTAGACTACTGGGCCGGGTTGTTCGAAGGTTAACTTTAACCCTAGGTTAGCGCTAAATCTGTAATTGCAATCTGTACAGTTTAACCCAGGGTTAGCGCTTGACCTTGCTTCGAACAACCGGGCCCAGGGGGTTACCCTGGAACCCACCGCGGTCCCCACCCCTCTCAGTCGTTTTTCTAGGATTACGGATTACATAGATCGGAGAACGAAATGACTTACGATGGAACAAAGAATAAAATACCACAGATTCCTGGTAGCTGCATTTAAAAACGCCCATGCTTTCACCCGCCGCTTTCGAAGTGTAGTCCATATTTCTCGGCGCGTGCAAATGGCTTTGAAGAAGAATCTGGCAAGCACACCGCACGATGGCTGCCACAAGTCGACCACAATTATTTTTAGGCGACAGGCGAGTAACGCAGTCGCAAGTGGTCCAGTGCCAATTCAACTCACAAAAGCGGACGAAGGACTTTGAACGAGAAGGTCTACCGCCATGCAATAGTATACTTCCACACCTGCGTTGGATAGTGCATCGATAGTGTGGAGATCAGATATAAAGTGAATGGAAATAAGTTACTGAACCTTCTCTTCGCTTGCAGAATACTGGAGTTAAAATTAGACTACTGGGCCGGGTTGTTCGAAGGTTAACTTTAACCCTAGGTTAGCGCTAAATCTGTAATTGCAATCTGTACAGTTTAACCCAGGGTTAGCGCTTGACCTTGCTTCGAACAACCGGGCCCAGGGGGTTACCCTGGAACCCACCGCGGTCCCCACCCCTCTCAGTCGTTTTTCTAGGATTACGGATTACATAGATCGGAGAACGAAATGACTTACGATGGAACAAAGAATAAAATACCACAGATTCCTGGTAGCTGCATTTAAAAACGCCCATGCTTTCACCCGCCGCTTTCGAAGTGTAGTCCATATTTCTCGGCGCGTGCAAATGGCTTTGAAGAAGAATCTGGCAAGCACACCGCACGATGATCTCCACACTATCCCTGCTTACGCGGCAGCAATTCTTTTGTTTTGCTCCTAGAGCAGAGACTCAACCCCACTCGCATCCCAGCGCTTCCGTGACAAACGGTATATGGCAAAACTACGCCGCTATCCGAAGGCAAGCGTTACAAAAGATGAAGAGAAAGAGGTTCTTTAATGTCTTCCATAACACCCTCGAGTTTGATGTGTCTTCTCTAGAGACGACAAATCAAACTCAAGGGTGTTATGGAAGACATTAAAGAACCTCTTCCCAACTAAAACAAAAGCGCAAAGTAATGTACTCACTGATGAAAAAGATGGATGTGAAATCTCAGCACCTGAAGAGATTTCACGCATCTTTAATGAAAACTCTCTAATGCCAAGTCCATCATTGACAATAGTAACTCCGCCAAGGCTGATCTTCGCAAATCTGAAAACCCAACGGACTTTAGCATTTACATACATACTCTATTTATACACGGAGTCTCGTTTATCATGAAAATTACAAAGATGCTCTTCCAGAGAGCCGTGTGTTTAGTTCTAAGTTAATGATAACAATAATAATATTAACAAGATTAATAATAATTAGGTAATAAAAAGTAAGAATATTCTATTTAAATATGTTGGCTTCTTAAATACTAAACAAGAGCCCATCTGGGCTTTCACTCGGGCCACATGAGATTGAAGCTGAAATACACTTTCATTTGAAATCCTTTTAGTAATAACCGAAGGGAAGAATTATTAGCTGAATTTAGCAGTCTTTAGGAGTGGCCGGTAGCGCGGTGACATGCATTCTCTGCTCCCCTAGTATATATATTTCTCGTGTATGTAAATTAAAGAATCGAAGTTGACCTCTACTTATTCATGTACCGCACGCTTACAATTTAGTCTGCTGTTCTCCAGGTTCAGAGTACTAATAGATGAGTGTCTCAAATGTATACAACTTATAATATGGGACAAATATAAACATCCTGTCCACCTACTGTTCATTCTACCCTGCGGCTCTTAATCGCAGCTCGCGTCCCATATTGGTATTTATTAACTGAAATGCGTGTTGGTTATATACCCTCCTTCCCAAAACTGGTCTGCTCATTGTATTACAGAACTATAAAGGGAACTGTTGGAAGCCTTTAATTTCTCGAACCAAAACCTCGGCCGTGAGAGGATTCTTGTTTAAGTTGACCTTGAGAGTCGAATATTGCTTCGCTCATCATAAATTATTCTGTGCGAGTGTTTATTTCTCCGGGGTATTTCTGACAGCCAAAAACACGCTCAAATTATTTTAGTGTTGGCCTACAGATCACGGTGTTTGCGCTGGTATGTATTATGACCGAGAGTAAAATGAAATGTGGCATAAAACCTACGAAACGTACCTCAAACAAGAATACCGTCCGATGGCAAAATCTATCAGCGCCACGAGGTCAACAAATCGACAAAGAAATGCAGATATAAACACGCAATGATTTCAACCTCACCGTACCTTAATTCATGACCTGACAAGACACTGTTCAGTTTCACTTTCAGCTTTGCTCTTGAGTTGAGCTTTGTTAAAGACTTCTTATTCAGTTGTATGGTATTGTGCAGTATATTTGAGTATACCAATCCACAGAGATTCAAATAAAAAAATTTGTCCTCCTAGAAAAACACATCATCTTGCCCTTTCTATCGAAGAAACCTTTCAGGTTTCAGCAGAAAGGAAAACGCTAAATTCCAATTCGATATGTGTGGATCTTTGAGTCCTTCAGGTCCGGCGTCGTGTCGTATATAAAATCACAGGCCATCTGGGTAAAAAAAACGCGGTCCTCCAGCTCCGACAAGAGCGCCAGTTGCAATATCCTGAGCCTGTTGGAAGGCTTTCGCACGAGTGAAGTTAAATAAAACATTAAACTGCTTACATTTGAGAGATGGGACTCTCTTGAGAGATGGGACTTGCGGATCCACCATTTTGATTTACTGCATTAAATTATGTACAGAACTGAATTAACCTGGCGAGTGTTACGTGACCAGCACTGTGCGATCTGATTGGTGCTGAAATTTAACACATGGGTCAAAAGTCACATTTTGTTGCACCCAACAACAACAAAAAAAAACGCTTGCATTTTAAGACTCGGTGCTGCCACAGGCAGCCCGAGTAACAATGATGCGGTAGAATTTAAAAAGGCACAAGAGTTATCTAAACTGACCCAGTCACTCCCCATTAAACGTGGCCACAGGTCTCGGTTAAAATTAGTTACTCCAGCAATCGCCCCAAGCCTGGCTGAAGTGTAAACTGTGCAATCAAAAACGGAACCTGCCCCGCCCAGCTCAAGATAGCTCGTATTACTCCCATACAAAAACAAGGAAACCTCTAGTCCACTCTAAAATCCTTGAGAAACACGTGTGCAGACACCTAACGGCATTCCTTAGTAAATATAAACTGTTGTTCGAAAACCAATCTCGTGTAGTCCAACACACTTAAAAGTGGCCGGAACCACTCTATTTTGCATTAGATTGTCACATGCAATCACTGCACGTACGTCATCTGGTTTCTGGCGAAAACAGTTAGAATTTGGATTGTCCAGATCCTGAATAGAGACTACTGTATATATTTCCTCACGGTATGATTCTTTTTTTTGTATAGAAACAGAAAAGTTGACAATCTCGTTCCCAGGGATCTTTACGCGCCTAATCTAAGATGGCGTTGAAAGAACCCCCATTCGTAGACTTGGTCTATGGAAAGCACTGCGACACCCTCAAATGGTTCCTAACTCAACGGCAGATATTAGGTACTTATTGGCTGAGTGGGCGGCCCGACCTAACTCAGTCAATAGGTTTTTTATCATATGATCAATTTGTTTTGTAGAGGCAAACCGCAAAACAGCAAGAAAAATTGTGCAGGGCCGGACGGCTTTGTCGGCCCGCTCACGCCATACACATCCGGCCCTCATCATGTGACTTTTGTAAATGGCTTTGAAAGGAAAGCGCGCGGGGGGCCGTACGGGTCATATGATAACAAAACGTCAGTGCCAATGGCCAATCGTCCGATCCATTCCTTATACAATCTGGGGTCCCTCAAGGAAGCATCCTCGGTCCAGTCTTCTTCCCCCTGTTCATAAACTACTTTCCACTCTCACTTCAGAACAGTGTCGGTCTCTAAGCTGATGACTCGACGGCTCTACGCATCAGGATCCATCCTACCTGAAGTGGAAGAAAAAAATTCAACTTGACATAGACAGTGCTGCAAAATGAGCGACAGAAAATAGAACGAAGCTTCACCGGAACAAAACTAAGTACATGATACTGTCCACCCGCCAGAAGTTAAAGACTTAGTCCACCCAAAGTCTGGACCTGATCGTTGACAGTCGTAAGCTAAATCGAGTGAGCGTAGAGCAAGTGAGTGCACATCGTCTGCCATCTTACCTGGTCTGTCTTCATCGAGGAACTGCGCATGAATATTAGCGCATGCACGATTGCGTAGTTACTTGCCAACTTACTACAGACTTGTTTACGACGCAAGCCAACTTTAATAAAACGGGCTCTATCTTCCAGACAACATTAATTGAAATAACTGTATTCGTGTATAGAGCGAGTCTGTGTTGACCGTGTGTAGAGCGAGCCTGTGTTGACCGTGTATATAGAGTGAGCCTGTGTTGACTGTTGATAGAGTGAGCCTGTGGCTATTGATACAGCGCCTTTCATATGTAGACTCATTTTTCAGTTGGGAGTTTTGTCGTCCATCAATCTAGCGTGCCTTTTTACTCTACCTCGATTCTCATTGGATAAAATCTAGCCTGAATTTCAGCCGTTTCCTCTGGGTCGTTCCTCCCGAGAGAAACGTCTGAATACAACAGCCGATAATGCCGTCCAGTGACGTCAAGGCGGATTAATAATTAAATTGCTGCCGTTCAAACACTAATTAAGACCCTTCAGTTTTAACTTAGCTACAAGGATTACATCGTATGTATGGCTTTACATGAAGAGAAGTGAATGAAAACATGAAAATAAAAATCAGCGTCTGAAGTGTGAACCATCGTCTTGTCCACTACATCAGGCCGTTTGTTGAAACGGCCACGAGGAAATAACAATCACACCATTTTATCCAACAAAATACCAGGCAATCAATACTTCCTAATGATTTGTGAATACAAAAACTCCTAATGATTTATGAATAACAAAAACTCGTGCTTCGTGTTTTTGATCAGTGCTCCAAACACTTCGAAAGAAGTGTCTGTTTGGATCCCCTGATAAAACACTCGTTTTGGGATTTTCACTTCCAAACCTCGAAAACATCACTGGGGCTGTAGCCTAAAGCCCTCGGGATCATGTTTTCTCGGTGTTTTAAACCCCTGATCACACACGCAAATGAGTTGCAAATGAGTTTTTGAAATATTATCATCATCAAAAAGAGAGGCCAGGTCAGGACTAGACTCCAACCTGAAACGAGTTAAATAAACCAGGAGAACAGAATAAATAATGTAGCGACTTTATTTCACACATCAGAAATGTAACAGAGATACGAGTTTAGTTCAACACGTCGGTTTCTAATAACTTGCCAAGACTGCTGCGAAATTCGAATCTATAGTCGGCTAGAAGGTCACGGGAAATCATCATCGTCTTCAGCCATTTCCTTAGCCAATTCCATATCCTGCTTTTCTCTTTCTCTTTGTTCCTACGAAATAACATGTTCAAGTAAAGTATTATTGTAGGGAGTTTAGGCAAACGTTTGTCTTTACAAATCTTAAGTTTGTTTGAAACAGTAAATACGGTGGCCCACAAGGGCACTCTACAAATATATAAATCCTAGTACATAAATATTTATTCCAGTACAAAAATATAAATCCCAGTACGAAAATGTTTCCATGAAAAAGCATGGCGGAACCGTGGGAAACTGGGACGAGTGGGTCCTCGGTGCGGATTTCACCTTGATACTACCTGCAATTTTCGTCCATTCTGCGGTACAGACATTCGTAAGAAAAACGAAGGAGATTACCCTTGTACGATGTGGGAGAAGTAGGAGGATGAATACTAAAGATTAGATGGCCCCGGCTGTACTCCGAGGGTACCGTTCTGGCATACCGTATTTACTCGATTAAACGCCGCAGATGGAAGCAAATTTACGAATAAACGCCGCCCTCGAATAAACGCCGCACCCAATCAGAAGAATGCGGCGTTTATTCGAGGATTGGACTCAGATCATGAAGGGGACAGTGACATTGAAATTCTCTGAACGTTGTACACATCACAAGCCAGACAATTACGATTCTGTCTCAGCAAAAAAGCGAGACATTGGAACTTTAACATGTTTCTGTTTTACATAATATTTACAAATGATTTACCGTAATTACCCTATATCATTATGACGTCACGGCTTGTTTATGAGGGGGACAGAATCGACTTGAACAATAGAATTTTGAACTAAATCTGCTCTGCTGAGGAAAATTTAACTTCGAATTGTCTGGTTTCCAGATATCAGCTGTATCAATGTTTATCCCACAATATTTACCATATTTGGTGGCTGTTACCGCTATTCTACGTTCTACAAAATGCATTTGATAGCGATTTCCTTTGTGTTGTTGCTGTTTTGTCCCTGTTTTGTCCCCCTCCCACGACCGTGATCCTTAGCGTTTAAACAATAGATTGTTTTGATATGACGTCATAGTGATATAGGTCAATTGTTGTCAGTGATTTAAGAAATATAATTTTGAAATAAACGCCGCATCGGAAACGCTAAAAATTAATAAACCGCCGCGGCGTTTAAGCGAGTAAATACGATATGGCCATCTAATTCCTTTCATATTCGCTGGCGTACTTCTACATCGTCCAAGGATAATTTCCTTCACAGCCCGTAATAGTGTATACAAGATTTCAGAGTATGTTCAAACATTTTGACTCCGCGTACTTTAAAGCAAAGAAACAATACTTTTATATTCATATCATCTCAAAAAATGATACTCTAGTAGTTTTTCTTCAATACGAATGTCTGATCATATTTTTGCACTGGGATTTATATTTTTGTACTGGGATTTATAAAACATTGAATTTCATTTTCACTTTGATTTTGAATTTGCCGAGTACATAGTCATAGTAAATTCAAAATGAAATCGTAAATCAAATATTTTTTGGGGGTTTTGATTTTGTTTTTCAGATTTTGTTTTTCAAAGTCTGTTTTTCCATCTTGTTTTTTATTTAAAATATTTGTCCAATTTTTTTTGTCTTGACCTCACTTGACGAATAATTTGAATGCTCTGAAGGAACTGGAGTGTAGTTTATACACATGGGTATACAGTTTAAGTTCTACACTGAAGTGTAATCACCAACATTAGGCACTATTGTGGAGCCAGCCTTGGTCATCTGAATGCTATACACCACATAAATGGTTAAACTATCAATGTGCATTATACCTGTTGAATTTGTTAAAACTTTCCTCAAGATCCACATTAATTTCCAGTCATCTTATTACCTATTTAACTGAACAGGTCCATCCCCTTGAATAACATATATGTCAAGACATTCAAAACTGTTCACATGTATTTAAAGACAGACATTTTTGATCAGGATATTAATTGTTTATGCACATAGTCCACACCACTGTAGCAATAAAGGGTGTGTCCCTATAGGAAGCTCAGTCCTTTCTCATACAAAATTATATGTCGAACGCACTTTGATAATCTATGATTACTTCTAGTTGTAAGTATAAAACTGCATGCAGATCTAGATAGATGACTTCACAAGGGATATAGCTATTAGCTAAAGGAAAAGTAAGATGTACATGTATGCTACAATATAATAGCAACTGTGCTTGGACAGTGAAGTTAGAAATAATATTATCAGTGCATGAATCCTTCTGAAAAGTACGACATTGTAATATTTTTGAGCAAGTTAAGTTCAGAGACAGTGTTACGTGTATGTGAAGTTAATTTATTATAATTAATGGGAGCAGTTGTAGGCCTTTTGCAGGAAAAAGTCATGTGCTAGTATAATACTTTGTTAACAAATGAATTGAACCTGTGATCTCCCGATGGGAAAGACGTTGCCGTGGATGCTAGATGGCAAGCTATCTTTAAAAATGCTGTTTTAGAAAGAGTTGACAATCGATCGGAGGTGGAAAATAGCATTTACAAACAGGTTTTACTCATAACACTACCGATTTCGTACAAGTGCCTTTAAATATATGAATTAAGATTTGTTTGTCATCTAGTACAACCACGTGATTGCATTCCTGCAAAAGGTCCATTCAATTATATATAAATGATTACGAGCATGAGTAATGAACCAATAGACCGAGTCAGCTTGCCTGTTTGTTGTACCATTTCAGACCACCAGACTTTTCCCTCGAGTAGTGTTTTTTTTTCTGTATCCCAAGAGGAAATGTACCAATTTCTATAATTGGAAAACAAAGCACTGAATCCTCTGGAGAACTATCACGTGGTCTGAAATGGGGCAACAAACTGGCAAGTAGGTTTTTACAACAACATCCAATTTTCTCGCTTTCCGATTGGCTCTCCGCTATATGCAATTTAAGTACGGACAATAAAAATGACGTCACTCGGAAGCCGTGGTAGCTTTGCAAAGTGCTTTCACGGCGAGATTTGTGAATTCAAATGGCTGTTAACTTCTCTTCCAAAAACAAGAGAAGTTTTTTTATATAGCTACGATATTTTCATTTTTTCTTATTTCGTTGAGGGCCACCAATTTATCAGTGTAAACTGTTATGTGTAACCCTAGTTAAATAAAGTTGATTCTATTCTATTCTAAGAAAATGAGGATTTTACAAGCATTTCATCACAAAGGAAAGTTAATCGGTGAGTCACACTTCTTTGTACTGTTCCATTTGGCAAAATGTGAGTTCTCTTGAGTGGAGAAAGTTTCGGCGAATTTGTGGTTCAGACTTTGTGACAAGTTCTTTCAGAGCTCAGAAGTCTAGAATTACAACAAGAACTTTTCCGATCCAGAAAAAAGAACAAGAAAGGACAAGAACAAGAAGAACAAGATGTTAATCGGTGAACCAAAGTTCCTAGTATGCTGCCATTTATCAAAGAAAGCCGGTAATTAGAAGTGTTTACGTTTTGACTTTCAATGGCCTTTTTCGACTCGAAAGCAGTTTATTACGCACTCATATGAAGCTAAGTGCTTCGTCGTTGTAAAAAACAAATCGCATACATTTTTTCATTGTCCGTACTCGTATTGATCATAGAAATGATTCCTTAAATGTCCAAAACTTTGCAGTGTTTCACTTCCGAGTTTTGAACATTTTATGACGTCATTTCTATGATCAATACGAGTACGGACAATGGAAAAATGTATGCGATTTGTTATATGACACAAAAATATGAACTCCATGTATTCACCTATTCCTTGGTGGCCCGAGTTAAGGCCACTCAGGGCCTCTTGTTTATTATATTATATAATATTATTCTATTATTTATACAGCAAGTCACGTAAATCAATATATTTGCTGACACCCTCTGTAATTCAGTCCCCTGACTGCAAAAGTGGAGAATAAATTGGGATAAATATGTTTGTATTGAGAAATATATTTTTGCACTGGGATTTATATTTTTGCACTATGATAAAATAAAAAAACTGAATTTGTAACGAGACCCGAAACAACCATGGGGGCTGATCAAAGCCAGGTCCCGGCTAACCCACAGATCAAATTGGAATTTAGCGTGTCGGTTTTTGCGGAGAGAGGAAAACTGGAGGAAAACCGGATCAGCAGGGGCGAGATACCAACAAACTCAACTCACATATGGCACCATGTCCGGGAATTGAACCTGGGCCACAAAGGTTAGAGGCGAAGCGCTTAACCACTGTGCTACCCCAGCTCCCCTTTTTGTACTGGGATTTATATATTTGTAGTGCCCTTGTGGGCCACCGAAAGTAAAACATTTACCTTTCCGGGTTAACTGTATCAAAAGCTTTGGAGAAATCAAGGAAAAGGCCAAATGTGATTAGTTTATTATAAATTGAAGTTTTTAAATTTCAATTTAGATAATATATTGTTTCTCTAGGAAAAAATAAGCTGATCATAAATAATTCTCTCTAGTGTTTTTTTATAAACTGGGGTCACTAGGTACCTTAACTGGTTGAAAATAAATGCAAAAGGTGCTGATAGTGAGCTACTAGCAATTTTTTACCATTTTGTTTGGGATATCTAATGATGACTCACATTCAATTCAGAAAACAGTCGACAGACGCATTCTTCGGAGACCGGTGATCAATAGAAACTAGACAATGGTGAATTCTTTATGTATTTCGTGGGTCATTACTGGTGTTTTCAATTACAATTGCTAAACTGGGGCCTTCATGTACATTCACAAAGTGCTGATACAATTGTTCTACAATATCAGATTGCTTAGTAAATATCATATTATTTCGCATGATTCTTGAGGGAGAAGATTGGCCTTTGCTTTCCCGTTTAATTAATGTACCCATAAGCTTCCAAGTGCCTTTTAAATCGTCTTTGTGCAGCTGAAACTACTGTCTATAATATTCATTTTTTGTTTAGTTTTTATTCTGTTAAATAGATTTGAACATACTTTATACTGAGAGATCTTCACTGGATCCCTGCTTAAAAATCAACAATAGCTGCGAAAATTAGAAGAATACCATAATCTCTCAAAACTTAGTTAATATTGAGAAGACTAAAGTGATGATATTTAATACTACCATTTGCAAGCTACCGTTACAAGCGTTGTAAGCGTGAACCTTTTTCCGCGTTTGTTTATGTTTGAAACTAGACGTCTGGCGTCCCAAACCTTTGCAAACTAATTAGTTTCAACTTTGATGTTTGAAACCTTTGATATGTGTTCTACCGTCGTGCAACTCAGATTATGCCAAGAGACAGTTGTTGTCTTGCATCTCTCATAATTCTGAGCGTCCAAAACTTTAACTTTAACCGACATTTATATGATTTAGCGCGTAGCACGAAGGAAAATCTAGCTGAAAAGTTTCCAAACCTGAATCCCACTCGCTGTCATTATCGCGGTTAATTGCAAAGGTTTGTGCCGCCAGACGTCTAGGTTTCAAACTTAAACGAACGCGGAAAAAGGTTCACGCTTACACTCGTTCTCAATAACACGTGCAGGTTCGAAATTGAATTTCCAACGGAAAACGTTATTTGGTGGATGTCACTCAACTATATTTCTATGGCAACACTGGTCTGCATGCTAAATAAAACGTCGCCATACAACATGAGGTCAACGAAATCATAAGTAATTTGAGGCGACATAGGTAAGGTAGAGATATGGCGGATACTAAGCCGAAAAACGATTGTTATTTGCTTGAATTCCTCACCGAAATGTCAGTCGAGAGCATTGCCGATAATCCGTTTCAAAAAAAATATTTGCCCTGTCGAATGTTGTATCCATGCCTGGAGCTCGTCAAGGTAGAGCTTGAGGGTATTGCTCGATAAAACCTCATATAAGGAGCATATCTGCAACTGGATGAATAAAAATAACTATAATTCTTTTTCCAAGACCTTTGAAGCTATATAAACAATCAGATTTCTTATACACAAACCGCTCGCTCACACAAAGTTTATGCGATTTCCCTATTTTGATCTTATACACAAACCGCTCGCTCACACAAAGTTTATGTGATTTCCCTATTTTGATCTTATACACAAACCGCTCGCTCACACATAAAGTTTATGCGATTTCCCTATTTTGATCTTATACACAAACCGCTCGCTCACACATAAAGTTTATGTGATTTCCCTATTTTGCAAACCCTTGGCTCTAAGCATGATTACTCTCCATCTAAGCGACTTTGGGAAAGACTTTGCCATGTTTATAAAATGCTAGTTTCCCGAATTTACTCACACAACGGTTCACTTCAAACTCTATGGAAACCGTTTGATTGACATCCACCAGAAACGACTTCGAAGTCAGGAGTTTCGTTTCGAACCTGCACGTGTTATTGAGAACGAGTGTAACGGTAGCTTGTAAATGGTAGTAACTGCAGGAATGATTGAACAATTATACATTTTACTATGAAGAGGAAAAACTAGAAAATGTCCAGCCTAACATTTAGCACATTCGGAATTTTTAGTCTTGCAAAACACGAACTTAAAATGGTAGCTCTGAACTAACGTCAAGCTCACACTCCAACTTTATGACATATTTATAAAACCGATCTTGCTATACGGAAGTGAAATATGGGAGCTGATCAGAACAAAACCAAAATAGACCCATAACAGCTGGTACAAGTTGCTATTCGGAGTATCTAGAAATGCAACAAACGATGCTTGTTGAGCGGAACTCGGATGTTTACCTCTCAAAGTTGAGTTCACATATCCAGCTATCAAATACTGGACAAAATTATTGATTACTCGAATTAACGGCGTGTCTAAAACGCAGGTAACGGATAGCGGGTAACGGCTAGATGAAAGTTTTTTTGAAATTATATAAGTACAAAAATATTATCTGGCACCCGTTTACGGTGTGTATGAAAAAAAAGAAGAGACAAATGTGTGCTTAGGTACACCATTATCAGCGTAGACTGATTATGTGTAAACGAAACGAAATACCAGCCAGGACGTAAGAAATAGCTCTATAATCCAATGCGCAATCAGTTGACAACTGTGTATCTTACGCGCTGCACCAGCAAGGTTACTCGTCAGTATATGTACGGTTTAGTTTGCATCTTTTTCTTTCGGTCTGCCGTTGGCCGTAAGGACTAACGATCTGCAATGGAGTCGGCTTTTAACTATGAGGTAATGATGATACGAATTATGCATTTGTATTGATCAGTCTCTGTGTCTTTATGTTGTCCGATGTATTTTAAAGCGATCCAATTTTACTTAAAAGATCACCAAAACGTCTCCCAAAATTTTATCATTAAATTAATCGCTTGCTTAATATCTACTTCGGAATATGGAAGATAGATTATCCATGAACATTGTGCCCAAGTATGTGGTTAATCGATGCAAGAATTGGTTATAACAATCTACGTCGAAATCTGTATCTTAGCTTTCTTACTGTGCCGCCATGAAACTACAATCTTGGACAATGATTGTGGACTCTGGTCGCTTTAATAGACTGTCCATTCATTTAACTCCCACTCCGGCCCCCCTTTGAACACCTTCAATCTGAAAATTGCTTCACTGGTTTGGGAGGCTGCAGCTGTGTTAATTTTGCGTTAGATATTAATTTTTATTTTCATATAATAGTAATTTTTGTTGACTGTCCCAACATTTTTTATCCATGATTGTAACTCCTTCATAGCCGTTCTTAGCCTGGGTCGTCGCGTAACGTTAGCCGCCCCACTAACAGCTGCTTACCTCAGCCACACATCCATTTCCGATCATGGTTATCACTGGTCAGGATAACGGTGTATATCAAAGCGAGTATTTTTCTTCTTTTAAAAAAAATAACACAGGACAATTTTTGTATTGTTCTACTGAACAAATAAATTTAACCTAGCCGTTACCCACTACCCGCGTTTTAGACACGCCGCTCGAATTAATGCACAACTCACACACTGCATACATAGAGTATAAACTCGCTGGAGTGAAAAAATAAAATACATTCTGTTTCTAATGGATATGGAAACGTGGTTGTCACTTGATCAAACAACAAACGTGAGCAAGTTTTTGAAAAATATTAAAGAGACATTCTAAAACTCATTAATATTCAATTAGTGCGAGAGCCAATCTAGTGGAATAGATTGTACCACGTGATGACCTCTATAAACGACAATACAAATCTTGGTTATTCAAATGAAACACTTATAGAACTTCAAACGTTTTAGCATCCCATTTTGTGGTCGCTTTAGATTACGAAGCTTATGCTAAATTCTCTCGCCGATCATTTTCTTTTAGTTTTGGTAAGAGACTTTTATTTTCCTCTTCTTCAACACACAGTCGGACATGTTGTCTTCCCAGTCTATGAAATTATCACTGTTATCTATATTAGGCCAGATTTAATGTCTAGTCAAAATAAACTTCACATACAACAAAAAAAAAACACCTCCCTCCCTACCTGGAAAAATTGAAATGGGTGGACGCTAAACAATTATCAATACTTCTTGGGATGATCCCATAATTTATATTATAAAATTGAACAAAATCATTCATTATTTGATTTACTACAATGACTTTACGTAGCTATATTATTTGTTTACCTTTCAGTATATGTAGCCAGTAGTTACGACTGCCCAAGTTTTAGTAGCTGGGTATTCTAAAGTTGTCCCTTCATTCAAATAGATTTCCAGCCCTGGAACACCCTGGAATATGTTTACACCCCATTTCATTGTCGAATATGAAGTATACTGGCTGGAATACTAGATTTGTGCAACTCTTGTTTCTCCTTTGATGTTTTTGGCTTTCGAAATCGCACCATCTAGGTCCTCGCCCCGCAAAATCAACCTCGCAAAGTTCTGACTAAACTTGTGAAATTTGAAATGCAAATTTGTTTTGAGCTAGAAATCATAGATAAAAACATTGTTGTTTTAAAGTACAAAGGAATTATTCCCGATTATTATTCAGTGAAATAAATATTGCACAAGAAGCTTCAATAAATTTGTAGAAATGTTACTCTTTTTAAAGTTAAATCTTGACTTATGTTGGTTACCGTATATTGGATTTGAATAGTTATGTTTGAGTTTTAGAAGTATATAATTTACACAATTTAAGTCTGTTATATCGGAGATACAACAGGGCCTCTTAAGTTGTAAATAGTACTTGAACACTGGTCCAGCGAGATCCATACTCACATATGAAGGAAACAAACAAACATACAGGATATTCAAAGTAAATTATAATCTGGATAACTATCTCAGTAAAGTAACTATTATAGAACAAAGTCAAGTTCTTACCCAAATAAGAATAAGTAATCACCCACTACAAATTGAACAAGGCAGATAAATTATTTGAAACCTTTATACCTGAAGAAAGAATATGCCCATTATGTAAAAATGGGATAGATGATGAAAAGCACTTTATTATTTAATGTAAAACATACAATGAACATAGGAGGAAACTATTTTTTGCTTTCTAAAATATATTCAATGTAAACAGCCAGCATATGCGATTGAATGAAAAGGAGCTTTTAAAGTGTTTATGAAACCAAATTTTGCATCTTTATTTTATTGCAGAATAATAAAGTTCATTCTTTTCTGATTATCAAGAGTATATTTATTTCCAGTTCTGCCTTCGGAAAGGTCTCTTTTTCGCCATTCAAGTGGACTACTTTATGCTTAAAACTGTCCAGGCCCTGGAACCGAATCCACCATTACAATGACGTCACTGTGAGGACTCGCAAGTGACAATTCCTAAATATGATCATGTAGGACGACACACATTTCTACAAAAATATAATAAAGCACAAACAATTCAATACAAAAAATGAAATACAGTAGAACGCAACACAATACTAAACAAATAAAAGATGGTTCTCCTTGTTCTATAAAAAAAAATATTGCACGCTCGGTCTTGAAAAACTACAGATGCACGAGCAGAACGCGGGTACATTTAGCAGCATTTCAAGACCTCGAAAGTACATTATTTTGTGATAGAACAAGGAGAACCATCTGTTATTTGTTTTATAATATAAACTTCAATCTAGACGAAGGTAAGTAAGCTACCGGTATCTAATTTTAAGAACCCAAATAAAAATCTACTAAGCAAATAAACTGACTACAGCGAAAACTCCATTTTACTATACTCGACTTGTTTACAACATTTCTCGTCGCTGATTGGTTCAGTTCTGACAGCTTGACATTGACGATTCTTATTGGATGAAATAACCTGCTATATGTCGATTGATAAAAGTGAAAGACAGAAATTGCAAGACTGCCGGCCGCAAACGGGCTGTAAAATTGTCAACTGATCAAAACTGTTGCAGGAAACACAAGTGCTTTCTTTTTACAATATATGGCCAGCACAGGAGAAGTTAATCTGCACATTGTGATAGTGTTGAAAATGCCTGATGGAAAAACTTTCATAGAGAAAGTGTTTATAATATAGCGAATTCTGAGACTGAGTTACGTGAGTCGAGGTTCCCAACTATATTTTGTACAACAACTGCATAGTTGTCAGACACTGGCTATTTATTCTGTGGTCTGAAAAAGGATATTTTCATTATCCCAAGGAACAGTGTTTAACTCAGTGCTGCTCTGATGGCAGTGAGTTGCGTAGCTTTTGAGGCTCAGTTAGACTATACGGCTTTCGAAATTCTGGGTTCTTTGCAAGTTTTATCGTCCGTTTTTCATTCACGAACATTCTGGATCCTCTTAAACGAATTTCTACAGGAAACCAGAGAAACCCTATATTGTATTCTTTGCCATTCACTGTTCTGGCTTCTGCATAAAAGTACAGGAGTATTAAAGTTATCACCGAGTTATTGGCAAGTCATTTCTTGTAGTTGTGTTGTATCAAACTGTGAATGAGTAACACTGTATATTAGAACTTCAATGTCCATTGTATTATGGCGTAGGATAAAGTTAAATACGGGAAGAAAACCTGAAGGCCACCATGCAGCCACAATATCTTCCACCTCCTCGCTTTGTCGCATAAAGTAGTAGCATAAAGTAGTAGCATAAAGTAGTCAATTTGAATGGCGAAAAAGATACCTTTCCGAAGGCGGAACTGAAAAATAAATATACTCTTGATAATCAGAAAAGAATGAACTTTATTATTCTGCAATAAAATTAAAGATGCAAAATTTGGTTTCATAAACACTTTAAAACTTATCATAAATCCACCAAAAGTTTGCAAAACAAGCAGCTAAATACATGTACATACATGACTGCCTCATTAACCTAATAAGTATTGCCTGCTTCTAACTCTTAGTAACTGAACTACTTCATGTTATGCTCATTCTTACTTATTAGTTATTTACCATCGCGTTAACGCCATATACATGTAAAGTGTATTTGGTGAAAACCCAAAATGCAGTAGACTGTGTACTGGTCTAAATAAAGATGCTGTTTTTTTTTGTTGTATAAAAATATTAATATGGCTAGCTTCAGTAGTTTCCAGTGAAAAAAAAATTAAAAGTGGCAGAAATGTCGCTATAGAAACTCAAAATATCTCACACAACTGTGTACTTTGTTATAGGTGGCTCCTTAGTTGTTGAGCTGTATTGTTTCGAAATCAGCTATTATTCGTTTTGCTGATAATACACACAGATTTTTAATTCTTTCATTATCGTGGCTGTTTGTTGTTTGTGCAGTTTTAAGTAAGCAACATATTTGAGTTTCCCAGATATCATTCAATAATATTTTATCTCCGATCCTGCATGAGCAGTGTTTATTTTAGTGTTTCTATATATATATGAATATGAGGCAACATTGTTTGTATTTTAGAGAGTATTGCCAGTTGTCAAGCATTCTGGTCATGTAACTAAAACCCTTTTGCAGGAAACAGTCACATGCTGATGTATCATATCAATAACAAATAATTATTGAGCTTGTGATCCAATGCGATCAAACAAACAAACAAATACAGTTTTAAAAAGATCGACATTCAATTGGAGGTGGAAAATAACATTTACAACCACTACCGATCTCATACAAGTGTATTTAAATAAAATAATAGTGCAATGTTTTTTGCCACCCAGTCCAACCACGTCATTGTATCCTGCAAAGCACCCATTGCATACCTTACACCTAGTCATACAGCCAAACAAAGATTTTAAGAAACTCAAACTACTCCAGCTATTCTGATGGTTTTCTATACAAACATTAATTTTGACAAACAGACTGCATGACATGTTACCCTCCCTCTCCAGACATTGGGCAATAAATAACTTGGCAGAATACTGACCTCAAATGACTCTAAGTTCTTGCTGTAGGACTTGGGAGGAAACCGCATTGCCTGAAGAATAACATTCTTTTAAATATAGTTTTTATCACTACATTGCTGAACCATTTCTCACAAAATTAGAGCTATTTATCTACATGGTCTATAGAGGCTTCAATGACTCGATCACTAATGGCGATATCCTGAGCTGAGTATCATGCACTAGGTTTTACTTGCTTTGTCTCAGTTGTAGGAGCAATGGAAGAAAAAGACAAAAGGCCTTGTACTTTGGTTATACCCCCAGAAGTAAAGTAATTTCAGTGATAAGTACTACTCCTACATAAGACAATATCCAGTACACAGATTCAGACAGACACATAAATGGCAAGCACACACACAGACACATAAACGGCAAGCACACACACAGACACCTACATGTAGCGACTGTAAGTCATTCACATAGTAACTTAAACATGCTGATCCACACTGTAACTTGGCTAAATTCTATGTAAACAAGAGCCACCTCTTCATACCTTTACTGACTGGTTATAGATGTCCAAGCAAAAGCTAATTCTCTGGTGGAAAGCTCCTTGAGGCTCATTGGTAGAGTAAATGCCGGTATTTTCCTGGAGAAGAGGAAACGGATCAAGGTAATTCTTGATGTACTGGAGATTAATACATGTATGCTAACTTAGTTAATCTATCAATATTGGCATATATCCCAGCAACAGTCAGATATCAGCTCGTCTCTGCATGTTAATACTCAGATAAGATCAAGTGATTATTATAGTCATCATTCTGTGCTGGAATGGTCTTCACCAGTATATATCACTGGCAGTTCTCTATTGTTATCATTACCTTGGACTGCACTGTTCCTTTCTCGTGGTCTATAGAGGCTTCAATAACTCCATCACGGATGGCCTAGGAGATGAAACCACAGACAGCCTGTTATGCCAACTCATTAACCTTGGTACAGTGTCCATGTATCTTCACTGCATTAATCAGATAATATGTACATCTCACAGTCAGATATCAGCTAATCTCTTCACTGCATTAATCAGATAAGATCAAGTGTTTACTTTAATCATCATTCTGTGGATGAGATATACATGTACATACTGTTTAGCTACGACTAACTACACCTCAAATTGCAACAGTTGTTAAGTGGTCAGTATGTAGTCAGTAAATTGGTGTTGGTAAATGGTTGGTATGTACTGTAGTCAGTAAATTGGTGTTATGAAGTGGTCAATAAGGTGGTAAGTGGTTGGTAAATTGGTACCAGCCCAGTCATATCCTGGTTCCAGAGGGTACAGAAGAAAAGCTCAGGGATGGATATACTGTAATGTGCCACGATCGAAGGAGGTTTGATTCCCCAAGGAGTTTTGTTTTGCAAGACGACAGTTAAGTCCCTCTGGCCACTCGAATAGCCAGCCTCAATCTCATGCCCATAGCCTCGCTTTTATGTTTACAATTCCAGTCAAACCGGTTTTGGCTCACGGGTTCATTTGCATATCAAGCAAGTTGCATATGTCACTTTCACGTGGTGCAGTCTTGTGTGTGATTTAAAACCGTCATGCTGTTGTCGGTAGACTCTGAACTTGCGAAGATGAAGGAAAACTCCTTGATTTACTTCATCGCCTTTGATGTTTGGATCTCCCAATGAGCATGCCTCGATTCCTCATTGTTCTAGCTCTGTTATGTGGAAGTCAATTAGGGAATTTAGAGGGCAAATCACTAGTACAATTGCTTGTTTTGGATAATCAAATCTGCTGTTGCAAAGGAAGAAACAAATGCCAGGTATGAGTTGGAAAAGATTTTCCATAGGCAGTACTGAGAAGACCTCATGCTGCTTGAAGTACTGGTAAAAAGACTCTTCTTGAACAGACTTCAACTCATTTATATCTTTGCATTTTGAGGCTAACTCAAACTGTACAACACTGAAACACACAATTGAAATTCTTGCACACCAGTTTAACGTTTGTGTATATAATGTCAAGTCGCTCAAGCTTTTTGGCTCAGTGAAACTCGTAAAACCGGTTTGTAACGCGATCTCAAGATGAAAGCCAATCAAAATGTTTGTTAGATCCAAATGCCTCAATTACCATGGCCACAACTCAATCGGGTAAGAGGTACAGATTCTGTACCAGGAGAAGCAAAAATCTAGTCACTCGATTTCAAGCCTCTGGTATACAGGGTAGCCCAGTAAGGGCATAAACTTCAATAACCTGTTTTGTGCTAGTTAAGGTTATCGTATAGCTTCAGAGCCGAATAAAAAAATTAAAAAAATTCACGTAAAAACAAAGTTTAGACTGTTAAGTATCCAACAACAAAAAAATGGCTGAATTTTCTTTTATCTAGATGGAGAAATATATAAAAAATTTTTTTTACCAAAGAATGCGTTACATATTTTGATTGACAGCTCATACACCACATCAATCGTCATGAGCATTCAACCGTAGCTAAGCGCGGGAGTCGTTCTTTACCGTTCAGTTCGGAGTTTGCTCTGTGGCTTGGTCAGCATTAAATCATTAAATCAGCATTAAATCATTGGTCAGCATTCTATCGAATCTTTTCTCACATAAATATGTCATCGTAAATTCGAAGCGTATTCGCTAAAATTATCTGTAGATGTCTTCTTCAAAACAAGTATCTGGTCCTTGGAGTTCAAGAAAAAAGAAAAAATCAAAGAAATGTTCGAAATTATATATTCTTACTAGAAGTAATCATAGATTATCAAAGTGCGTTCGACATATTTTTTGAAAGAGAAAGGACTGTGGTAACAGTCTGAAAAGCTGAAAAATTTCTGCAATGATGTGGACAGTGTACGTAATCCTGATCAAAAGTGCTTGTTTTTTAACTAATGTGAAAATTTTGATGTCTTGACTTATATGTTAATATACAAGGGGATGCATCTGGGTATAAAACTGTAATTATCTTTGTGTAACATTAAATCATTGGTATCTGAAGAATATTTCATAAGGCTAAACTATATAATACCCAGCCACTTCAAAAGATCACTTGAAAACTGTGCAAATTCTCTATTATAGTGCAGGTGTATGCATTATGTAGGGGCGTTATATGAATGATTTTGAGTCGAAAATGGTTAGTTTTTTATTTTATTTCAGGGTTAGGTTTTTAGAATGTTTGTATGAAAATTTGAGACCCAAATGGCTGAGTATTCTACAATATTGTTCCTTTCATAAATTCGATTTTACAGATTTAAATTTGGCATTGGATTCTCATCGATGCCAGAACACTGTATTTAGCACCATGTTTGCATCCCTTTCAAAATGTCAGAATTTACGGTGAACTGGTCTGATCTTCTGGTATTCACTTTAGTTCGTAATGGTAGTATCGTCATGTACTGTTTAACCAACTACGTCATAAAATTCCCTTTGTTACCCCCATTCACTATGAATAATTTGAGACTCAGAAATTTTATACGAACATCCAAAGACACTTAAAAATTCTAGAACGTTATCCTCAGTATAAAAAATATATACCGCCCGAACCGGGATTTGAACTCGGGCCGGTTAAGAATCGATGCAATGGCTTACCCAACACAGACCCTAACCATTAGACCACAAGTGAATTTGCTGATTACATTTGTTTTTTCACCTGATTTATATCAACTTCATTAGCATGTCCATAAAATATTCTATTATAATATAATACATGTATATACTATAATAGCGGTACGACAACCCTCCGAGCGTGCGAGGTGGGATTCCCCACGGATCTCAATGGTACATGATACTACCTTCGTGATTGGTTCATTGTAATTTCTTTGGCTTTACTACAGTCAATTTAATACCCTATATCATTATGACATCACGGTTTGTTTATGAGGGGGACAGAATCGACTTGAACAATATAATTTTTAACTAAATCTGCTCTGCTGAGGAGAATTTAACTTCGAATTGTATGGTTTCCAGATATCAGCTGTATCAATGTTTATCTCACAATATTTACCATATTTGGTGGCTGTTACCGCTATTCTACTAAATGCATTTGATAGCGATTCCTGTTTTGTCCCCCTCCCATGACCGTGATCCTTAGCATGTTTTGATTTGACATCATAATCAATTGAAACCTGCTCTATGTATATGAAGCAACATGTAATTACCTTTTTCAACTGGAAACACCTGGTGCATAGCTTTACGTTCTTGATTCGGGCATATCTTAACCTTCACAGAAACCCTTTTAAAGGGGTTATTTTCTGTGAGAAGGTAGCTGCTGCCACTCTGGCCGGGATGAGACACGGGGGCTTTCAGCATTGTCTCACATAATTCACACTTCTCTGCATCTGGAATGAATGACTCAGACCATCCCTCCGACAACCCCAAAGCCGAGTTACAATCTCGCTTTATTATGTCTGAGATAAGCTGGCCATCATACATATACGGCAGCTTTCTCTTGATGGCAAGTTTCAAGGTCGAATACCGTGAAATATCAAGTGTGAATTTCCCATTTCTCTAACGTGGCAAAACCCAATAGGATTGCTTGCAGTAGCAGGGCTTTCACTGCAAATGAATTGTCAGCAGACAACTTTACCACCATTGGCATTGGTCCAGATAGTGTCGATACCAGGGAAGAGAGTGTTACCCTCACAGCGTCCGTACAACCATAACTTTCCACCAAGTCCAAAGTTTCGTCTGCCGGGTACGTCTCGACTGGCTCCGAGGGGCTTGCGTCTTTCACAAGACGAATGTGGTCGCAAGAGAAACTTGCCAGCATATCTGAAGCGTAAAATGCGGCTCTTCTTTCTTTGCAGAGTCCCTTTTGAGTTTTGTATGTCTTTTGTCACAAAGCAACGATCGTTTCGGTTGCTAGTTTTCGCCGAGTAGACTTCATCACAAACCTTCACAGCGACGGGACTTGAAACTATTAAATGAGCAAAAGTAAAATCGAAACATCATCAGGAACGGATTCATCAGGAACCCATGGCCATGAAATAATAAGCATATCTAACCTTTCTTCGCTTTCGGCTGGTAAGTTCCACCAAGGTAGTTGTCACATTGAAGACACTTTTCTGGTTTATACCTGTTAAAATACACATGTCCGCATTGCGGGCAGGTCCCCGATCCTCTTGAGGTCAAGCTCATATTAACAGTCCACATTGAACTGAGGACTCGACAATGTTAAGAACAAACTAAAGACAACTGCAAATAATCGAGAATGAACGAACGATTCACGATCACACGAGGGAACAAGAAAATAAATTGACGTCATTGTGAACACGTGGTCAAATAGCACAACCGCCATTGGTTACGACAGTTGCAGCCTCAAAATAAAAGCGACCAATCACAGACGATCTCTTGAGAGGTGAAGCCCTACTGACTCGGTCTCGGTTTTTTTTTTTTTTTTTTATTTAATAGCTTAACTCAGGCTGAGAAACAGACTCTAGGTCCAAACGAGCTCAGCCTGAGACAAATACGAATACACTGACAATACATTACAGATAGAACTATGAATAATGTATTAAGCATGAAATGTAAAATATATGATGCAAAAAAATATATAATAATAGTGTACATTTGTACATTTGGTCGGCCGGCCAAGTACAAGTAAATAAGCGCAGAAAAAAGTTAGCGGCAACAAATAGTAGATGTGTTAGTAGATCGGCATTTAGAACAGATAGTTTTATAGGTTCTAATGCGATCAGGGTCAAAAGTGGAAAGCAAAAGCGCAAGATAGTGAGCTCGTAGCAATGTTTTGAAAGACGAAATTGAACTACAGGACTTAATATTTAAAGGCAGCGAGTTCCATAGAATAACTATGCGATTAAAGAAAGAATCCCTATAAGTAGATGTTTTGCATGGGTTAAGCTTGTAGTCTGAACCAGTAGTGCTTCTTGTAGATCTTGATGGGTTCAGTATAAATAAAAAATTATGGCCGAGTTGAATGTTCAAGGTCCTCCAGATGTACTACACACTTTCCTCAGGCTTTGCTCAATTGTACTTGCGAACCTTTGAAACATCATTGCATTGGATTGTCGGAAAATAAGGCAAGTAACTAACCGATCGCGAAACAAAACAGAAGCCATGCTGGCATTCACCAAAATGGCCGCTCACATCGTGTACGTGTGGTTACCAGTTCCCCGGCCGAGATAATTGCGTTCGACGAAGGAGAACGCATACTAATCTGCTTGCATTGGGCTCCCTGTGCGTTTACAGGCGAAACACATCGAGAAATTTTCATGCGTGGATCACGGCACACCGCGGCAAAACGTTACGCGCATGCGTATTTGCTATTTCTTGTCGGCGCGCGGCCGCCCCCAGTTTCCCGCGAAAACTGAAATGAAACAACAGGCACATACCCGTGATTTTAAAATTTCTGCTTAAAAGCATCCATTTGTGAACTGTTTTGTCAAAAAATAAGAAAACTACTTAAAAGCTAAGCCTAAGACTTTAACAGGTTGAAGTTTTCTTAATTTGTAATTCACTGTGAGTTTACTAAGTTATAAAATTATTTACTAAAAAAGTTGAAACCTCGGTAATTTGTATTTGATAGCAGAGCCTTCGTTCTTTTGGCCAGCGGAGCATACCGTTTTGCCGCGGTGTGGGATCACGGCTGTTTTAGGCCTAGATACATTAATCCCGAAAAATGGTCTAAAAATCTTTCCGTATATTCCCCCAAAAATGTCTAAAAATCCCGATTTTCCCCCTAAAAATCTCGATTAATCCCGAAAAATGGCTAAAAAAATTTCCGGATATTCTCTATAAATGTCTAAGAATCACGATTTATCCTTAAAAATTAAACAATTTGTTATATATATTGTGTTTCTTTATTCTATTTGTATAAATGCACAATTTATCATTAATTTTGTCATCGAAAGAAATAACATTACCCGATTACCGTTACACGATTCTCGCATTCACGTGTAAGTGACAAGCTTCGTTACATTTTTTACAAACTAACTTCTGAAATAACTGGTTACTGATGTGACAGTGTGACACCTAACTTAACTTGTGTCCAATCCAATGTGTCCGTACTATACTACCGTACCCTGTGTGACGTTTCGTGTGGCTTATGGAAGGACAAATCTGTAAATAGCTCGCCAGAGAAAACTCAAACAAATATGTATCAAGCAAATAATATTGATGTTACAACTGTAAATTGGTTCACGGCACCGTCCCAAAAGTTAACGATTATTAACCCTGAGCATCAAGGCCGCCTCGATGTAGTCTTCTAGTGCATCGTGCTGTTGATCGCCAAACATCGTGGCCAGCAGGGAAAAGACTCTCTCGGCAGCGGCGGATGATGGCTGTATGAGAACGATTCGTTGGACTGCAGCAGACCATGCCAGGAGCTCTTGATCTTGTACCTTCCACCATGGCCACATCTCTACCAGAGGGTCAAAAATCATCGGGAATGTCTGCGGCCTTGACAAGATACATTGGAAGCTCTCTCCTTAACGACTGGATCTGGTTGTTGTCTACGAACGGTATTTCGCCTAGCTGATCGATATCTGCAGCGTTAGGTCGAGACACCTTCACATACTTAGGGTTCAATAGACGTGCTGCCTTGAAGACCCGGACGGATCTTGCCACCACCGGATCATTCACCAACGTCTGGGAGTAGTATGCAAAGGCTGGCACAAGGCACTCTCCCACGGCATACTGGTACCATCTCCTTTGGTCAGCCACATTCAGGGGAAATATCTCTTGAAGAGTGTTTGTGATAGTAGGGAAGTTCTGTACGTGAATAAACGCACCTAGCTCCTCCAGCTTCTCGAATGCAATTAAAACTAGAGCACCGTCTCCCTCTAGGGTATAGGTCGCTTGAACGAACCTTTCAAGCTCCACAAGAGCAGCAAACTCAACCCTCATCTTAACTGGATTTTGGCGCAGTGCTTCAGATAGCTTCTGTCGGGATGCTTTTGCAAACTCCTCGTCATGGGAAAGAAATGCAGGGATGTGCGCCCACTCCTCGAATACAACCTTCGCACATTCCCAAAGACTCCACCATCGAGTCGAGTTGTAGCGCGGCATGAATTTCCCGGTTAGGTTCTGCCACACTCTCCTTCCCTTCATACTTGTCGTGAAGATAATATTCCACGATGACATGAATGGTGTCAAAGCTGGAGTGACTGACTTCACACCCACTCGGTCTAGGAAGTGGGAGATACAGCCAACATCACATCGGGCAGAATCAGGCGACATTACTTAGTCACGTGACACGATCAAGCGCGCTGGATTTAAATTTCTGCTCCAGCGCACATGCCAAATAACAAAGAAAACTGCCTCAAACTGGTCTATGCCCTGAAAATATTGCCAATTTTGGGGTTTAAAAACTGATATCCACAAAAATGTAAACACGGGATTTTAAAGTAGGGATGTTACGCTGCAATTTCCACTAATTTGGGGGTAGATTAAGTGGAATCTGCTGCCATTAAATAAAGGCTGAAGTTTGGGTTATTTCAGGTCGAAAACGTATTGAAAGCGTTCTCATTTGCTATTCAGGACTTATTTTCTCACGAAGTCTAATATCATTAAAAATTGTAAAAACGGGAAAATATTATTTTATAACTTATCTGTTATCGAGCGTTCTTTTATCGAAATCCGTTAAATATTTCTGCCATTAAAGTTTAAAAGTATTTCTAGCAGTGAAATTGTCCTTAATGCTTGCATATTAATCGACCTTTCAAAACTCCCGGGAGACCGGCAAGCTATAATAAGCTCCGCCTCCTGGGTTAAAATAGAAGAGACCGAAACAAAGGGGCGGCAGTGGAAAGCTAATTAGTCAATCGAGTTGGATAATCATATCAGCGGTAAGCGCCTGGCTTTTGAATTTGACAAAACTGCAATAACAAATGCCAAAGAACTACATCAAAAAGTAAAGACGCATCAAGAGAAACTTTGCATTCGAACTTTATTCTCTATATCACTGTTAGCGTTGTAATTAGAATTACAATCTGATATAAAAAGGAAAATATTTTCACCGATCACGGACTTTTTATTTATTACTCTTTCTACACCAGCGTTATTTGTCTTACGCGGTTTGTAGCGTAGTGAATCCTACAGAATACAAACTATACTTTCTTCAGGAAAACTCGAAATCATCCCGATTCTTGAAAAATAACAATCCTGGATTCGGTAAGCGTTTTCACTAGAAGAAAATACCGGGCACTTATGAAACGATTTTGACAAGAAATTTCGGCCCGAATTTTGTATTTATCGCGCTGAGTTATAGATTTTTGCTTGCCTTCACCAATTCTTAAAATTCGTTAGAAAGCTCGAGACTACACAAATCTGGGATACACCGTTAAACACTAGAAAACTATATCGGAATTCACGTTCCCACTTCCAATCCCGGATTCGTTTTTATCGCGCAATCATCGAAAAGTATCCATGTGTTAGAACTAGCTTCTGATCAGTATTATAGTTAAGCGGCACTTTGCCTTTGGTATAAAACCAACGCGCTTTGTGAAATGACAAAACTTCAACGAAGAAAACAAGTTCAGAAATCAAGAGCGCATCACAAGCGATTAAACAGACGGATTGTTTATGTCTTAAGCTTTAAAACGAGACCTTTCCCACGATTATGTGTGGCCTAGAAGCGAACTGTTCCGAGAAATTATTTTCGGCTTTACTGATTGAACTCGAGTTGCGATTCTTTTACTGATATCTAGACTTCTAAGTGGTCAGATAAGCTTCAATTATATCTTATTTTAAAGCTACAAAAGTACATACATCTGTTTCTAAACCTTTAGGTCAGTGATGCGAACTTCTGAATATGATCGTTATTTTATGTTTAGTAAAGTGCTGTGATCTGAACCAACTCGTATTTTGACTTTAAAGCTACAAAATTACAGAACTGTTTCCACGCAGTTTTATGATGCGCTCTCAAAGTGAGTGATCATGACTTTTCGTGTTTAAGAAAGCGCTTTGGTCAAGAGTTAAAAAAACTTTTATAGCTTGTATGGAGTTTGAAATCTTTCGCTTGGATAGCTCGTGCGAACAATGCCGAGGTTCACTTTTATTTAACTAGTTTCACAAATATGGCACTAAAAGAAAGATTGCTGAATTTGACTTAGGCTTTTCGAATAAGCTCTAAATAGAGACATTATACTCCATTTTAATTTTGACATGAGTCAAACCTCGAACGCAAACGAAATAGGTTTGGAACTCTTCGCGCGATAAAACTTATAACCCAAGTAGCTACGGCAAACTGATTTTGCGGTGATCTTTTACTTTAACCGAGTTTACCTATTTACCCAAGGTCTATTGAAATCTCTTAAAGAGCTTTGGGATTTCAGTTAGTCCCATGACAAGATAGATGACAGTGATTGACAGGCCCAAGAGCAAGTATGGGAATGAGATATTCCCAGAAGGATTCCCTAGCAGCCAATCACAAGCGCTTTGCTGAATATCTAATAAGGCATATCATAATTATTCATATCTCACGGACGCGAGTAAATGTCGCCTAAAACAATGGGATTCTACCCGATGAAGCATGCTTGGGTATAAAATGGACACTGTCCTGAGGGCCTTGGTGTTCACAGGAGCTCTATCTCGCATTGCAGCGAGCAGTTGACTCTGGAAGACATCTAGTTTCCTGTGCAGCACCTCGATGATGATTCGTGCCAGCTCATCTCCATTAACGGAATTCTGGGTGAGCTGGAAACGAACAAGCCTGGTTGCACTTCCCAATCATTGACAAATCTCACAAGGACCACCAGTGCCTCGCCATCTCTGGTCGTGCCGTCAAAGATTATGCTGATATCTTTTCCCTTTATCTCTCTTTCCAAGCACTTGTATTCTTCTTCTAGTACAAAGGGGATTAGCTGCCGCATATTCGAGGATGATGAGAGACTCATTCCTGCTTCTTCGAATATTTCTCTAAAAAACTCAAGGCGATTCAGAGGTGTGCTACTTTTTAGAAAAGCCTGTACAACTTTAATGCGGAATACTCTTGTTGATGTAGGTAGAGTCTCGCCCTTAGGATGGTGTTCCTGGTCATAGTTGTGCAGTGCTTGGGCAATGTCCTCTTCTCGCTTGCCGAGTGACTTCAACTTTTCCTTGTTAAGTTCGTGTTTCTTGCTCTTTGCATGAGCGTTCAGGTTGGACTTTTTTACACTCAATACTTCCTTGCAAGCATCACAATAGATGCCATTCCCTCTTACCAGAAAGTTTTCCCCTTCAAACTCTTCAACGCGTTGTTTTGCAGAGATCTTTGGCTCGTAGTCAGTCTGTTTCACGCCTTTGGAGCCTCGTCGATTTCCACCTTGATTCGTTGCTATTTTTCTTTTTCTGGCTAGATCACTACTTCTAGGAGCTCTTAAAACATCTAATAATGATTGAACTTCTCCATTCCTTTCTTCGTTTAAAGCCTCGCTGTCTGGATCATTAGCGTAGCAATGGCGATTGCTTCGGCCATTTTGAGCTAGCAATGTATCCAGGCCTTGCAGTGAAGCAGCAAAGCATTCTGGGAATATGGGATTAACCGCTGACCGGTAATATTTGTAGGAAAGTGACTCAATAGTGCAAACGGGGTTTGTGACTTGTGAGATTGGCACTGGCGATCAATTAAGTTGAAAAGTGGCAGTATTTCCTCGGAATTTTAGCTTAATACCTCAAAAAAATCTAAAAATCCTAACATTTTCTAAAAATCTTTGGTTTTCTAAAAATCTTTTTCTCCTCTAAAAATCCTTAAAAAAATCCGGATTAATGTATCTAGGCCTGGGCTGTTTCGAGCGGGACATTAGGTTCCATGCCATCGCGCGGTCAAATATTGTTGCTATGCAAGTTTTTGCAAGTTCAAGTCCTTGACAACGAAAATGGCGGCGAAGTTAGCTGTTTTACCTGCGTTACATAAATTGCAAAATTTACTTCCTTTTCGTTGAACTTTTGAAAATAACCTGCTCAATAGCGAAACGAATCAATTTTCTTTGGCTTTGTAATGTTTTTTTCTAAAGTTGGAGCCAAACACGAACCAATTAACAATTAGAACTTGAAGATCGACTTTCGTAGAGTAACAACAATGGCCGCAATTATGTATTGAACAAGTGGTGTTTACAGACGATCGGAGCAATTCCCATTAATAGGTAAGACATTGATACTAGCTTTGATTCATGTACTTTGTATATCTGTTGTTAAATTTTAGCTAACTATTTTTTTGCATGTGACTTCTGGTTCGTGTTTAACAAGGTTTTTTGGAGATTACATTCCTAATGCCACGATTTGTTTACAATGATTGTAGTATCAGATGACAACACTGGATCTCCATCTACTCAACATACAGCAGTGCTGGTGTTACCATTGACCGTGCGCTTCAGCGCAATCGAGGGACTGCAACCTAATGTCCCAAAAACAGCCGTGGGATGTGGTCAACTTCGTTCCCAGGGGTCTTTACGCGCCTAACCACAGGCAGCCCAAGCTCAAGTTACGTAAATATAAGGGTTTGTATGGGAGCGTAGCGAACTCCGTTTACTAGCCAGAAATACTGTAAAATATTTGAATAAAATGACTTACCTTGCCACTGTGATGTCTTCTGTCGTGTTTCTCTCCTTGTTGGGTGGTTTTAAGTTGATTTCAGCTGGGGTTTCCTTTTCGGAGCTCCTCTGAGGAGCTTGGGCTGCCTGTGGCCTAACCGAAGATGGCGTCGGAGTCGTCATGAGAGCTTTGCCGAGACGTTCTTCGACGTTTGCTCTCCAGGCCTGCTGGTTTTGTTTGTACGATTTATCAAAGGAGTGAAAGGCTGAGGGAAATGTTCACTAGTCTACACTCTGGATCATTGACAAAGTCCGGTGATGTCCAAACTGTATCAAACCAAACGTGGTATGTTTTGGGTAGTCTAGAAACCTAAGACCTAAGACCTAAGACCTAAGACCTAGAAACCTAAGACCTAGAAACCTAAGACCTAAGACCTAGAAACCTAAGACCTAGAAACCTAAGACCTAGAAACCTAAGACCTAAGACCTAGAAACCTAAGACCTAGAAACCTAAGACCTAGAAACCTAAGACCTAGAAACCTAAGACCTAGAAACTTTATTTTTAGTTTTGGTAATCGAGTGTTTGGCAAGCGAAATTCGTGAATCGCCGAGTTCCATTTATAGGGCATTAACTAGTCTGTTCGTGTTTACATTTTTGAAATTACGAACTCATCTCTTGAAAGCCTTGCGTTTTGTCACTGAAATATCCATCTTTGCATAAATGAAAGAATGATCACAATTTAATGGTGGGCTGTGCGTACCAGAGTAAACAAAATAACCAGGAGCATTGGTAATAATAAGGAAAGACTTATTTGTATGGCGAAATATTGTACTAGACTTAGATAATACTTCCCTAAGATGCCGTCGCTAGCTTTTATTCCACTCAGTTCGGTGGAGAAATGAGCTTACGGTAAAAGACCTAGAAACCATCTAATAAGGGATATATTTATACAACTGCTTTTTTGTTTTGGTATTTTTTTCTTGTTTTTGTGCAAAAATTTACGTTGTCTACAATCTCTCGGGTACAACGTAGGCTTACCCACTGAGTGCGAAGAAAATATTAGTGTTGCAGTCACATTGAGCATGCATCAGAACAATCTCCTTCAGACAGTACATTTGCCACTGGCCAATCAAAAGAGACTGTTCCCACGCTTGAGCCAAGACTAAGTTGTATATTTCATAGTATTTCTGATTAATAAAAACTGTTTCTTGACGACGGTAACACGAATATCTTATTTTCTTCGCTCTCATTGGAGAGAGATTAGAAAACCAAAGAAAATAAGGCTCTGCTAATCCTCTGCTAGCATGATATACGTTTTCGAGCGAGCTCCCACAAAAGATGAAAATACTCAGGTAGCAGATCAACGCGCGGGAAGCCAAAACAATGCTTCAGTCTGATTGGATGAAATTGAAGTCTGACTTGGATACATGTAACAGTATTTATAGTTGAGAAAATGATTTTAAAAGCTGTTCAAAAGCCCATAAAAAATCTAACGAGCTATTACGTCTCGTCTGTTTTATTAAGTGAATAATTCTGTTACAAATTAAAGTTTATGTAATTTATGTAAATTGGTTTGCGTTTCCGGTTGGCTGTAAATTGAGCACCTAGAAACCTAAGACCTAGAAACCTATAAAGACCTAGAAACCTATAAAGACCTAGAAACCTATAAAGACCTAGAAACCTAAGACCTTAACTGTTGGGGCTTACTGTACTTTGCAAACTGTATTTTGTATATCTAAGACCAGTTCACAGGAATTCGATGCCAAATAATTTCCGTAAAATCGGATTTCTGACTGAAAGCATGGGTCATCATTTTAAGATCCATGCTGGAAGCGTGCAATCGTGTTTTCAGTTTTCCATACATTTGTCGAAACAATTTATCGAACAGGAAATGACATGAACAAACTAGGAGGACAAAGAAGAATTATATAGAACCGGAAAAAGAATGACAGAACAAGAAAATCGAACGAAACTGAACTGTGAGTGGAAATTATAAAATTGACCGGGCCCCTGTGGAAACATCAACAAAGAGTGAGTTTAATTACCCTATATCATTATGACGTCACGGCTTGTTTATGAGGGGGACAGAATCGACTTGAACAATAGAATTGTGAACTAAATCTGCTCTGCTGAGGAAAATTTATCTTCGAATTGTCTGGTTTCCAGATATCAGCTGTATCAATGTTTATCCCACAATATTTACCGTATTTGGTGGCTGTTAGCGCTATTCTACATTCTTCAAAATGCATTTGATAGCGATTTCCTTTGTGTTGTTGCTGTTTTGTCCATGTTTTGTCCCCCTCCCACGACCGTGATCCTTAGCGTTTAAACAATAGATTGTTTTGATATGACGTCATAGTGATATAGGTCAATTGGAAAGGCGATTCTCGTCCAGAAACATTTTTTTTTATCAGAAACAAGAGGCCCTGAGTGGCCTTAACTCGGGCCACCTAGAAATAGGTTAATATATAATACATGGAGTTCTAGCATATATTTGTGCCATAACATGGTTTGTGCTAGGGGAACTGGATAATTGATTCACTACTCATGCTCGTGATAAATTACATATAATGGAATGGATCTTTTACAGGAATGCAATCACATGGTTGTACTACATGGCAAACAAATCTTAATTCATATACTTAAAGGCACTTGAATGAGATTGGTAGTGTTATTAAAAAAAACTGTTTGTAAATGCTATTTTCCACCTTCTTCCAATTCTCAACCCCCAAAGGTGGTCATGGTCCCTTACGGGAGCTTCTAATTACAAAGTTTTACAGATAATAGGCCCTTTGCAGGACAAGAGCAAGCCAAAATTAGTAAAAAGCCCAAGTTTTAGGTTCATATCTTTAAAACTGAAGGAATGGCAATTTTTTGAAAACTCTATAATTTAGCTTACTTTAACAGAGTTTGTGAGGCTGACTGGCATCTCCCCTGCTAGTTTTTGACTAGTAGTCCCTAATGTTTAATAAAATACTGTGTGTTGATTTCATGCATGTAAACCACTTGGAAAATAACTATTTAAAGAGGGTAACACTAGGCTGTTTTCTATTGTTGGGTAGGCCAATACTATCGCTCGTTTCGAGAAGTTCAACCCGACTCCTTACCTCTGCTGCCGAAACGATTACAGCACCACGGTATCTCGATTTCCATTGGCCGAGAAAAACGAGATGGTAAACATTTTAGGTTCATTGTAGATTTCCGATTGTAGATTTCCGATTGTAGATTTCCGATTGTTGATTTCCGATTGTAGATTTCAGATTGTCCATTTCCTATTGTTAACGGAAAGAGAAGGCGAAGTGAAGAAAGTAAAATAAATTCCTTCTTCGAGGGTATATAAAATCAAAAGTTTATTTAGGATAAATAAGGTAGATTTATTGAACGGTAATTTCAAGGTCTTCTGTGCGGTCCAGAAAAATAAGCAGAAGACAAAGCCGGAGTTTGAAGCCCGTTCGTATCAATCGTCGGCAAACAAAAAACTGCGTGACGCGAAGCGAGGACAAAGACAAAATGTCGAGGAGCAAGCGTCGTTCCTCGGTGGAAAAGCTTCGTGCCTAAGCTTTGCGAAGTGAGAACCTCTGGTACCCAGGGTAGAGTTCACGCCTTTTCGTTCCCGAATTTATAAAAACATGTGCATATAATATTTTAAAAGGACCCTGTCAGATCGAGAACTGAGAAATCGCGAGAAATCGGGTCATTTCTACTATACTTTCCGAGAGGTTAATAACAATGAATAACAACACAACCACAGTCAATTGGTATAAAAGTTATCATGTTCAGTTTAGCTACTTACATTTACAAACTGTTGTCTCAGTCCTTTTACTTCAGTATTAGTGTTGATCAGATCTTAGCCATCTATGTCACGAGAGGATCCTTGAGTGGATCTGGATATGTGATAAATTCCTGTCCAAAGCCCGTGAAACACCTCTCAGCTTTAGAAAAGACAAAAATCTTGGTATTGCACTTAAAGGAACCTTTGGTTTACACAAAAAACAGCTGATATTAAAGGTTTTGCTAAGTCAAAACTCCCACTCGTCGCCATAAAATGTTGTCCACACTGTTCACGCGTGTCACATGGCTGGCTCAACGTACGTGTCACGTGACCAGTCGAAATCTGATTGGTTGACGGCGCAAAATCTCGACACAAAAAATAAAAACTTGCGATTTCTGACTCGAGCCAGCCGAAGGCCTGGCCCGAGTAATAATATGAAATATACAACTTAGTCTTGGCTCAAGCGTGGGAACAGTCTCTTTTGATTGGCCAGTGGCAAATGTACTGTCTGAAGGAGATTGATGCATGCTCAATGTGACTGCAACTCTAATATTTTCTTCGCACTCAGTGGGTAAGCCTACGTTGTACCCGAGAGATTGTAGACAACGTAAATTTTTGCACAAAAACAAGAAAAAAATACCAAAACAAAAAAGCAGTTGTATAAATATATCCCTTATTAGATGGTTTCTAGGTCTTTTACCGTAAGCTATTTCTCCACCGAACTGAGTGGAATAAAAGCTAGCGACGGCATCTTAGGGAAGTATTATCTAAGTCTAGTACAATATTTCGCCATACAAATAAATCTTTCCTTATTATTACCAATGCTCCTGGTTATTTTGTTTACTCTGGTACGCACAGCCCACCATTAAATTGTGATCATTCTTTCATTTATGCAAAGATGGATATTTCAGTGACAAAACGCAAGGCTTTCAAGAGATGAGTTCGTAATTTCAAAAATGTAAACACGAACAGACTAGTTAATGCCCTATTAAATGGAACTCGGCGATTCACGAATTTCGCTTGCCAAACACTCGAATACCAAAACTAAAAATAAAGTTTCTAGGTCTTAGGTTTCTAGGTCTTAGGTTTCTAGGTCTTAGGTTTCTAGGTCTTAGGTTTCTAGGTCTTAGGTTTCTAGGTCTTAGGTTTCTAGGTCTTAGGTTTCTAGGTCTTAGGTTTCTAGGTCTTAGGTTTCTAGGTCTTAGGTCTTAGGTTTCTAGGTCTTAGGTTTCTAGGTCTTAGGTCTTAGGTCTTAGGTCTTAGGTCTTAGGTCTTAGGTTTCTAGACTACCGTATGTTTTGTTGGTGCAGCGTTCAACCCCAACAGTCAAATCAACTTGTCAGTATTTACTGAATTATCCAGTAAAAACCGAGTGAACCTGCGATCGTAAATTCTGTTGGCTTTCTCGCTGTATTGGATTGTGCTTTCATTATTTCTACGAATTTTATAGCCATGATTCATTATTCCGCTTCCACCACTGAAACAATATTTAAACTACCTAAATATTGATCAGTAATAATTCTACAATATAAACTGACAATGGTACTTGATATTCTGCAGCCAGCCTTGATCTCACTTGAAGAATAATTTGAATTATCTGTAGTTTATACACATGCATAATTATATAGTTTATATTGTATCACCGACAGAAGAGTCCGGATGGGGTTAACTGAAAAACTGCCTAAAATTCAACTGTCAAGTGACAAATAAGACTATTTTTAACTGTTAACTGATAATAGAAAAAATACTGTTAGCTGATATATTTAAGATCCAGCTTTGAAATTCAACAAAATAATATTAATTCTCATTACCCTTAAAATGCTATTTTTAAGAGATCAACTGTCAACTGACACAAATGGTCTAAGTTTTAACTGTTATTTGTCAGTTAAATAAACACCCATCCCTACCATCCAGTCCCTCCATTAATCAGACACTAATTACAGGGCTTTCAGAATATTTTTGAGTAAGAGGTTAACATAAGGACAAGAAAGTAGGTATCTGTTACAAAACTTGGGGTGAAGGCAAAATTTTAATTGTCTGTTGATAAAGACAAAATTACTGCCAATGGATATTTTATTTGTTGAATTTGTTAAAACTACATTTTCCTCTAAATAAACTTACCTACCGGTGTTACATTATTTTCTTAACAAAATACAAAAATATATGCATGGTTTGCTTAATATTCTTTGTTTAGCAATAGGAGCTGATAACTTACATACTCAATGTTGCAATCCAAAATGTTTTCTTAATTTATCTCTGTCATTTGATAACTTAATTACAGTGTATTTAACCCAACATATCCATCCCCTCGTATAAATTATAAGTCGAGACATTCAAACTTTTCACATTTATTATTTAAAGACATATATATTTTGGATCAGGATATTTTACACCCACAGTAGACTCGGTCTGTTATTGACTACTGTTGACAGTAGTCTAGATTGTTGCAGTGATGTCTCAGAAGGGTGTTGTGTATTTGTGACTACCACAACTGTTCATTTATTTTGTTATAACTCGGGAACAGGGAGGGATGATAATTCTGGTCTTAAAAAACATTTCGAACGCACTTTCTAATCTATGATTATCACTAGTTTATTCTAAAAAGTACAAACACACATGAGGACATACACGAATCTCGATTTCTTTCGCCTGGGGAAGCACAGGTAGCCCACACATGACCACAGGGAGTCCACTGCAAGATTAGTATGCGTTCTCCTTCGTCGAACGCAATTATTACCAGTTCAAACCGTTTTTCGATACGACGACGGGAAGTCTTATTTTTTGAACTCCGAATCTTGAATTTTACATCCGCCATTACGCGAACCCGTTACTGTGGGCAAGGAATGCCTGGTCATTTTTTAGCGTACGTGACGTCATACACTTAAGGTTATCGTATACCTTCAGGGTACTGTTCCGGATAAAATTAAGTAGCGTCTCGAATATTTGTCGTATTTAGATAAATTATACCTCATTTAAAGCTTATAAAATTGGCTACAACGATATACCTAAGGTTTGTAATTTTGATAAAAGTGCGATTTTTAAATAAACTTATTTTCCGAACAAGCGAGTTGGTTTCCAAGAGCTGCAACTCCACGGCAAATTAATGAATTTAAAGAGCCGTCTCACCCACAAGTGCTTAGCGCGCTCACAATGCATAGCGGCCATTTTCGATGCCATCGAAATCCAGAGTTTTATGGTAGTGGTCTTAATCTTCTCTACATCTCTGCCATCCTTCCAGCTATCGTCAGAAAAATCATTCTAGGTTGAACCTTTTTTATTGTTCTTCCTATTGAGCCTCTTATTTAAGTGTTTTAAATTATTTGGTCTTGCAAATTTTAGTTTTATTTCAGGTGGCCGTAGTTCTCTGATGGATGCCAGTCTCATTCGTCCTCAACGAAAGGAAACAATTGTCCGTTTGGGTCCACGATTTCCACCTACAACATGGAGAAGCTATTCTGACCATTAATCTTTATATGTAAAGATATATTTATTTAGCGCTTAGTTCGAGTATCTACTATCTTTGAGCCGATTTGGGTTTTTGAACACCGTGGCTGGCTTACGTGACCACAATTTGCAACAAAACTCCACTTGAAGAACAGTTTCCTAAAATCATTTTCAGGGCTTTGGCGTTTAACTTGTGGAAACAGGTCCTCTCTCTGGTTTCGAAGGGCGGGATTTGGGCTTTTAGACAGTGATTTTGCCGAGATTTTCGGATTCACCGGGTTGTTCATTTGAAGTTTATACTCGCACGAAATTTGACAAACAACGGAAAGCCGCCGAGACTGCATGATAATAAGGCGAGCTGTTATTCGTTCACTGTTCTCTCTTGAACTGGTTCTCTGGCACCAGCAACGAGATTGCCTGCTAGCAGATGAGCTCTCTCTCTCTCTCTGCAGGGAAAATAAAACCGAGGGGAGAAACCTCTCTTTTGATAATTATTAGTATTCTCTGTTTATACATGTAGTACTGATGGGGAGTTATGACAGGGTTCGCGCGGAAGCGACGGGTGAGCGGTAAAGTCAACAAAATCATTATAGGCAACGAAACTCCGCTTGGTCGACCCGAAAAGAATTGAGCAATTTCCTAAAATCATTTTGAGGGCTTCGGCGTTCAATTTGTGGAAACAGGTCTCTCTTTTCGGATTCATCGGATCGATGAAAGTTTATACTCGCACGAAATGTGACAACAGAGCCGCCGTGATAATAATTTCCCATTGAAACAACCTGTAATTCGTTCGGCACTGTTCTCTCTTGAACTGGTTCTCTGCTACTGCCAGCAACTAGATTGCCTGCTAGCAGTTCTCTCTAGCTCTCTCTCTGTCTGAAAGTAAAAAAGAACCGAGGAGAGAAACCCTAGAGAAACCTCTCGCTTTCATAATTATTAGTGTTTATACCCGGAGAGTGTGTTCTCTGTTTATAGCAGCGACGCGTGAGCGGTAAATGTTATAGTACAGCCAAGTACTGCTGTATAATACGGTGGCTGGTTAGGGCCATATGATATTTAACTTTTTTTAATAACCTGAAAAAGTTATTTTTCTTTGGCGGTAATGTTTTTTTTTCTTCAATCAATTGAAAAGTACATCTATTTAAAATACATGAATTTGTTTTTTTCTCATAACTCGAGATCTCGACTTATAACTGTATATCTCGACTTATAACTGTATATCTCGACTTATAACTGTATATCTCGACTTATAACTGTATATCTCGACTTATAACTGTATATCTCGACTTATAACTGTATATCTCGACTTATAACTGTATATCTCGACTTATAACTGTATATCTCGACTTATAACTGTATATCTCGACTTATAACTCGAGATCTCGACTTATAACTGTATATCTCGACTTATAACTGTATATCTCGACTTATAACTGTATATCTCGACTTATAACTGTATATCTCGACTTATAACTGTATATCTCGACTTATAACTGTATATCTCGACTTATAACTGTATATCTCGACTTATAACTGTATATCTCGACTTATAACTGTATATCTCGACTTATAACTCGAGATCTCGACTTATAACTGTATATCTCGACTTATAACTGTATATCTCGACTTATAACTGTATATCTCGACTTATAACTGTATATCTCGACTTATAACTCGAGATCTCGACTTATAACTGTATATCTCGACTTATAACTGTATATCTCGACTTATAACTCGAGATCTCGACTTATAACTGTATATCTCGACTTATAACTCGAGATCTCGACTTATAACTCGAGATCTCGACTTATAACTGTATATCTCGACTTATAACTGTATATCTCGACTTATAACTCGAGATCTCGACTTATAACTGTATATCTCGACTTATAACTGTATATCTCGACTTATAACTAAAACTAGAGATCTCCACTTTCGGGGTCAGCGGTAAGCTGAATCGGAGCGGTAGGTACTTCATATATGATATATATTGTGTACTGAATATATATCTAAATTCTACTGTATTCTCCTGTATTCTCCTCGTATATGATATATATTGTGTACCGAATATATATATTCTCCTTCATCCTACTGCGTTCCCCTGTATTCTACTGTGTTCCCCTGTGTCAGTTCTCTTGTATTCAACTGCGCCGGTTACCCGGCCTGTATTCTACTGTGTTCTCCTGTATTCTACTGCATTCCCCTGAATTGTACTGTGTTCCCTTGTATTCTAATGTACATGTCTACCTACAGTATTCTACTGTGTTCCCCTGTATTCTACTGTGTTCCCTGTAGTATATTGGGCAGAACGGCCACTGTACAAGATAAACACAAGCACCATTTGATTGAACACTCAACAACGCTTTATTGCAAAGCATCATGGGTATGAATATATTACACTGCTTCCCTCTAAAATGGGAATGTAATACTCTTAACAACAACTAAAGTATGTAACTTACAGATCAAGTTTAACAACAGGTTTTCTAACTCTCTGAGATTTTCTCAGAACTGTGGGTGAAGTCGTGAAACTCTCTAAAGGTACCACAGGTTCAGTAACACAAACAGGTGGTTGGCTGCCACTATCAGACGGACTCTTAACATCACTCTCCGTACCAGCCTGCTCACATGACTCAGGTACCATGATATCTGGCTCGCTCACATCATCAGGAATATCATCATGTGCCCTGATCATGTGATCAGTATGGACATATCTAGTCCTGTGCCCTGTTCTTACTACATAGGTTCTGGGACCGCACACTTTAACTACAGTGCCCAGAATCCATCTTTCCCTCTTCGAGGTAGCTCTGGTATTTCTCACACGCACTCGGTCATACCTCTCAAACGGTCTTTCTTTCCTACACTTCATATCCTTATAGAGTTTCTGTTTCTCTTGCTTACTCTCTACTGTTTGCGCAAGGTACGGCTTGACAAGACTCAGTCTATTTCTGAGCTGCCGCTTAACCAGTAGCTCAGCTGGTGTCACGCCAGTGGTAGTATGAGGTGTGGTGCGATACCTGAACAAAAAATTTGCCAGCCTATGCTTCATAGACATACCCCTTGTACCCTGAATGACCTGTTTGAGCAATGCTTCTTTAACTATTCTGACTGATCTTTCCGCTGCCCCATTCGATTGAGGGTGGTAGGGTGGAACTAGTGTATGCTTTATGCCGTTTTTACGCATAAATTCTGCAAACTCAAAGGACACAAACTGAGGCCCGTTATCAGAGACCAATTCTTCGGGCAGACCATGATTAGCAAAAATCACCCTCAACTCATCAATGGTGCGCTCTGCAGTGGTGGAAGTCATGTGTTGCACATCAATCCACTTTGAGTGGCTGTCGATAACTACCAGAAAATAGTCATTGCCATCTTGGCAAAAATCAACATGAATGCGCTGGTATGGTCTGGTTGGCCATTTCCATGGAATCAGAGGTGCACTGGGAGGGGAACTTCTAACACTTTGGCATACTGAACAAACGCGACAGGCTTCCTCGATTTCTTCATCCATTTTTGGCCACCACACACATGTGCGAGCAATGGCTTTCATTCCACACATACCTGGATGTTCCCAATGTAATTCCTCCAACATTTTTCTCCTGGAAGTCAGAGGAATAATTACTCTAGAACCCCACAGAACACAATTCTGCTCACATGACAACTCGAGTCTTCTGTTATAATATGGCCTAAGGTTTTCATCCTCACTTTCCTCTGGCCATCCTGCCATAACACTGTGGAGTACTCTACTCAACACTGGATCCAATTGAGTTTGCTGTGCAATTGTTTTAGCTGTAAGGGGAAAATCATCATCAAAAACACTGACATGATATATTGCTCCCTCACTACCCACTGTCGACTCCTCATGTGGTAACCTGGACAGTGCATCACAATTGGAATGATCCTCAGAGCGTCTGTATTCTATGTCATAGTCATAGGCAGAAAGCACTATAGCCCACCTTTGCATTCGGCTTGCTGCGAGTGTAGGTATGGCAGACTTTGGGCCCAAGATAGATAATAATGGCTTGTGGTCGGTAACTAAGGTGAAATTTCGCCCATACAAGTACTGGTGGAATTTTTTTACTCCAAATATAATTGACAAAGCTTCCCTCTCTATTTGTGCATAGTTCTTTTCACTTGAACTGAGAGTTTGTGATGCATAGGCTATAGGTCTTTCCTGTCCATCATCCATCACGTGACTTATCACTGCCCCAAGTCCATAACTAGAAGCATCACAATCTAGCTTTAAGCTGCGATTCACATCATAATGCACCAATAATGTCTCACTGGTGAGACCTAGCTTACAAGCTTCATAGGCTTGTTGGCACTCACTTGTCCACTTCCATGGGGTGCCCTTCTTTAGAAGATCATGCAATGGTGCCAGTGTAGTGGCTAGACCTGGCAGAAATGAGTGATAGTATTGAACCATTCCCAATAAGGATCTCAGTTCACTCACATTAGACGGTACAGGCGCCTGTCTTACAGCATCAACTTTCTCCGTTACTGGATGCAAGCCATCAGCATTTATTTTCAACCCTAAGTATACCATCTCAGGTTTCAGAAACTCACATTTGGCCAGCTTCAAGTGTACATTATGTTTAGCCAGTCTGTCCAGTACCTCTGAAAGAATTTTGAGATTCTCTTTCCAGTCATCACCACCAATCAGAATATCGTCCTGTTTACACACACATTTCTCTACCCCTTGCAAGATCTGGTCCATTTTGGCCTGAATAATCTTAGGCGAAGACTTGACTCCATATGGCAACTTAGTATAGGAGTAGAGCCCCCTATGTGTGTTTATAGTCAGATATTCCTGACTCTCTTTATCAACACTTAACTGTGCATATGCATGTGACAAATCCAGCTTACTGAACACTTTGGAGCCAGTAAGTGCTGTATATAGATCTTGTGTAGTGGGGAGTGGATACTGTTCATCCTCTACACTCTGGTTAATAGTTACCTTATAGTCCCCACATATTCTAATTGACTTGTCTGCTTTTGGCACAACCACAATTGGGCTTGCCCAGTCTGATCTCTCAGTTTTCTTTATAACCCCGTGCTTCTCAAGCTTATCTAATTCCTTCTCAACTGCTTCCTTCAGTGCATAAGGAACTTTCCTTGGCTTAACAAATACTGGCTTTGCCCCTTCTTTCATGGTGATGTGGGCTTCAAATCCGGTCATGCCCTCATAACCTTCCTCAAACAGTTTACTATGTTTAGAAAGTAAATCATCAAGTTGACACCTCTCATGATTTGACTTTAGGCTATTTATGCTGAAAATCTCACCCCACTCAAGCTTTATATGTGATAGCCAATCTTTGCCCAGTAGAGTAGGCTTACCCTCATAATTGGCTACGAGTATTGCCAATTGATACTGATTGCCCTTGTATACCACTCTGCACTGCATTTTACCACACACCTCAAGTGTTTCCCCAGTGTAGGTTTTCAATTTAACCTCAGATGGAGAAAGTGGAATATGACTAAATTTCTGCATATATGTGCTCTTACTCATAATTGAATAATCAGCTGCAGTATCCATTTCCATTGCACACATAGACCCTTCAATTGACAGCTCTACTGTATACCGCTTGCGTCTGGGTCTATCTGTAGCGATGGAGTAAATACCCAACTCATCAAACTCACTCCTCTCATTATATAACTCACTATTCTCATCACTTGTTATATTATGCAGATTACCCCTGGGTGCTTGAGCTGGTTTAGATTTTACATCTGATTCAGCTGTCTTACTTCGACAAACTGATGCGATATGACCAATTTTAGAACACTTATAACATTTAGCTGATTTAAACTTACAACTAGGTGCAGCATGCTTTCCCCCACATCTGTAACAAGATAGTTCATCAGTGTTTCCTTTAACAGTTCCTAGTTTATTTACAGTTCCTTGGCTACTATCCCTTTCAGCTCCAGTATTGGGCCTGAATTCTTGAGTGTTTTTCTCTGCCATTTCCATTGACTTTGCTATCCTGCTGGCCTTGTCAAATGTAAGGTCCTCCGTGTTTAACAGCTTATTCTGAATCTTCGTGTTATTAAGTCCACAAACAAAACGGTCTCGCAATGCACGATTAAGGAATTCTCCGTAATTGCAATGGATGGACAATTTATTTAATGCCACAATGAAATCACTTATTGATTCACCTTGCTTCTGGTGGCGAGTTCCGAAATGGAAACTTTCCGCGATCTCCAATGGAGCTGGGTTATAGTGTTTCTCTAGTGCTACAACAATGGCTGCCAATGAGGTGTCCCTTGGCTTTGCCGGTGCCAATAAATTGCTCAGCGTGGAGTATACCTCAGGACCAATTTCGGTTAGCAGAATGGCTCGTTTTCTATCCCTAACAACAAGGTTAGGAGCTTCGTTGTCCTCCCTTGGAAGTTCTACGATACCATTTGCCGTAAAGAACATCTCCATTCTCTCTACATATGAGCTGAAAGTCCCTCTTTCCTCGTTAAACTCTCCCACGCGACCAAACAACGCGCCAGCCGCCATCTTGGATTTTTGGTTGAAAGCACGTGTCGGATATCACACGTCAAATTATGGTAGAAATATTGCAATTTTTCCAAAAATATATCTCCAACAATAGCTTGGGTTTCTCGTGCGTCTTTGTGCACGTAGAAAGAAGTCAATCCTCGTCGCCAAAATGTAGTATATTGGGCAGAACGGCCTCTGTACAAGATAAACACAAGCACCATTTGATTGAACACTCAACAACGCTTTATTGCAAAGCATCATGGGTATGAATATATTACATTCCCTAGCTGTATTCTACGAGTGCACAAAAAGCAGAACTTTAATAAACGATCTTAATAAGAACTAGAGCATTAACAAGGATTTAAGGCAAAAAAATAAATGCCAGAGGGCCGATATTCACATGGCTGGGCAATCTTTTACTTATGACAGTCTCCTTTGAGAAAAGGGGGCACTTATTTGGGAGGGGCCGCTTATTTGAATCATTACGCATGTCTGCTGATGAAGAAATTGATCGAGACAGCTATGTCTTTATCGTTTGCCTTTGCAATTACATAAATACATGATAAGGTTAAAAAAATCATTCAATGATCGTAATCGCCCCTTTCTCAGCCACCAAAATTTGCTGGCAGCTGGCACTAAGCAACAATGTACAGCCAATGAAATTGAGACAGCAGGGTGGTGAAGGGGTAATACGTGATCCGAGAATCAGCCAAAATTTGGTCATGATTCGTTAAGACTGCCCAAATTTTTTTGCCATGATTCGTGAATTAGCCTTAACGGGGAATGCGATCCATGAAAACGGTGATCCGTGATTTTAAGAAAATGTGACCAGTGATTTGTGATTGATTACCCCCTTGACCACCCTGTTGAGAGAACTAAAGTTTTTGATGGTTCTACAGAGGCGGATCCAGGATTTTGAAGGGGCTGGCTGTCTTAGAGTTTTTGTTCGGGGACATGCAATGCCTTTGGAAAATGCTGCAATTTGGCCGGCTAGCCACCCAATCCACCCCTCCTAAATCCGCCCATGTTCTAATCAATATATAGGGTGTAATAACAATTATTTTACATAGTGCACAAATTTATATATTCAGGGCTCGCGTTTCACTTAAAGATTTGGGGGAACGCGTCTCCCCCTATTCCTAAAAACGGGAAAATTTTAAGAGGGGAGACTTGACTCCCCCGCCTGTAAGGGGAGATTTTCAAAGATTTTCGAAACGCAAGCCCTGTTAATAATCATATATATATCTAGCATGTTTTCACAAAAGGGGGTGTTAGGTTCCAAGCCGCTCCTTTTGTGAAAACATGCTAGATCTTGTGTGCCTTTAAGCTTTAAAAGCCAGTTACTCGTGTTTTTTCCGCTTTCTTGAAAGGGCAAATGGTAGTTGAAGACTTTTCAGGCCTTGTGATGTTAATCTTTTACCTGGCATCTTAAGTTTGTATCTGAAGAATATTCCAGAAATTCGATTTTACGTATTTTATTTGGCATCGGATTCCCATACAAACACTATTTCGCGCCATGTTTGCACCCCTTTCAAAATGACGGAATTTACCGCGAACTTTGTTACTCTGCGTCAGCTTTGATGAATACTTTCATTCATTAAAATGGTGCATGCTCTTATAATATTAGATGCTGATAAGATGGGTATATGATTCTAATCAATTGCTACTATATTCGCTCGACAGCATGTCACTTTCAATTTGAAACTATTAGTTCTAGTATAATATAAGTCTATTTAATGAAGTTCGGTAATGAGAGGGGTATTTACGACTTCTTTTTTAAAGGTAACTAGAGACTTCATTTCGCGCACTTTGGTTGGAAGCTTGTCCCACAGCTTAGCCCCATAAAATAACAAAAGCTTGTCTTCGTAAATTCGGTTTTTGGTTGGGGCAAGCACAATTTCGAGGTAGATTCTCTTTTAAAAATTGTAGTGGACCGAGTCTCCAACTGTATAAAACAGTTCAGTAAGCTAATTGGTGCACTGCAACCGTTTCAGTTTGAATTTTGTCAGAAGTCCATGATTTTGTGCATTAGAACTGCTTTGCGCTTGGCCCTCCTTTACTTTTCCGTAAAGTCGTTCCCAATCTGAAATATCAAGTACTAATTTGGAGCTCGTTTTATATTCAGCACTAAGGATCAGCCTATAGCCGCCCTATTTTCGAACTTTTGTAGTTTACCGGAGAGGATATTAGCGAAATGTACACACTTAACCTGTTCAAAAGGCATTACCTTATAAACCATGCTTTTCACTGTACAATATATGTGTAATAAATTTACCCTCTTCTTTCCGAACTAAAATGCTAAACGAGTATTCGTCACATTCGTGTGATTTTAATATACACAATACACTAAAACTCGTACCGAGATACCATCGTTGTTTCCGTGTCGCATTTTTTGTCTCGTGCACCGTACACCGAAGGTACACTGAGTTCAACTCCCCACCTACATGGCGGTTTTTTTGTTTGTTTTTGTTATTTAATTTAAACTGTAGGGGGCTGGAAAGTATTTCGTTACTTGTTTACGAGGTTGCTGTGGGACGGAAATTTTCAAGCTTACCTTGGAATAGAAAAATTGTCACCCAAACGGACCCTTTGCACGTGACGTTATAGCCGCCATGTTGGTGTACAGTTAACAATAGATTCTTCGTTAGCTTCTTTTGTTCTGTACACCAACATGGCCGCCATGCCCTTTGTTATCAGTTTGAATCTCTGGGGATTGAGTGCAAACCATCTATTGTTCGTAGGACTCCATGGTCTAGTGGAGTCTCCTGAACCCCTTATCAGGGTAATTGTTCTTTTTTCATTTGCAAGTCTTATTTTAATTTTATTTTTAAATCTTTAAAATTCTCAGGCTAGTTATGTTCTAGGTATAGGTTAGATAATGAACGCGAGTGGTTTATGGCATTTAGAATGTCTTGCATTGGCGGCTGTATTTCAGGCTAGTTATGTTCGTTTCTCTTGGAAAAAGAAAAGTTTTAGTTGATTTTGCCAGAAAAAGCTGAGAAAAATAACGCTATTTTAGGGCTCGTGGCTTCGCGGCGTGGCCTTCTGCGGAGAAAATAATTTGCCAGTTTTCTCCACGGAATGAAATCAAAGGCAAAAAACTAAATAGTTATCAAGAAATAAGAAGGTTTTCTAGAACATATATAGTATAATATCATTCTACAGTTATATAGCGCCTTAATCCTAAACGTCCAAAGGCTGGAAAACAGGTAAGTTAATTTACAAAAACTATAAATCTAAGCAATAACTAAACTAATAAAAACTTACCTTAAATAAATATGCTTTTAACTTAGCTTTGAAGACTCCCACCGAGGGGCATAACTTAATAGTAAGTGGCAACAAATTCCACAGTTTTGGCGCAATAACGGAAAACGCCCTTTCTCCATAGCTCTTTAAATTGACTGTAGGAACCTTCAGAAGGAACTTATTGGCAGACCTAAGATTACGAGGAGGAGTATAGTACTCTACCATATTACGAATGTAGGTAGGAGCCAGATTATTTAGAGCTTTATATGTAAAAAGTAATATCTTATAAGTTATTCGTTTTTCTACGGGTAGCCAGTGGAGACGCTGAAGAACAGGTAAAATATGATCATACTTTATTTCTAATATGGAAAAAGGCACCCTTACCAATAGCAGCAACCTGACGTTTTAATGACATAGAGTTATCAAATATAAAGCCCAGATTTCGAGCATGAGCTGATTTTGTGACACGCTTGGGGAACGCAGTAGAATACAGGAGAACACAGGGGAACACAGGGGAACGCAGTAGAATACAGGGGAACGCAGTAGAATACTGTAGGTAGACATGTACATTAGAATACAAGGGAACACAGTACAATTCTGGGGAATGCAGTAGAATACAGGAGAACACAAGAGTAGAATACAGGCCGGGTAACCGGCGCAGTCGAATACAAGAGAACACAGGGGAACACAGTAGAAATACAGGGGAACGCAGTAGGATGAAGGAGAATATATATATATTCGGTACACAATATATATCATATACAAGGAGAATACAGGAGAATTTAGATATATATTCAGTACACAATATATATCATATCTGAAGTACCTACCGCTCCGATTCAGCTTACCGCTGACCCCGAAAGTGGAGATCTCTAGTTTTAGTTATAAGTCGAGATATACAGTTATAAGTCGAGATATACAGTTATAAGTCGAGATATACAGTTATAAGTCGAGATATACAGTTATAAGTCGAGATATACAGTTATAAGTCGAGATATACAGTTATAAGTCGAGATATACAGTTATGAGAAAAAAACAAATTCATGTATTTTAAAAAGATGTACTTTTCATTTGATTGAAGAAAAAAAAACATTACCGCCAAAGAAATATAACTTTTTCAGGTTATAAAAAAAGTTAAATATCATATGGCCCTAACCAGCCACCGTAGTATAACACTTTGTTGACTTCACATTCAACTTGTAAGGTACTATTTAAGTTTCATCAAGGTCACCATGTTCAAATCAAAATTATCATGTCACCAACATAAAGAATACGTTTAGTTCGTGAGGTTCCCGCCGTGAACAGGGGTCAAAGTCCCGGATATAAACAATAACAAAAGCACGCTTAGCACTGTGGGTGAGACGGCCCCTTTAAGATCTGTTTGCTTTTCTGGACTCCCACAGACCTTGTTTACGAAACGGTGTCGGCGATTGTGGAAATTCGAAGCCGTTCTGAAGATATTTTGGTCTTCGTGAAACTGCTAACGTGCAATCCAAGTATAGATGTGGGAATCGCTCTCAGCGCCTGTCTCAGTTAAAAATTAAAAAAATCGCCGACACAGTTTTTTAGCTGATATAAATTGCGAACAATCTGTGAAAAATTGAAGTAATTCGCACAAATTCGCGTCGAGTTGGAGCTTTTTTCAAACTATGTTTAGAACGAAAATAGAAAGTCAAGAAAACGCTCTGAAAAGTTTTAGCCGGCCGGCGAGACTGATTCTTTCAACCATGCAGTGACTGGGAAATGTCACAGTGAAAACTTCCCACAACAACACGTGTGGCTACTTTTCCCATACACACCTTCACGCGAACTAACATAATAATAATGTTTAATAATAATAATGTTTATTCCAACAATAACACCATCATTGGTACATAGGAATTACAAAAACATGCATAATATCATCTAACTATTACAAGAACATTCATTAAATATAGTAGTGATATCATATATATATTGTGCTGTGCTTTTTACAATAGACACATCCGTCATTGATAAGCAGTATAAAAATAAGTCGCGATGACTGAGACGACTAAACGAACTGTTAACAACCAACATGTTACTGAAAAAAATATTCCTAAGATTCACTAATTTGCTATTGGTACAATTTGAAAAGTAATGCTGTTCATCACCTACTTCATTCATATTACAAATTGTACATATACGTAAATCGTAAGTGATATTTGCATATCGACCAGCTTCAACAGGAAACTTATGCGCGGAAATCCTAAATCTTGTCACCGCCTGACGATGCTTTACATTTGAAATGCGAGATAAGTAATTTTCAAAGCCTATTCTCGATTTTACAAGATTAAAAGTACGCAGTTTACTACACTGTTGAACCTGGTCCTTCCACATATTATTGAAATTAATATCACATAATTCAGACTTAAGATATTTAACAAGAAGTTTGATGTTACCATTAGATGTAATAACAAGATTACTCAAAGGTTTTACATTGCACATTTCCAACAAATAATTGGTGAATTTAACGCCCTGAGAATTAGACTGAATATTTAAGCGTGCTGCTTTACCCACCAATTCATTGTCATATAATGAATCTTTCACACGTAACCAATATTTGACCACTAACGAAGACATATGTACAATCATTGGTGTCCTTCCCAATTCTGCATATACAGCCAAATTTGTAGACTTGGAATGGACCCCTAAGATACGCTTGCAAAATTTCAAATGCAGTTTTTCTATATCGTTAGCCATACTGAAGAACTTTTTCTTGAACATATCGAAATTAGATATGCGCCCTAAAACATGTACTCCCCAGATTTCGCACCCATACTGAACAGCACCGGGACTACAAGCGTTGAAAACAATTTCAGCAGTACTTTTATCGGGACATTTTCCACATTAGAAAAACTTCTAAACAAACCGTGATAAGCGCGTAACGCTTTATTATAAAGAGTCTTTTGAGCAATCTTAAAGCCACCGCCATAATGGAACGTTATTCCCAAATATGTATATTCATCAACTGATTCTAACGCATCGCTGCCAAAAGACCATTTTGAGGTAACGTACAAACGTCGCTGAGCCTTCGTCCCAAAAACTAAAACTTTGGACTTTTTCAAATTAACTCGCAATTTCCACTTTTTAGCATATCTCTCCAGCTTACGAATACAAACTTGCAGCCCGGACTCAGACTCAGATAACAACACTAGATCATCTGCATAGAGCAAACAACTCAACTTTGTGTCCCCCAACCATACCGAGTCACAAGAAGGCGTGTTGAATAGTCCAGGGATATCATTTATAAAGAGATTGAATAGAGTGGGACTGAGGTTACACCCCTGTTTAACTCCGATGTCGGACTGAAAAAAGGGGGTAATTCCTTGGCGCAATTTAACCGCCGATCTAACAGATGAATACATACTGAGTAATATGCGTACAAACTTTTTACTACAACCATATTTAATAAGTTTATAAAACAAACCTTCTCTCCAAACACTATCGTAGGCCTTTCTAAAATCTATGAAACACGCAAACAACGGTTTTTGACGAGTTCTATAAAAATCAATTAACGTCTTCATAACTAACACATGATCCGACGTTCTAAACCCGTGGCGAAAACCAATTTGACATTTATTGAAAATTTGATTTTCTGTCAAGAAAGCATTTAAACGAGTATTCAAAATCAGAGTAAAAAACTTGCCTAAACAACTGCTAATACAAATCCCTCTATAATTAAGAGGATCGAGGCGACTTCCCGATTTGTGTGAAGAGGCACAATGTAGCCTTGCGACCATACTTTTGGAAACACACCTGCGATAAAACTGCGTTGAAGAGTTTAACAAAATAAGGTGCTAACACATCCACAGAGGTTTTGATTATTTCATTATTCATAGAGTCACCTGCACTCGCTTTCTTAGTTTTGAGTTTTTTGGCTGAGTCACATACTTCCTTCACAGAAATGGGTGCATCAAGAATCCCATTATGATTAGAAGCCCAGAATTGATAATCGCGTACAATCTGAGCCTCAGTACTAGAGTTCTCAGTTGTAAAAGTAACCTTATTTAAATCCTTGAAGTAACTATACCACTCTGCTGATGATATATCATCGGAAATACCTGCAGGTTGGCGAGATTTAATAGAATTAACCAGTTTCCAAAACTCTTTCGGATTTCTATCTTCCATTACTTGAATTTTGTTCAACATGTCGTTCTGGAAGTTTCGTTTCAATCGTTTAATGAGCCGCTTATAATCCTTCTTCGTTGAAAAAAACTTGTGTCTCAAAAAAGGATCACTGGGGTATTTCGACAGCAATTTACCTAAATTCCGCAATTCCTTTTTAAGGGAGTGACAACTCTTGTCAAACCATTTCTGTTTTTTTACTCGTACTCGTCGATTTCTTTCTTGGGCCTTTTCTATTCTTGGCAGGCACTACTCTTTTGGACACATTAACTATAATATCAGTAAACGAACTGACTAACGAGTCTATTTCCAAATCAGCTTCATTTGATGAATCCAACAAATCGCTCATTTCATTGTAAATCTCCTCGCTAGCAAGATTATCACGCAGGGAAGATTTCAACTCATCATTCCATACAAAGGACATCGGAAATGGTGTCAAATCTAACGGATTTTCCGCTATAGAACTAGGCTCAGCCATCAAAGCAAAGGACAGAAAACAGTGATGTGAAAACTCCGCCACATCGGATACAGAAAAATGATTTACCAATGGCAAAATATCATGGGAAACAATTGTATAGTCAACCACGCTTGCACCGTTATAAGTATGGCACGTAAACTGACCGAGAAAGTCTCCTTTCGTCCTACCGTTTAAGATAACCAAACCATTCCCACAACACAATTCAGATAACGACCTCCCATACGAATTTACGTGGCTATCCCTAGATTTCCGTGACTCAATTGGACTAGTGATATTTGACAAATTAGGAAGCGTGTCATCTACAAAATCATCTAAACAACCGATTCTGGCATTAAAGTCCCCGCATAACATAATTTCCCCTAACCTAGAAAATTTATAAATACTTTCTTGCAAAATTTCAAAATGGTCACTGGCCAGCCTCTTTTCTCTGGGGGAGTTCTGCGGGGGGATGTACACTGTACAGACAAATAAATCTCGCTTCATATGAAAGAAATCTTTCTCTAACTTCCACCAAACAAACTCTTCGCTACTTTCCTTATCAAGAAATTTGATACCCTTCCTTAAAGAGGACTTCACTAGAATAGTAATTCCACCAGAATTTCTGCGCGCCTTATCCGATGCTTTCCTGCACTTGCATGGAGAAAGAATAAAACCCGTCGATATTGAAATCATTATCACTCAACCATGTTTCGACTAAAGAAACACAATCAAATTGTTCAATTGTGGAAATAAAATCATCATCGTTTAGCTTTCCTCCAAGCCCCTCAATATTCCAAGAGCAGAATTTAACAAACCTATCGTTCAACATACTTATATGCAAAACAACTCCAGCCATTTCAGTCAACTAAACAAGTAAACAAATTAAACAAAGTAGTAATAAACTGCAGGTCTACATAACCTAAACAAAAATAAAACAACAAACTATAGATTATCTCCTAAGCAAGTGTACTTACTTGATTAGTTATTGGTGGAAAAAGATTAGGATTACAAAAGTCAAACCTGGCGCCCCCGTAGGTACCGGGGGCGGGAACACTACCCTCTGTTGTACTTGGCTAACTTGTACTAGTCGGGTAATTAACTCCGTCAACCCTCTCAGTTGTGAAGTAACTGCTGACATGTCAGTTCCTTGGCTAGGCAGATCAGGTGGATGCCGACTAGCCTGCTGGCGCTCTTCTATTAACCGCGGAGGACGAGACTCGTGTCTGTAAGGGTTGGGCCTGTCATATGGACGTGTTTGCGGTCGCCGGTCGCTGAGACGAATACCAAACGCCGTTCTTATTCCACGCTTTAAGTTTGCGGCGAAGGCAGAGACACCATACGTTCTATTAAGGTGCTTGCTGTCAAAAAAATAATTTTCTATCACACAGATTACTATTATCAACGCAAGTAACATTTGACAAATTATTTATCCGCCGGTGCACTGCATCATTCACGTCAATGACTGTTTTATCCAAATCATCATCTCGGGGGGTGATATTGGAGATGATTAATTTTCTGTCCGGAAATGCGTTCACAGCCACACGTACCATCTCAACTTGTTTCTCGATCACATCTTCCACATCCAAACTTTCCACATCATTTACTCCGGTATTTATAACGAGACCCTTTCTCACTAAAAACCTCGGAGAATTCAAAATCTCCGTAGCTTTGGCTGTATTACCACAGGGAATTACTTTCACGTTACTTTGTGGGCACAACTTCTTTGTATCTATAAACTTCCTGTTCGAATCACATAGGAAAACAAAATCGTATTCTTGTGGCGGTTTATCTCGTTGAACTCTTTGTGAACCGGACGAAACATTTTGACTGTCATCTGGTTCGATGTCCGCTCTGTCGTTGTCTATAGATTCTTGAATTGGCTCTTCTGTTTGAACCAGAGCGTTGGTGCGGGATATCTCTTCCCGCCTCTCTTCAGCATGGTTGCGCTCCAGCTCTGTAATGCGATTCTGCAACGCACTGTTAGTGTCTTCTAATGTCCGAACTTTCTTCGCCAAATTAGCTTTCTCCTCAACGAGAGATCCAAGTCGACCCTGCATTTTCTTTATTTCCGCCTCCGCTTTGACAAGCCTTTCCTGGTACTCATTACTCAAACTCTCGTGTGTATTCTTTAACACTGCCATTTCGTGCTTCACACGATTAGCCATCGAGTCATTCGAACTTAGTTTCAAATCCGACTCTGTGGCTAGTCTGTCCACTCGTATGACTACTTCTTCAATCTCAGAGACACGCTTAAGGCACAACTGAACACTTTCTAAAATTTTCTGCTGTGCTATCTCAACGGTCGGTGCGTTCTCTGGTAATTTCTTGGCACTGCTTACAGCGGCATGAGATTTCCTCGACGAGATTAATCTTGTGCGTAGGGGATACCTTGTTTTAGAGCTTTTATTTGTCGTTGTAAGAGGTTCTAAGTCTTCTAAGTCAATGCCCTGTTCTTCTTCATCTACAACCTCATCATCGCAATCACTTAGAACGTCTAGTGATAATCTATTAAGGTCCAGCACGCGCATGTTCTCTTTATCCTGGAAGACTTCTGTATATGCGGGTCCAATATGTTCATTGTCTAAAACTTCATCCGTTGAGAGCAAATTAACAAAATCTCTCAGACGAGAAAACTCCGTTTCTTTCCAAAACTCACGGTGTTTACCCTGAACCATGACTTTCTGCTTCGTGACATAAACAGTTATCGTGAACAGCAACGACTCTACGCTATCGCCATCTTGGACTCTGTAGAGTTGAATAATCACCTCCACGATATCTTTGGAGTCTTCTGATGGCCCAGTCTTACGAATCCACTCCACTCGATAGTCATCCTGATTGCCAAAGTCAACCCAGTACCGAATTTTCAGAGCATTTAACCACAGAGTAAAACGAGACTGACTTGATATTGTAAATAACTATACCGCTCCTTTCTTGGATGCTTCGAGGATTTCCTGTTCTCCTGATGTTTTCTCTGGCCCACAAGCCACAATCTCATTTTCTAATTGCTCCTTCGGAAGGGAATCCGCCATCTTAGGTGAATGTTATACAACAAAAGAACTAAATAAAATAGGACTGAAAGGCACAAGAGCACATTTAGCTACATGCAGACACAGCGTAAGCACGTGTGACTAGACGCCATGTTGAGCCGTAGTAAGAAAGTGTACCATAAAGCAAACAAAACGTTTTAAATAGAAATAATCGTTCAAGTTTGTGCATTGTACAGGACTGTAGCAATTTAACGAACCTCTAAGCTGGCATTTCGATACATTCAAGCCTTCTAGTTGAGTACCAAGAATACGGTTTGTAATTCTCTTCAAACCTCATGCAAGGATGGTTTGTGTACGTTTTGAGGACAGAAGCTTCTCCATAATTGTTTGTATCACATGGAATAGCCGGTAAGACCGTACTAGTATAGATTGACCTAAAAACAAGCAGCTATACGTTTGCTGAGAACATAGTTTATCATAAATAATTCATATTGCGGTTTCCTACAAACAGATAAACCTATCGATGTAGCAATGTAGTATGCCTTTTAATTTACTGCTAATTTTATTTTCAAGACAATAAACCACAGAAGCGACCACCAATATTATTTCATGAAGTACCTTGTTTCAGTTGTTTGTGTGTCAAACAGAAACGGGGGGCGCGAAGTTTGGTTCTGTGATAGCCACTGTAAAAGCTACAGATCAGTCGAGTTTCAATATCTATTTTTAGTCTCTAGTAAATTCTTATCATTCACGATTTCATGTTAGACAAGAGAGCGATTTAATTTTATAGCAATTACATTGTATTTTAGAATGTAGATTCGCCGGAAAATCTATTGCCGGGACACAGATAATTCTCGATCTCTCTCATTTACGAACTAGCAATCCGGGTTTCACTATAAACAATGAACAAACTTTGGACTTATAAACTGCTGATCATTACCTTAGTGATTTCTCCGCTGAATTCTCCCTGTAGCCCGGATCCAGTAACAGCACAACCTGAAAGCCGAACCAGGGAAAATACCCTGTGAAAAAATTACCCCCAAAAGATAAGAAACCTCTGCTAGCTGTAGCACTACTTACTAGCAGGCCATGCACTTCCCAAGCGATCATCCGTCCAGCTTTCAACTCGGTCGCCAGCGGCTCTATTTCCCCCTAAATCATCAACATCCGGCAATAAATTTAAACAGAAAGACACATTACTATGTTCTGAAGAATCTGATGCAGATTTTAGGCCGAGTACGTTTATTATTTCGAGGTGTTTGGATTCCCTGGTGAAACACGAAGCTTGAGTTAAATTTAGTATACAGGTTATTGTCAATTGCTGGCTAGATTACCGGTATCAATACATGTTGAGACTAGAGTTTCAATTCAGTTTATAAGGATTTCCGCGAGGTTATCTTTGATAATCGAAGAAATATAGGAACTCATGCAAGGTTGTATATAGGCACTCGTGAATGGTGGAAAAGAGTCAACTCGATCTCACAGCGATATCTTATGGCAGAATTAAACACATATTATGGAAGATTGTGTTATGATGATAATTACATTGAGCCGGCCAACATTACACTCTGTGACCGCTTGTTACACTCTGTGACGGCTTGTTACACTCTGTGACGGCTTGTTACACTCTGTGACGGATTGTTACACTCTGTAACTGCTTGTTACACCGACTCTGTGACGGATTGTTACACTCTGTGACGGCTTGTTACACTCTGTGACTGCTTGTTACACTTTGTGACTGTTTGTTACACTCTGTGACTGCTTGTTACACTCTGTGACGGTTTGTTACACTCTGTGACTGCTTGTTACACTCTGTGGCGGCTTGTTACACTCTGTGACGGCTTGTTACACTCTGTGACTGCTTGTTACACTCTGTGCATGACTGCTTGGTACACTCTGTGACTGCTTGGTACACTCTGTGACTGCTTGTTACACGCTGTGACTGCTCAATGTTACACTCTGTGACTCAGCTTGTTACACTCTGTGACTGACTGTCTGAAAGACTGCTTGTGTGAAATATGTTGTTTCCAGTGCTTCACTCGGTTGTTACGTGTTACGCGTAACAACATAGCCTAGCGTTTACAGAAAAAATATATCTTGCACCAGATGGGAAGAGCATATACATTAAAACTATGAACTGATAGCATCCTAAAATTCGGCAATCTTGCTTATGTTGGTGTGTTCTTTCAAACCATTATATTATTGTTTGCATTTATCGAGTTTTCAAATTTAATACCTGCAGCTCCGAAAGAAATTAACTTCATTTGTGCTCAGAAAATAAATCAAAGCATTGTAGATGTACTGTAGACGAGGCTTTGCTTCCAAAATGTATTTAGAATCCACTGATAAATTCAAGTAAACTTAATGGTTGAACAGTAGTTCCTTCTCATACTGGTGGGTATAGTCAGGGTTTCAGTAATTTATAGCCACTTACGTTTCATTGCCAGACCTAGTCTCGTTGTTCTGTGCTTTTAAGGTCTCTTGTACAAACATTTATCCAACGCTAACATTTCTCACTGAATTTGCTGTAAAGGTTTTGGAACAGAAAAGCTCCTCCTGTGAGTGATCAAAAAGGCCGAGAAATGATGAGAAACCTCTACTAGCGGTGTACCGATCGATGCTTCATTCTCCGAGATATATATCTCTTTGAGCGCCGGATTTATGAAGGTTTTTCACATCTAGAGTCACTCTTATTACATCTCCCCCAGCGCAGCAGCAACAATGCTTGGTAGTCACCATTACTGATATGACTGGGAATCTTACTGAAGGCATTGATTCTTTTTTTGATCGAAAAAAATACGAATTCGGTCCTAATTTAGTCTGCTGTTCTGCAGGTTCAGAGTACTAATAGATGAGTGTCTCAAATGTATATCCTGTCCACCGATGATGGAGCTATCACCGCTATATTTCGCTACTGTTCTTTCTACCCTGCGCCGGCTCTTTATCGCAGCTCGCTGATCGCGTCCATATCAGTATTTGTTGGATTAAAGCTTATTAACTGAAATGCCCGTTTTGTTTATCTCTATTTAAAAGCTTTTACCCTCCTTCCCAAAACTGCAGTCTGCTCATTATATTACAGAACTATCAAGGGAACTGTTGGAAGCCTTTAATTTCTCGAACCAAAACCTCGGCCGTGAGAGGAGTCTTGTTTAGCTTGAGAGTTGAATAACTGCTTCGGTCATCATAAATTATTTCTGTGCTGAATGTTTATTACTCGGGCCAGGCCTTTGGCCGGCTCGAGTCAGAAATCGCAAGTGTTTAGTTTTATTTTCCAAGTCGAGGAATTTCGTCCCCAACCATATTCAGATTGCGCCTACTTTGGAAGTTCTTTTCACCACCGTACTAATCAGATTGCACTGTGCTGGTCACGTGAACAGTGGACAACTTTCCAGGTTTTTCAAGATGGCGGCGAGTGGGAGTTTTGAATTAGCAAAATCTTTAATATCAACTGTTTTTTTTGTGTAAACCAAAGGTTCCTTCAAGTGCAATACCAATATTTTTGTCTTTCCTAAAGCTGAGAGGTGTTTCATGGGCTTTGGACGGGAATTTATCACACATTATGCGACATGCTTTAAGATACACTCGTGAGAAGTGACAGTCCGCTCTGCGATCAACACTGACTATATATAAAGACAACAGCTTGTAAATGTAAGTAGCCACTAATCTGAACATGATAACCTTTATACCAATTGACTGTCGTTGTGTTGTTATTTAGTGTTATTAACCTCTCGAAAGTGTAGTAGAAATGACCCGATTTCTCAGTTCTCTGACTGTCAGGGGCCTTTTAAAAGAATTACAGTCGTTTCGCCCCCCATGCATGCACATGTATTTAAATGTTTATAAATTCGGGAACGAAAATCCAGCATGCAGTGAGTGAGTATAAACTGAGTAAGTAATCCGAAATGAAGATTTTTTCAAACGAACGATAAATGACTCTGATGTGGAAATCGCATATTTATCTGTGGCGTACTTGTTATGCACTAGTCAATCGAAACTCCGGCCAACGCTGGAATAGGCAAGTTGCATTCTTTGAAATCATCTCTTTTTTACCCATCGCTATTTTCAGTCCTAAACACTTGGTTTATTAATGCTTAGAGACTGTATTTTCCCGATTTTTTGCTCTCTATTTCCGTAGCAATTCGTTTTCGACATGAATTATCCATGTAGTGATCAGTTTATAAATATTCAATCATACATATTCAAACTTATGAAATCTCTGTCGCCATTATCCACGAACTTCGGTTGTAATGCCTGCATTTACTTCTCATATCAGGTGCTTCTTCATTACAATAATCGTACGAAAGCTGTGGTTGTGGATAGAAATTCTACTATAAGTGAGTTTTTGTTCCAAACAAGCCAAGCGTTTGGCGTATCACATGCGGTGTTTTTGCAAAGATTTGACGAAGACTGGGGAGAAAGGGTCGATGTCGACGATAGCAATAAGAAAATATAGTAATAGAAAGTCTCCTTTAGAAATGTATTTTTTTCAAATAATGGAACAACAGATTGAAGCTTATGTATATTCAATTTCTCAATGCCTCCTCCCAATTGAAAATTCTGATGCACATGCCGGGACCATAGGGGCGGGTATCGTAACAGCCAACTGTCCCCCGATGGGCGGGGAAAAGGTCAAAATGTAACACTGTATAAATGTTACATTCCCCGCTATGTCCCGGGGGTTGGGGGCCCGGAGTTTCAATTGACTAGTGCATTATTGACACTGGTTTTATTTTGTTCTATTTCCCGGGTCTATTTACATCTGGCCTGTACCTCTTTGTATTGATTATTATCTCTTGGTTTAGGCATTCTACAGTGTATTTAATGTTTTTTTTTTTTAGAACTGACAATGATATTATGTATAGAGTAGTGTATTTATCATTTAATTGCAAGTTTATAACATAACATAACTAAATTTGGTCCAGAACTGAGAGTATCACTTACATGCAAGTGGCAGTCTTTCTTTCCCTTCCCCTTTCTTGGTACCGTTATATATCCATGCAAGCTAGATCTTGTTTCAGTGTTTCCCATCTGAGGTGGTCCTGGCTTAAGATAACCCTAAGGTTACCTCAAGGACCTACCTTCTCACCATTGTATTTCTTATTATGCCTTATTACTCGTAAACATTTCCATCATCTTATGAGAAAATAAATGTAATTGTTGTTGTTGTTCCTTTGTAATTCTAACGACCCTCAAGGAACAATAATATTGAAAAGAAAGTAATATTAAACTACAGAATTGAGGGAAATTGTGGCTGAAATGTACATGCACAGCATGTATGTGTGTGTGTGTTGTGTGTGTATTATGGCTCTATCATTTCCAACCCCCTCCCCCCTCCCCCCCCCCCCCCCCAGGCATACCCTAACCTAACCCCCTCCCTCCCCCCCCGGAATACGTGAGGCATTTGCACATTGACATTTGACAGACAAGAGCATCAGTAGAGAACCAATTCTCTGGCAACTCTAGCACAAATCATGTTGACACAATTATGCTAGAACTCCATGCAGTACATGCTATAGATGGCCCGAGTTAAGGCCACTCAGGGCCTCTTGTTACCTATGAAACGTACCTCAAACAAGAGCGCCAGTTGAAATATCCTGAGCCTGTTGGAAGGCTTTCGCACGAGTGAAGTTAAATAAAACATTAAACTGGCTTACATTTGAGAGATGGGACTCCAAGTTAGAGAGAAAGTTGCTCGCGGGTCCTCCACCATCTTGCTTTACTGTATTAAATTATGTAAATACATTAACCTGGCGATTGTTGCGTGACCAGCACAGTGCAATCTGATTGGTGTGAATTTGACCTTTAACGCATGCGCAGAAAGCTTGCTGCACAGAATAAAAAAAGAACGGCTTGCATGCTGCCACAGGCAGCCCGAGTAATTAGCATTTACAATTACATTCGCAATTACAGTTGATTTCCGGTGTTTAAACTTCACCGGGAGAACAGCAGTTCGTTGTGCCGGGAATCTTAAGAAAATGTCGGGGTAGGCTCTGGGACTAAATTTACCGGACGTTCGTTGATATGTCGGGACAAAATGAAAATAAATTGCGACAACTTTTGAGTTACACACCACAGCTCCGTCAAACTGGATTCAGTCGCACGATAGCCCCAAAACTACTAAATATATTCATGTAACACCTTGGCATTTTTATCACCCAGTAATCAATTTTTCCTGCCCAAGTGCTACTGTAGGTTCTCTTCTAATACACTTCCTTAACTGAGCGGAGCAGCATTCACTACCTGTTAGGTATACTAGTTTATGCAAATAAAACTGTGACGGCGGTAGTAAGAGTTCGTGCATCGGTCACAAAAACAAAGCCATCGCTCGCCTTGAGAAATTATTTGAGATCATGCCGGCCAAAATAAAAGCCTTACCTATATATACATCTCCATCCATTTGCTTCTCAAGTGCCTCTTATGTTGTGAAAACCTTTTCGAAGCAACAAATATTTACATTATATTTGGAGGCAAAGTACAGTTGATCTGTGTCTTTCCGTTGATCTTTGTCTCGCGATCTGCCGTTCGAATCGACACAGCTACGAGATATTACCTATGTAAATGATGCAACAGAAAAGTAGAAAAAACACGAAAGTTTAATGGAGAATTTTCGAAGAAATACGAAGACTCTTTTACGGGAAAGAACAGTTCCTTGAAGAGAGTAGCGACATTCTTTACCACTGCGAGTGTGAACAAATAATCGATTATCAACAACCCCGCGGACGCGACGGAATAAAATGTACATGTTTACAGGACAGTCAGCCGGTTATTGTGCAGGACACTTTCAATCCATTTCCAGATGTTTTCCTTACGAACTCAAGGTCTGCGCCAAAGAGAATCACTCCACTGAAACTAAATGATCAACAATCGCGAGTCCAAAGTGAATCCTGCCAAACTGGAGTATGCGTGTGCTGCTTGGGGGAGGGCCGCTAAATTTAGGGGAGGGCTAAGATTTTTTGGGCTTCAATTTGGAGGGGGTCACACATTTTTGGGCGCCTGTTTTAACAATGAAACTTTTACAATATTTTAGGCTACTTCAATCGACCATTCAGCTCCACCTTGGAAATGTCCCTTAACCAGCAATCAGCGCGTGCTGGATGCTGCTAATGGTTAACGTTCGTGACCTCAAACATTCTGCTTGATAACGAGGTTTTCAGGAGTAAAACAAAAGAAATGCTTTCCTCTTTTGTTAAAAAAAAAAAAGTCATTTTTTTATGTTTTTGGGAGGGCCAACATTTTTGGGTCCTCGTTTTAGATATTTTACCGCCCCCCCCCCCCCCCCCAGTAATTAATGACCGCTCCCTTAATTAATTAATCATTACTAGATTTATTATAGAGTGCAAGCGGTGAAGGTGTGGGACGGCTAACTGGCTGAATACTTAATACTTAATGCTTAATACGTGCTAATTGGTACTGTTTCGTGCTTTTATTGCGTTCACTCGACTTGTTTTCTCAGTTGTTTTTATCATTTATTTATTATTTATCACTTATTTTATTATTATTTTATATATATATATATATATATATATTGTACAGTTGGTGTGATAACCATATGGTTTATAACCGACTTAATAACATGTAGATGTAGATGTAGATGTAGATGTAGATGTAGATGTAGGAGTTCGGTAGTGTTATTGGCAAAACCTGTTTGTAAATGCTATTTTCCACTTCCAATCGATTGTCGATCTTTCTAAAACAGCGTTTTTAAAGATAGCTTGCCACCCAGCATCCATAGCAACGCCTTTCCCATGGGGATCACGATCTCGATTCATTCGTTAACGAAGTATTATATCAGCACATGACTGTTTCCTGCAAAAGGCCTATTACAAAACAATAACTGCACATGAAAATGCATGCAGTCTCCTACATTTTCACCCTTTTCTGCAAAAACACACCGTGAAAACCCCAAAACGAAATTATTATTTTTCCTATGTCGGTCATTTTGTTTTCCAGTTTGACTTTTAAATCAAAGATAACTGGCTAGGGCTTATAGGCACTTTTTAGATGGTTTTGGCGCCAAATTAACCAGCCATACCATCACTCCGCCAGTAAAAGTTACATCACGGGTGCCCTGGATTTCGTCGTTACGGAAATAGAACCTCTGGTACCCAGGGTACATCACGGGTCACGTAAATATGACAAGCACTGTAATTACTATCAATTTATAGTAATAAATAAATGTCAAGCAATGGCTGTGTCAATTTTCCAATCTCTTGACTGGACTCGCTAATGAGTGGATATATATATTACATTGTACATCAATGACTTTTAAAACATGAACTAAAAAAAACCAAAGCATTATGAAATCACTTATAAAAACACACATCCAGTTGTCATATGTTTCCCCCAGTAATCTTTAGGCTTATTCCTTATTTTGTTCAACTTGGGATCCAAAGTCAAAATAGCGATGAAATTACAGTTTCATATCAATAAAATAGCAAGCAAAAGTGTCGTTTTGAACTTCCCGAGGCCTCTTCCATATTAGGAAAATTCCATATTCCATATTTGGAAGAGCTGCCACGACATTCAAAATGGCGGTTTCTAGGTCCCAGACCTCTAAATCGACACTCGTTGTTTGATATGCCTGTTTCCTTCAGCTTCGGAAAGTAAAAGTACTAAATACTTACCATTTCAAATGTTAGGTCGAAATTCCTACGTGAAGGCTGATAATTTTAGCCATAAGCTCGAGCTCAGACTGGCCGCCATTACTCGGACTACAAACGAGCGATCCTTTGCTTGGCGGTCTTTCGTGACGTCATGTACGCTACACAAGAGTAAAAGGCATTTTATACGGTTCAACTCTAGACGCATACGTCAATTTTGTTGGGTTGCTTAGATGACGTCATCCAATTCTAAACCGAGTAATGGTGGACAGAAATGATGGCTAACAAAAAATCAGACTTCCCGTAGGAATTTTGTCTTAAGATTTTAAATCGTAATTATTTAGTACTTTTACTTACCGTAGCTGAAGAAAACAGGAAGTGTAATTTGATCGCAATATCACTTTAAAAGTGCAAGCACAAGTCACATCCTGTTGATACCAACAAATTCTTTGAGCTGCAAATTACTGTCAAATATCTGAACTTTTAGCAATGACAGCCATGATAGGAATGATCCTGGAAGAAACATGCAGTTGTGCAAAGGCCCTTGTCATAACTGGTCCTGCAGCTGTTTCTTCAAGCTCTCAACTTCTTTCCTAAGGCTGAAAATAAAAGGAACAATAAGTAATATATTAAATACTCGTACCCTAATGCCCTATTCCCTAATGTCCTATTCCCTATCTCGCAGAAAACATTAATTGAAATAGCTGTATATAATGGAGGTTCTGGGCCAAAATATCAAGCATTATCTCGTTCACGAATACAAATAATCCTATTCGCCGAAGACAGTTCGCGAATACGAAAAATCATATTACATACGTATATAGGGGAGGGGCGCAGACGTATACATAAGTATATAGGGAATGCATCAAAAAGAGGCATATATAAAAGGGGAGGGGCGCACACGTATGCATATATGTATATACATATAGGGGCATAGGCCCCCATGCATACATTCATACGTAGGGGCCACAGCGAATGCGAAACCTTGTACGTTGAAGAGTCATAGCGTAGACGATGAAGGGTTCTCACCTATACCACTAGGATTAACCCTTAGCGGTCAACTATGTTATTAGAGGGTGGTATATCATACAAGTATATATGTACTCATATATGTACACATATATGTACACATATATGTACGCGTATGTACTTGTACAAGGTGTAGAATGACGGGTCATAACTTATGCGCTTGGATTAAAGTGGGTGAAACAGATATATGTGGAAAGTCTTGCATTGAAACCTACTGCAAGGTCCATCGCCAAAAAATCTGGGGGGGAAGGCCAATCCCTCATTCATGTCGCAAGTGTGGTAAGGGCCTACAGAGCGCTCTCCCCATCTGTGAGGGCTGCGGGGCTGCGGGGCTGCGGGGCTGCGGGGCTGCGGGGCTGCGGGGCTGCGGGGCTGCGGGGCTGCGGGGCTGCGGGGCTGGGTATTTGCGAGTGAAACTATCCAGGATGAAAAAGGTTGCTAAAGAGCAATTCCAGGTTGAAAGAGTTGATACGGGTTCGGATACCAATTTAGAGAATAGGTCTGGTATAGGATATGCCCAACCATAGACATAGTACATGAAAGGGTATCAAAGTATGCGAGGATGTTACCGACCAACATTGACTACTTGATACAGCTGCATCAGCAAGGTAGGATCAATGATGTAGCACTAAATGCCGCGTTAGGGATAAGTCACACACCCCCAGTGCCACCCCCCGCAGAGCCCCCACGTCAAGAGCGTGTGAAACTCCCCAACGCGCCCCCGCGCCAAGAGCGTGGCCCCCCACCGCGCCCCCACGCCAAGAGCGTGAGCCACCCCCCGCAGAGCCCCTACGCCAAGAGCATGTGCGACCCTCCACCGATGAGCTGGCCTTCAGGCGGACCCCATGGGTAATAGGGGTCATAATTTCCTGCGGGGTTGGCAGATGGATGTCCCAAAAGGGCACCCCATCAGCGTAGACCCTAGAGTTTTCTTGAAGGGTGTGCGCCGCAAGATCCATCAGAAACTGATAGGATCATCAGCCTCAGAGCTCTCCCTCAAGGTGCAGCTGCGAAGACGCCCCTGATGGTAGTGTAGAGTTCACCAGTATCGTACTGCGCCACAAGCAGGAGGCGCTCTTGAACGCCTATAAGATCGATGAAGCAATAGGCAAGTCTTTTCTTTACATCCAAGAGCTCCTCGAGAAGTGGACACAAAGAGGTTCTAGGTGGGTGGTCGAGAAGGTAGAAAAGTTGTGGCTGGACTTTGCTCGCTACCAGCCCTACATTCCATTACCGGCAGCCATTCAATATAAAAAGGCAGTAATCAACGTGAAGAACAAGGACGACAACCGTCTAAGATGGGCCCTCCGGTCCGCTCTGTTTCCAGTAGCATATGGGAAGCATGCAGACAGGCCCAACAACTACCCAATCGAAGATGGCTTGGAATTCAGAGGTATCAAAGCCCCCACACCTATATACCAGATCGGGAAAGTCGAGAAACAAAACGACCTAGCCTTGAACGTCTTTGGTTGAGACAAGGGTGTCATCGTGCACCAGCTCAGCAAGTAGCCCAATGACACTCCCAGGATCAACCTCTTGCTGGTCGAGAAGGCTGGCTGGTCGAGAAGGCTGGCAGGTCCCAGGGTTAAGAACCTCAACCGCCTTCTCTACGACCAAAGCAAACATAGAGAGCGTAAACACTTCTGTGAACGATGCCTCCATGGCTATTCCAGAGAAGACCCGCTAGAGGCCCACAAACCTGAATGCCGAGGGATAGGACAAACAGCAGTCAGAGTGGAGATGCCTGAAGAGGGTAAAAACAAGCTAACATTTAAGGACTGGCATAAACAGATTCCAGCCCCCTACATCATCTACGCTGACTTCGAGGCTCTTACGACTAAGGTGGAGGGGCCAGAGCTCGATCCAGCCAAGAGCAACACCCAGAAGACTAACTACACCAACCATGGTTCCTCAATGCCCTACAGGAGGAAGAACTCATGATCAAAGCAGATCTATCTAACCCAAAGGCCATGCGGATATTCCCTCAAGACTTCGTAGCACACCACAATGTCTTGCGGAAGCAGACTGGTGGGGTACATGCTGTTGGGAATACCATTCACATCCACCTCGACCTTAGAAATATCAGGGTTTACGAACTTCTCGCTGTCTCGCGTGCCGGGCGTGCGAGGTTCCACGAACAATAGCAGGAGTCCGGTGAAGGAGCCCCGAGGGACGTTCACGTTCTCGGAAACCAGACCGGAGCTTATTACGTTAGTGCTTTGAATACCCTGCTTCACCCTGGCCTCTCGCTTCTGCGTGGGTAGGAATAGGTCGGCGTAGCAGTGGAGAAGGTCGGGTCGGGCGGTATCCTCTAGGACTTCTGTACCCATTTTTATGATAGAGCGTAAGACTAGGGCGCGTCCGACATTGGCAACCACACGATTGTTAGCGTGACCCCCATTTAGCGTTAAAGTAACCAGGAGCGCAAGGCTGTTTGGGACCAGGACTATGTTTTCACCTAGTGCAGGAACCTCGATGTAAAGGGTCTCATTAGGGTTAGCGCTTGACGGGTTGAGGGTCTTCCTGTAGGTGAGACGTTTGGCCTTTAACCCGCGGGGCTCGCGAGAGGTTCGAGTTGGATTCAGCTTTGACGAGATATAAGCCATGTTATACATATGTTTGAGATTACTCAATTAGCAGTGTATACTCATTAAGTTCAATACTCATTGAGTTCAATATGGATATCGATGTAGACCCGGGAGACTCCCTTTATCCCCCATGGTGATGACGATCATGATGACGATCATGATGATGATGGCGATACAACCAACCCGTTTCCGCCAGCCCTAGACGTGCTTTCTGTATTGATCACGAGGTTAGCCGGCATTAACCACACTTGGGGGGACACTGCTAAGTTCAACCTCACCTTGGCATCCGCCTTCTGGTAATTCGTTACGCTTTTTGCATAATCGTTTTCGATGATTATCTCCTCGAGCATTTTACGAAACTCGAGCTGTGCGTTCTGGGCACTCCCATCATCACCTACAATAGATAAACGCATGTTAACTTGGGCCCCGAGAACAGAATATACGAAGGCCTCAACGGAGCGATTAAGCCTACCCAACCCTGGCTTTGTAAGACCATCCCCCGCAGCAGGCACAAACCAATTGTATTGCCCCCTAGCAGCATCATCATTGCGAATGAACGCCACAAGGTCGCCTTAATCCGACTTCCCACCCTCGTCGGCGAATGACATACCATCTGGACCTGGGTACGTGTTGGCATCTGTATCGTACGGCCGATGTTTGTGTACGTTCTCATATCCTGAAGGGGCCAACACGAAAATGTCACCTAGACCATGGTTCCGACCACCCTTCCAGCGAAAGTCTGGCGTGTGAAGTAGCTTAAACTCATCGCATGCATAGCCTTTCGAAAGCAGCTTTGTTCATTTGCTCGAAAGCTTCGTCATTTGGGAGTACTCCCGCTTTTAAGCCTCCGGGTTCAAACAACACCCTCTGTATTGTGAAGCCTTGGATCACAGGTGGGAAGCTTGCAGTGAAGCTGCTGTGGAGTGACACCCCACAACCAGCGGTTGCACACCATACTGCGAAGTTAAGCTGTTGTGGCCAGTAGTTGTACGATGGGGCTGACAACCTCGACTCTTTCGCTGTTTTATACGTCACAACAGTCCTGGAGCCACATATATCCGCAACTTCGTTAGCATATGCATATGACGGATATCAGACACGTTGCGCGTTCGCGTGTTGCGGAGCAACGAGGGTGGTATTGCGGGCACTGGGTATCTCTTGCTGAGGTTAGAAAGCAGGGCTTTTGGGAAGGTGGTTGGGGGGCCCAGTGGCTTTTCCTAAGCTGTCCTATCCTGCTTGGTGATGCTGTTGAGAGGGTCGATCTCACTGGCTGTTCCGTACACCGCATGGTCCATGTCCGGGCCTGTGAAGAACACGTTGTAGGCTGGCGGCTTGCCTGGGTCGTCGGTCTCTCGAGCATAGAACTTCTTGAGGTTTGCATTAGGGTACTGTTCACGGAAGTCGTTCCAAACCTTTTTGAGCTGTGCTGCCATATTACTTCGTAACTAGGGTAACTGACAGTTAGGAAGTGCGTTCGATCGTGTGGAAAAGTAGTTGCTTCATATAATGAAATATTTATTTTTTACTAATTGTTTTTCAATTACTTGGATCCCAGGGGAGGCCTATATAAATTGTTTAATGTACCAGAAAAATAAAAACAATTGAAGTTAAAAATAACATTACATTTATTCCATGTTTAACTTGTTTAAACGGTAACAATAACGTTGATTTATTGGTAATATTGCCTTAAATACAACAGTTTCTTTCATACGTTTTCATAAGAATGTAATATATGTATATAATATCATAACTACTCTTTGTAGTGAATTGTATTTTGTTTGCCAGAAGATCGGCTGAGTTCGCGGTTTTGTTTTTGTTTGTCAGCACATCGGCTGAGTTCATTTTGTTTGCCAGCAAATCGGCTGAATGCGTATTGTTGGCCAGCAAATCGGCTGAATTCATTTGGTAGAGGTCTTCTAACACGTCGCTTTGCACAAGAGGATCGGTCGCCATGTTTTCACTTGGATTCGTCTGGTGACTCGATTTTAGCTTTAAAAACTTACGGTACAAAAGTAGTAGGACATTGTCTCAGGCTTTGCTGAATAACACGTACTGTATGAATCTCTTCAGCATATATTGAAATAAATTGACTACTTTGGCTGTAAAATAGATGATAATGGCTGAGGGTTGTTGTAGCCTCGGAGCACGAGGTGAAAGAGAGCGTACCCACAAGTCTGATCGCGCCTAGTGCCCGCGAGTTAATTTATGCAGAAACATTTGAATCCGTGTTCGCAGCACGGCTTCCATCATTCGACCACTTGCCAGATTAGTATACGTTCTCGCTCCGGTCGAAAGCAATGTATCGAAGGTTAGTAGTTCAATAGTAAGATCGATCTATTGAAGCTAACGATACGTTATAACCAACTTCAATACATATATTACTTCGTAATATATATATATATACAGCGAAACTGCGGTCGGCCACTATGGTGATACTCAACGTTACCTGTCCTTCGTCCAACCATACGGTCTACTTTGACCAACCTCTTTCTATTCAGAATATTTCGTTAGTTGAGGCTACCCTAGAGAAGTTGGTGGAATCTGACCGAAAATGCACCTTTCTGGTGGTTTACGCCCCCAAAGGGGAGAACGCACCTGATATGAGAAACGCGCACGATAGCGCATCAGGGCATCATGATATAGCGAGCATTCAAACCTACTTCAAACCCGCAGTCGACGCTGGCGTAGTGAAATTCGTGAAACCTCTGCAAAGGGGGTATTGGACCCTAGATGTTAAAAAACCGATCCGATTCAGTAGGGATCTATGCACGCTTCTGTGCGCTAAGGGGGTCGAGATTAACGACATCCACACATTCTATGTCCACTGCGATACGGTTGACCCTCTCTCCTTGCGGGAAATCCTTCGAAAGTCCTGGCTAGTTTAGGGGTCCGAGGGTGAGAGGTTTGAAAAAGTGACATATTCCCCACCAACACCCTTAGTTGTGAAAACTGCAGGAACTGCTGGGCTGGTGGTAAGCAGCATTCGACAGTTCGTGATGAGAAAGGCCGTATTATAGACTTCAAAGGGCGACCCTTACACTTTGTATCGAAGCTTACAGCTTTGCTGTGTACCTAACTGATATTTAACTGTACATGTATATACGTATGTGATCGTTGTACATGTACAACAAATGACGAGCGACACTATCTATTCTCCACTCGTTGCGCATGCGATGCAGCCTGTTGCGGAGCCTACGTCGCGTGTTGCGTAGCAACCCAGTTCCGTACCCGGAATTACCGTACCCGGTACCCACGAAGTGTCAAACTTTCGACTCCAAAAAGCCTGTGACACGCTTGCCAGTCTAGAGATCGAAGTCAAACACTATGAGGGAGTCCGCAAAAAGTATGCCCGAACCCAAGGTATCGTTCACGGGGTCGCTGTGGTCACAGGGAGCCTGAGCGTTGCGTTAACAGCCAGCGGTCTGGCGACCTCACTTTCAGGCTTGTGTGTTATTGTTGGACTTCCGCTAGGCGCTGTCGGTGGTTTGTGTGGTATAGTTTCTGCCTCTACCACGGTCGCTGCTAAGAAACTAGGCCTACACGTTTCGAAGTATGTTGGGTTCCTCGAAAGTGAATTCTATTCGTGATATCGTTTCAAAGGCCCTTAGTGACGGGTCTATCTCCGATAGTGAGTTCGCTTTGATCCTTGCTGAGGCCGACAGATACCAAAGTTTGAAGGTCGAAATTCGGAAACGAGAGGGTGAAAAAAACAAAGATATAATCCGAGCCGAACTCAAGCACGAAGTGCAAAAGGAACTTCGAACAAAACGTGGTGTTAAAATAGACATTTCTTTCGAACGAAGGCATGTTGCAGGGCAACGAAGAGTGAGAACAAGAACGATTGTCTGGTTCGTATGCAAATTAAGTCACGCACGTTGCTCCGCAACCGGGTCACGGCGATTGCATCAGCCGGCTCAAACATAAGTTTTTCTCGCAGTACGTCACTGTCTAGCACTCGTGGCCTCACGGTTTGAGAGAAAAGGGGAGCCTCTCAAGCCAGGGTTCGAGCCAACAGAGCGCCAGTGGTAGACCGTCTGGTGTGGGGTAAAAAGCTCCCCGTCCCACACCAGTCGTAGCGCGTCTGTCGATGCGGCAGAAGTAAACAAAACTCGGTGTCAGAGTCAGGCTTCGTTCTGTCTAGAGCCTCCCGTATGACGTTCCTAACCTCACGAACGATCTTTGGCGTTCGGAGCTCATCTAAGGCATGCAGAGCGAGTAAGAAAACAACCAACATGTTCGTATGCATACACATTCAACTCCTACCGTGTCTCTCTTCAATTGCGCTTCTCGACCCAGGCTATTCACTCTTCATAATATTTATGCGCATATCTAATTCACTACTCGAAAACGAGGCTATCCCCGCATCGTGGATGCCGCAACGTGAATCCGAATTCGAAAGGACAATTCAGGATATTTTCTTTTGTCTCCAACGCATAGAGGAACACAGCAATATTCCGTCCGCGACGCCATTTTGCTTTTAAGCTAAGCAACGATGCGGGGATAGCCTCGTTTTCGAGTAGCTAATTATATGCGCATAAATATTAAGAAGAGTCAATGACCCTTCAACGTACAAGGTTTCGCATATTCGCTGTGGCCCCTACGTATGAATGTATGCTAGGTATGCATGGTGGCCTATCCACCTATATACGTATGTAATACGATTTTCGAATTCGCGAACTGTTTTCGGCGAGTATGATTTTTCGTATTCGCGAACTGTCTTCGGCGAATATGATTATTCGTATTCGTGAACAAGATAATGCTTGATATTTTGGCCCAGAACCCCCATTATATATACTACTACAGGTACGTTTTTGTACCAATGTTGTACAAATGTTGTACAAATGTTGTACCAATGTTGTACAAATGTTGTACCAATGTTGTACTGATGTTGAAACCTTTTGACCAGGGCCCGGTTCCTGAAAGCCCGTTTAGCGCTAATCCTGGATTAACTCTCAACAAAACATATTAGTTGTCATGGTAATTAACTCTGGATTAGCGCTAATCGGGCTTTCAGGAACCGGGTCCAGGGCGTTAGTGATTATATCAACGTGATCATTCTACTAAAGGTTCTGTGTCTCTTCAAAGCCAAGGTACAGTTCTGTATTGAACTGTCTACAGGGGTGATAGTAAGCTTTTAGTTCAGGATCTTGTTATTGCTGATGTGCATGTTACATCATCGCCGCCATCGTGGTTCCCTTTTAATTAACAAAGGATTCCTTGTTAGCTTCTCTTGTTCATCCAACATGGTCTTTGTTAATTGAATCTCTTGGTATTGATTGTTGTTTATACGCAAAAGTTTGAACATAGAATTGCAATATCTGTGTCTGTTCAACTTCATGATTTGCAATTTGATGTGTACCGTACATGTATCTTCCTTAAAATATTTTTAAAACTATATTTTCAAATGTTTCTCGTGCACTTTTAAGGTTTTGATAAAAGAATGGATGAAAACTATATGAACTGCATAGGTTACTCACCTTTCTACAACTGGTAGAAAGTGACACTGAATCTCATGGATTGTAAATTCTACCACTTCTTGCCTCGTATACTAAACAGTGAACAAAATGTTAAAACACTTGCGTTATATCCATTTTCACTGCAAATTTGATTCCACATTAACTATTTTGATTCTGATTCCCTGACCAAACCCATACTCTATGAGACCTTTGTCCTATTGTGATAATCATAATTTAACTGAACAATACAATGCACGCACACTGAGTCTACTACCTTAACAACACTTGCTTGCCGTCTGAAGTAGCACTCTCCTTCCTCGTCTTCATAGACTGGGTGCAAGTTCAAGCAGTACATCCCGTCATCAAAGCTAAGTGCCTCGTTAGTGTAGGGGAATATGGTAATCTCGATTACGTATTCTTGTAGAACAAAACCCTAAGGAACAAATTAAAGATAATAAAGAATAGTGCTGTTTTGCATTCAAGGATTACCCCTGGATGCAATGACTACAGATTCATATACTCAACATTAGCCTCACTTTTATGTTCATAAATACCAGTAGCAAGATGGGTTATTCACAACTCTATGTATTGTTATACAGTATAACCTGGAATTCAACATATTTTTACCTGGTCCCACCACACATACATATTACATCGTAAGCAAGAGTGTCCCCAGGAACACTTGACCTTTGTTACTCACTTTTGATAACTTTTCTAGTGCCACCTTGTCACACCAACAATAGCTTGATGTCCTTAACATGTGAGGCTTGAGTCTGTTGGGATCAATCTCCTGGGAACTGTTTGTTGATGGTACATATTAATTGGAATGTTATTGTCAGAGTTAAAAAATGTACAAATGTAAATAAGTTATCTTATTACAGGTAGACAATTAAGACAATTATAATGTGGAGTGTGGAGGGATAACAAGTAACAATATTATTTAATTAATTAATTAATTTATTTATTGACAGTGCTGTCATACAAAATACTACACATCAATCTGTACAATCCAACTTTTTCTCTCTTAATAAATAAAGGCACCCATGACAGAGTACAAATAACTAAATGTACAATATTGCTGGAGTGCAGTTGGATAATAAATTAGGATACAGATGTAGTGGTATAAGGTAATCGTATGGTTTCTAGTGCAATTTGGAATTCAAAGGAGTAGCTGTTTTCGCAAAGAGCATGCACTGTACTTCAACCAACCATCCTGGATTCTGCAGTCTGAACAGTTTTGGATTTTAATTGTTTGTCCTTCACCCCACACAACCATGAAAATGTTCCACATTTCCATCCTACAGTTTCACTTAAATAAAATGTATATTTTGAACATTATTTTTTACGTAAGAATCTCTATAAAAAAACATATTTTGAGATGCATTCAAATGATGAAAAGTGTAATTTGCATTCTCTGTGGTGTTTCAGATTTCTGCACTGGTTTTGTGCTTGAACTGCACTGCTCACAGCTAATCAGAATCAAAAGGTGTTTGTTTGTTTATGTTATCATTATAAATAATTTATAAAGACATGTATCAAATACAAACAGAATTAAGTCAATAATTAAGAACTAAGAGAAATCAATCAAATTAAAGTTAGCATGTGTACCTACCGGTATAATAATTATTATTATTATTTAATATTCCAACGTTGTGCAGTGTACAGTACAAAATCCAAGCAGGTGATTGGCTAATGACAGACATGCTTTATTGGTGACCACAACATACTGTGCACTCAGGGGGGGGGGGGGATTCCCTCCTTCCCCAAGGGACTTTGTGTTTGTTTTATTGTCAGACAAATACAGGCACTTGCTGACTGTACATTTAACTCAAAAGTTATTCAGCCTCTAATGCAGTATTCATTATTTTTCATCCATTGTACAGTCAGCATGTGCCTATATTTGCCACTAAACATGCATGCCAGTCTCTATAAACCCTTAACTAATGACATAATACATGTAATAGGATTATTATTTATCAAGACGCACCCTTTGTCTTCAAGATCTTTTGGTAACATTTTCCACATGTTTGATTTCAGCATGACTGGGACAAACTCAACCTTTAAAGAACATACATATCTCATATTTAACCGAGTGCATGGTCCATAACGTAATTTATGGATAAGTTTTTTTTTCTTTTTATGGCCCAAGTACGAAGTTACCAAAAAGTGTGCTACTGGTATCATCAGCATACACTTCTTGGTGAACTGAATTCGAGGCAGCATGGAAGGTCATTAATGTATAAATTATGAATTATGAATAGTAGGGACTCAAAGATTGATACTGAGGCACACCACAGGATTATTAGTCTATTTAATTAAAGAATAGGAGTATTTTCAATTGTTATATTTACTAAAACTGCATGGCTTAAATTTTGACATACATGTATCAATGTTTTTGCATATTCATAAAGTAGAGTTCATATATTATTATCAGTTCAAATTATTTTTCAATACAACAACAGAAAGTCTTATTTTTTGAGTACCATTACTGGAGGCTGTTCCCTTTGTTCAGCTTTAAACAAAGGTTTATTCAGCGGAAGTGATAATGTCATACACTTAACACTCGCCTGCAGAACACAACACCTGGAGGCATATTTTCTACTAAAAACGTCTTCACATACATAAGTTATATTTATCTTAGTTTGCGAGGTTGGCTACTCTTTTATACAGTCACACTATTTCGCGCCACAAGGTTGTCGTGTTAAGTACATGACATCACTGATTACTGAGAACAGCTTCCAGTAATGGTGGACAGGATTTTACTGGTAAACTCTCCTAAAATTTTGTGGCTTAACATGCCCATTTGGGAATATGTTTTACTATTTCGGATATTTCTAATACTGCTTGACCTATTGACACTGAAAAAGTGGCAAATCGAAATGGTAAATTTTCATCGTAGTGGCACTTTAAATGCATTACTAATAATATTTTATATTTGTTAGTAATGCAGTGAAACACATCCAAACTATTGTTGGCAAAGTATACAATCATGTAACTTATGGTAAACATGGTTTGAATCATAACTACATGTCTACCATAAATAATTATGTTCCAAATTATTGCCTGAATAGTCCAGTTTCACATTCAAAAATTACCACTGAATTCAACGACTACAGATGCATTTATACAGGGTTAGCCCTGTTCTTAAGTTAAACATTCATAAATACTGGCTGCAGTGAGGTCAGCTATTCACAACTCTGTGTAACTATATTGTTGTAGTTTAGAGTTTTGCACTTTCTTGCCAATATGTATAAATATTTAACCTCAGAATGAGACCTGTATAAATGTATCTGTGGTCATCGCAGTTGGTGGTAATTTTTGAATACGAAACTATTTAGAAGTTATGGAAACTACTATTAATAAATTTGATATTAATGTCTATGCAATAATTACTTTACTTCAAATTACAGACCTTGTACAATTCTTCTTGAACTGGTGGTGTATACCTGTTCATCAGATCTGTCATAGCAACTACCACATGGTCTTTCTGGCCAAAATAAAAACACAGCTGTGAGCGAGTTCTATTAGACATTTTGGAGTTGAGTAAGGGACTGGGACAGAGTGTCAAAAATTAATCTGATAAAGAAATGAACTCCATCATAAGAACATCACACTAAAATGAGTAAGTGAGGAAGATTGGTTTGATAATAAAAATGAGGTGAGATTTGGCAAACATTCCAAAATGCAGTAAACTTACTAATTTTAGTGTGGCATTATCATATTTTTTTTCACTTTGATCCAGTCCTTCACTTTCCTCAACTCTGAAATGGCTAATACATGTAAATTGTACAACATAATGTTTAAGTAATGGTCCAGATAAGAACTGTAGTGGAATCCATTGTTCTGCGGCAATGAGCCTCCCCCACATACGATTTTGCTTGAATATGCCTTAAGTGCTTTAGGAGGTATCTACAGTCCAAACTACATCTCGAAAATAAAGTATTTTTTATACTATTGGCTCTTTTTTCTGTGAAAACGCAGAGAAGTCACCATCCAGCCAATGGGATATAGAGAAAACAAAGGGTTTTTCATTCGCAAATTTGAGAACTTTCCCCACATACGATATTCTTCGTAATGAAGCCATAGTTAGTTTGGTCAAAAATAAATTCAAACCACAAAAAAATATCAAATGAAAATGCATTATTTTGATGGGTTTCTATTGAATTTATAAGCATCAACCAATGAAATTACGAGAAAGAATAATAGAAAATTAACACCTTTTAACATTCCTTGCCGTAGACACTACAGTTCTTATCTGGACCATTACTTAAAGCCAGGGCAGTTTTAAGTAATGTTTCATATCTGAGTCAGGGCAGTTCCACACGAGACATGAGAAAAATGAAAATTTTCAAATCTATTATTTTTTAGCAAACTTTATTTTAGTTAAGAGCAGACATTTTGGTCTATCAGATACAAGTGAGATATTGTGAATGTTGGCCACACCCGCTCTGTGAGGGCCTTGCTTAAGCACATTCCCAAAATGTAATGTCCGCAACAAATTTTTGTGTAATGTCCACAACGCATATTTAAAGCAAATAAAAACTACTACAGTGAGCTTTGTTAAACTTTATCATTATAGTTGTGAACTCTGGTTATTAGCAAGTTTAGAAAGTCCAATCCATTTGTTTTCTTGGAACTCCTCACATATCACAGGAATTAAGAATTTAAAAAGTTGACTCAAACCTGTGGTTGTTTTTTGCTTTAATGTCCGCAACAAACATTTAGATATTAATTTAAAAATGGTAATGAGAGGAATTTTTTTTTTTTTATTGAAAATAGAGGCCCACCCAAGGTGTGCTTATTAATGTATAAAATTAATGTTTCCCCTTAACTCCAGACTACAAAACAATCTGATTCTAAGAACATTCCCAAAATGTAATGTCCGCAATGATTTTTGTGTAATAAATCCCTGGTGCAAATCCTGGACAGGATCCTGTAGGATCCTGTAGGATCCTGTAGGATCCTACACAGGGACAGGATCCTGAGCAGGATCCTGAACAGGAACAGGATCCTGAATAGGATCCTAGGTAGGAATAGGATCCTGAATAGGATCCTACATAGGAACATAATCCCGAATAGGATCCTATGTAGGAATAGGATCCTGAATAGGATCCTACATAGGAACATAATCCTAAATAGGATCCTATGTACATGTAGGAACAGGATCCTGAATAGGATCTTATGTAGGAACAGGATCTTGAATAAATATGATCCTGAAAAGGATCCTATGTAGGATCCTATACAGGATCCTGAGTAGGATCCAAGATAGGAACCTCATCTTGAATAGGATCCTGAAAAGGATCCTACATGTACATATAATCCTACACAGGATCCTGAGTAGGATCCTACATAGAAACAGCATCTTGAATATGATCCTGAAAAAGGATCCTACGTAGGATCCTGAGTAGGATCCTACATAGGAGCAGCATCTTGAAAATGATCCTGAAAAGGATCCTACATAGGATCTTATACAGGATCCTGAATAGGATCCTACATAGGAACAGCATCTTGAATAGGATCCTATATCAGGATCCTACATATACATGTAGGAAAATGCAGCTCTTAATTGAATAGGATCCAACATATACATATGCATGAATAATAATCCAAGTAGCATCCTATAGGAATTGAATCCTATGACATAGGAAATTCTTGAAAAATTATATATTCTTTCTAGGAACAGAATCCTTATAAGAATTAACTGGAAAATGTCATGCTCAATTTTTGATGACCCCCCCCCCCCTCCCCAATAATTTCCCCTCTAGCTTACTATGGCATGAAAATTGGGGACCCACCTCCTTTTTCCACCAGCCAGCCCGCCAGCGCCCCTCCCCTGTAATTAATGACTGCATGCATGGTTCCTGATGTTAATTGTTGTTGAGAGAATAAAACAAAATCTAACATTAACTATCTTCTCCTAGTTGTTTTTGACTAAATATTTGATATTACAGGGTCACCAATTTGGCTGGCTTGTCCAAAAAGAAAATTCCCATTGTTTAATTAAGCAAAATATTTTCATCCAGCCCCTTAAAAGTGTGCTTTCATTGAGAAATTCGAATATAAACTTGGAAGACACAAAGTTCCATTTTAACCACAGGGAGTTAAAACAATTACTGTGTTATTTTCATGTTTAATGACAACTATATGTACGGTATAATTTGGGTGTAAGGATCCTACAGGGAATAAGCCCAGGATCCTACAGGGAATAGCCCAGGATCCTACAGGAATAACCCAGGATCCTACAGGAATAGCCCAGGATCCTACAGGAATAGCCCAGGATCCTACAGGGAATATCCCAGGATCCTATTGGAATAGCCCAGGATCCTACAGGGAATAGCCCAGGATCCTATAGGAATAGCCCAGGATCCTACAGGAGTAGCCCAGGATCCTACAGGAGTAGCCCTGGATCCTACAGGAGTAGCCCAGGATCCTACATGAATAGCCCAGGATCCTACAGGAATAGCCCAGGATCCTACACGAATAGCCCAGGATCCTGTAGGAATGGTCCAGGATCCTGTAGGAATGGTTCAAGATCCTGTGCAGGATCCTGTAGGATCCTACAGGATCCTACACAGGATCCTACAGGATCCTGTAGGATCCTGTACAGGATCCTACAGGATCCTATTCAAGATCTTGTACAGGATCCTATGTAGGATCCTGAATAGGATCCTGTAGGATCCTGCCCAGGATCCTGCCCAGGATTTTCACCAGGGATGTCCACAACGCATAATAAAGCAAATAAAAACTACTACAGTGAGCTTTGTTGGACTTTATCATTATGGTTTGGAACTCTGGTTATTAGCAAGTTCAGAAAGTCCATTTGCCCAGGTTGAGAATCTTTCCAAGATCTTGGGAAGATCTTTCAAGGATCTTCCCAAGATCTTTCCAAGATCTTGTCAAGATCTTACTTATTTCTTGCAAGATCTTGTGCAAAGACCCTGCAGGATCCTGTAGGATCCTGCAGGATCTTTGCAAAGATCTTAGCAAGATCTTACAGAATCTTTATAAATAATGCCAAGATCCTGCAAGATCTTAAGAAAAAAATGCCTAGATCCTGCAAGATCTTACAGGATCTTTATAAACATTGCCTGATCCTGTAAGATCTTACAGGATCTTTATAAAAAAATGCCAAGATCCTGCAAGATCTTACAGAATCTTTATAAATATTGCCAAGATCCTACAAGATCTTACAAGATCTTACAAGATCTTACATGATCTTAAGAAAAAAATGCCTAGATCCTGCAAGATCTTACAGGATCTTTATAAACATTGCCTGATCCTGCAAGATCTTACAGGATCTTTATTAAAAAAATCCTAGATCCTGCAAGATCTTTATGAAAGTTGCCCAGATCCTGCAAGATCTTACAAGATCTTAAGAAAGAAATTACCAGATCCTGCAAGATCTTTATAAAAATTGCCTAGATCCTGCAAGATCTTACAGGATCTTAAGAAAGAAATTACCAGATCCTGCAAGATCTTACAGGATCTTTATAAAAATTGCCTAGATCCTGTAAGATCTTACAGGATCTTTTTAAAAATTGCCTAGATCCTGCAAGATCTTACAGGATCTTAAGAAAGAAATTAACAGATCCTGCAAGATCTTACAGGATTCCATACCAATGATACATATCTTGGTAAGATTGCATACTAAAAGGATCTTGCACTAAGGAAGCATGGCTTGTTCTCCATCCTCATAAATTCGGTAAATATGAACCTAAAACTTGCCTTGGTTACTAATTTTTGCTTGCTCTTTCATTTCTGGCATCCATATCGTTCTATTTTGGCTCCCTTCACTATTTACACCCAAATTGTATACCATAGTTGTCATTAAACACAAAAAAATAACACTGACAGTAATTGTTTTAAAACTCTATGTATAGTTTTAATTAATAGAAACATGCATACATGTAAGTGAGTTATCATTACAATCGCCAGACAGTGAAATGCTCCTATTTCTATAAATAAGTTAAAACTATTCAGACATTTACAAACTGCATGTACATGTAGTTTGAATTATATACAATACACATAATAATTTATATGTAATCCATTTCAAAATTGTTTTATTCTACTAGTTTAAGAGTCTTGCTGATTTTGATAAATAAACTAAATTAGTAAGACTATTTACTAAATGACTGACAATATTATTAAAGTTAATGTCACCTAAATTAGAGGGTACGACTGCAGCTCTAAAAACCTTGCATTTTATTGGACCTCCTTTGAGCCACACTATAAAGAAAGTTATTGTTTAGCGAATTAAAATGACATAGTTGAGATGCAGTAGCAAAAACTGCATCTCATGGAAAATGTAGGAATTCCATCACTGTAACTGGACTAAAGTGACTTTTGAGATGAAATTTTTAGAGATTTGTTGCTTAGCGAATCATGTAATCATGCCATATATGTACAAGTATCTTAGGCAGACACTAGAAAATATTCACAGTAAGAGAAACATGAAATATCTAGAACAGGGCTTTCAAAATCAGAGTAGATGGTCAACATGTACATGTACACATAGAAAGGTTGGCTGCCATGTCAGTGCCAGGGTATTAATGTATAGATGATCAGTAGATTCAAAATTCAAGTCTGGTAAAAAATAGCTGCTGATTTGCTACAAAGAAGCTGCCAGAGTCCCGATGGGAGTCAGGTTATTTTGAATGCCTTGCTAGGAATTTCAAGCCCTTGCTTATTGTAGAAAAGCTGGTAATTCCTAGAGAATCTTAAAAACAGTAACTGCAGGTCAGCCAGTCTTTGAATTCCTTGGAATTTCAGGTAATTACATTGAATCTAAAAATAAAAATAAATTGAGTTTGCCACCCATATTAGAACCAAATGTAAAAACAAAAGTTTATTATCATAGATCTGTAGAACTTTAAAGTGAGCCTTTGCTGAAAAAAACAATGTTTGCTCTCCAATGCTCCTTATGGATGCCTAAATCTGTTATGGTGTTTGCCGTTAAACTCATTTGAATTTTCCATATGCTGCCATCTTGAATCATATGATATCACAGTGTTGCTTCTATTGTCATAAAACAAATAGCTCCTTTGTTGTGTAACAATAGGGGCAACACTGTGACTTCATAAAATCTAAGATGGCCACACGCAGAAACTCAAATTAGTGTTACAGACAGAAAAATTGAAGGGCTGTGTGCAAAAAGGACGTAAGTGACTCTTGATCACATTCTAAATTCTCCTTCAATTTCTTTGTTTTCTAAGGGAGGATTTAGAATGTGATTAAGAATCACTTACATGTACGCCCTTTTTGCACACAGCCCTTCAATTGGTCCATAAGGCGGCTAAACAAAAAATATTTGCAACCAGTTTTGAAAGTTTGGTCACCAGGGCAAAAATCTTAGTTATATTGGCGACCAGAAGGTTGCAATGTTGAGCCCTGGCAGGACAGCTACAATGTACACAGCAACAGATACACAGGGAATAAATATTTGAGAGTGAACATTGTTTTTCAACTGAGGTTCCCTTTAAACATTTAGCCACTGAGTTTTTAAATCTGACTACATGTATATAATATATTCTTAATATAATTATGCTGAAACTGCTGTCAGAAATACATGTATAGTAAAACTGATTTATAATACAAGTACCAGCATCAGTACAGACTTCCAATTATGGTTTTATATTAAAAATAATATTTATACTAAAGGTTAGAGTTTAAAGGGGCTGTGTCATGGTATTCATGATCATGAGCGGCTTTTGTAATGATCTCCTTAACGATCTCCTGACAGGTTTGTAGCATGAAAGGATTAAGTTAGAGCAAGAATTTCAGGAAAAAAGCAAGTTGACTCCAAACATGGACAATTTTTGCAAACAAATATTATTTTTTGGACAAAATCTAAAAACCACTGAATGTGCTTGGAAACATTTTGCAGTCTCGGCTGCACAGTTATTTTCAGCAACTAAGGAACCTTGTGCATATGTGGGGTGGTTAAAATGAAAGCAAAAATGACTAACAAATTGTATGCAAAAAGTGTTACACCTTAACATAGCCCCCTTAACATCTAGCTTAGGGTTGAGGCAAAAACTAACAGAGTTAATAATTTAATGTTTCATATGACATTATAACTTTTAGTTTATTTAGTTATAGGTTTTATAAACTATACAGTTACAAATGTTTCTGATCTTCACTCACTACTTGGCAGTCAACTTTTCCCTGATTAGCTTTCATTGTTGGTGATGATTTAAATAATTAACTCTTCAGCCCCAACATTTGCCATTTGGAGTCTGATCAAAATTTAACCAAATGTATAGAGAAAAGAAGAATTTGGATGTGACTTTTGGGGCTGAAAGGGTTAAAAACTTTGGTCCTGCATCTTGAATTCTAAGCCAGCCTGTAAAAAACAATTAACCAAAATAAGAATGAGTGCCGGTACTGTGGAGTGTGGTGTATAAAGTCCCGTGCGGTTTGCCAGCTGGAAACTGGAAAGCGACAAATATGTTTCTACATCCACTTCCGTTACGTTTCTACCAAAGTGACTTCGGTTTGTGGCAGATTGTGTTGATCAGGATATCGAGATTTAAATGAGAAGCACTCTAACATGAAACATTTTAGAATGATAAAATTCGAAAGAGGATTAAAATCGGATGAGTTTCGTCGTTCCAAAAAGGCAGAATCGAAAACTTGATCTCTTGCAAGGAAAAGCAAGTATTTGACCACATACATTGTAGGAGCTTTCATAAATAGTTTCTCCAAATACATCCTGGAATATATTCAAGTATACTGACTACAGGGCTCCAACTACATTATAGCAAATGAGCAAATATATTCTGTAAGAACAAATTTATTAACGAACCGAACGCGAACATAAACTTCTGCTCACCTTCTGAATGAATGTCTTCAGAAATTCATCTCTTCCAGAACTGAAACTGCCTCTCGCTTGGAGCAGTTATTATTATCTTTCATCTGATGAATATTGGCATTGAAATGCTATTGAAAAGACTATGTAAGCGACCATAAAACTCCAACACCGAACCGAAGGAAAAACGTGATGGCGCCTATTAACATTTGAAATGTGCAAGTGCTACCAAATATGGATGTAGACTTGGTTCTAGGCCACTCGGTTAAAGCACAGGCAGCCCAAGCTGCCTCAAACCAAAAATAAACACATCAGTGATGAACAGGAACAACTTCTCAATGCACAGGTAATATTTCATGACTTTATTTACTGTTTTAAGACAGTTTCAGAGTTTTCTATAAAAAAAACATACATTCCTTGTAAAAATCATTAACTTAGACTGCCTGTGGTTAAAGTGCAACTTCATGGCTTCCATGTTATTCGAATTTCTCAACGAAAGCACAGATTTTTAAAGGGCTGGATGAAAATATTTTGCTACATTAAGCAATGGGAATTTTCTTTTTCGACAAGCCAGCCAAATCGGTGAGTAATACCAAGGCTTTAGTCTAAAACAACCAGGATAAGATATATAGCAATGTTAGACTTTTTTTATCCTCTCAACAACAATCAACATTACATGTGTGAAGTTCGGAAAGTTTTAATTAAGCTACTTTATTTCTTATGAACTGATTTTCACTGTAAAGTTTGACCAACTTACAAATAAAATATTTAGAGATTACATTTGAGTGAGAGTCTTTCCAAGATCTTGATAAGATCTTGCAAGATCTTTAAAGAATCTTTCCAAGATCTTGTAAGATATTGGTAAGATCATACAAAACCAATGATTTCAAGATCTTGTAAGATCTTGTGAGATCTTAATAAGATCTTTCCAAGATCTTGTAAGATCTTGATAAGAACGTACAAGAAAATATTTCAAGATCTTGTAAGTCATCTTTAGAGAATCTTTCCAAGATCTTGTAAGATCTTGATAAGATCTTGATAAGATATTGGTAAGATCTTACAAAACATGATTTCAAGATCTTGTAAGATCTTGGTAAGATCATGCAAGATCTTTCGAGAATCATTCCAAGATCTTGATAAGATCTTGATAAGATCTTGGTAAGATCTTACAAAACATGATTTCAAGATCTTGTAAGATCTTTATAAGATCTTTCCATGATCTTGTAAGATCTTGATAAGATCTTACAAGAAAATATTTCAAGATCTTATAAGATCTTTAGAGGATCTTTCCAAGATCTTGTAAGATCTTTATAAGATCTTTCCATGATCTTGTAAGATGTTATCAAGATCTTACAAGAAAATATTTCAAGATCTTATAAGATCTTTAGAGGATCTTTCCAAGATCTTGTAAGATCTTTATAAGATCTTTCCATGATCTTGTAAGATCTTGATGAGATCTTACAAGAAAATATTTAAAGATCTTATAAGATCTTTAAAGGATCTTTCCAAGATCTTGTAAGATCTTATAAGTTCTTATAAGATCTTTGTAAGATCTTGTCAAGATTATTTTTTTTTAGTAAAAAATGTTTTTGTAAGATTATGCAAGATCTTGGCAAGATCTTTGCAAGACTTAGTAAGATCTTACCAAGATTTAGTAAGATCTTGGCAAGATTCTTTCCAGGTAAGATCTTTGTAAGATCTTACAAGATCTTACAAGATCTTACAAGATCTTACAAGATCTTGACAAGATTCTCAACCTGGGTGTTTTCTTGGAACTCCTCACAACTCACAGGAATTAAGAATTTTAAAAGTTGACTCAAATAAGTGGTTGTTTTTGCTGTAACGTCTGCAACAGACATTTAGATATTAATTTAAAAAGAGTAATGATAGGGAATTATATTTTTTTAAATTGAAAATAGAGAGGCCCACCTAAGGTGTGCTATGTATAAATTTAAGCAGCACAGCACAGTTTGGGAAGCATTTGTAATCTGATTTTTGGTCTCTGAATGTAATGTCCGCAACGTGGAATTGCCCGTCATGGGATTCTATGGGGGTTTCAAAATCTGAGTGGAATTTTCAAATGTTAAGGCCGCTTCAGCCGAGACATTTGAAATTCTCATGAGGATTTTGACATCTCCATACAATCCTGTGACTCGCATATGAAACAGCTTCTACTACTCATTAATTATTGCATGCAGGTACATGTATGTCATGTAAGCATTGTTTATATTGTTTGTAATTATGAGTATTGTTGGACTATTGTGTAGTTACTATCCTGCTCATGGATTATTATTATTTTTAGGACGACAGATTTCAACAAGCGATTTAGTAATGCAGTTGCTTAAATAGGGATAGAAATCTTTGGGTTCTGGAATAGTTGGTTTGAATCCCGTTGGAGGCAGATTTTTTTCTTTCAATGTCACTTTACTTTTGAAGTGGTGCTGACAGTATTCTACGGGGGTTTCAAAGTACAGCACGTGATACAAATCCAGCCCAGGGATTGGTGGTTTCCCTCATGAATAATCAATGACTAATAGAATAGCTGATAGAGTATGGGAGAGGAAATATTTAACAAATAAAAGATGGTTATCCAATAAACATGATTGTTCTATAACAAAATAATGCACGCTTGAGGTCTTAAAAACTGTGGATGCACGAATGGAATGAGAATACCTTACAAGCTTTTCAAAACCTCAAAAGACATTATTTTGTTACAGGACATACATGTAGGAGAATCATCTTTTATTTTTTTCTACTTTTTTTGTCTATAAAATTTGATCTATGCAGAAGGAAACGCTCAAACACAAGCATTATAAGAAAATCAAGCATGCTAAGCAGCCAATGAAATCACACATTCTTAAGATGCTCCAACAATTTATATTATAAAACATGATAAAAGAATCTACACATACCTGGTATTGACAGAGTGATAATCCCTTCACCTTGCCATCATCTATAATACCCAAATAAAGGATTCCTCCTTTGCCATTGTTGAGAAATGCATTGATATTTCTGTTTAAAGACAGAACATTAATTTTGATTATTTTGTTCCTCTTTGTTATCACATTTTGTACCTGTAAAAGTAATTACTAATTCATACAGTACAGTAAGGGTACGCTATAAACCAATCCAAACACAGCATTTGAGTCACATGGATACCTCTGTAAAGCCCCATGCAAACAGAACTGATTAGATCATTTCAGTGCATACTTAGACAGATAGTTAGCATTTGTTTGATACAGAACTGATTAATAAAACATCAGTGTATCTTTTGCTCTGACGAAGGGCTAGCATTCGAAACGTCAGCTGCTACTTGCTTCCCACGGTGGTCAGCATACCTCAATTGAAGGGGTGAGTGCAAGAAAGAGTTACATGTAAGTGAACTCAACTGAGACGTCTTTAGTTACGGCAGAGAAAACTAAACTTCTCAGAGATGTGTTCCGTTCCTCGGCGATCATGGTATAACAAACTTATACCATGGCATTTCGGGGTGTTAATGATTTAATTTTGCCCCTCGAGCCTCAGGAAGATTTGTGAAAGTCCCTCGGCCAAAGTGGCCTTGGGACTTTTACAAATCTTCCCTCGGCTCTCGGGGCAATTTAAATCACTAATACCCCTCATGCCATGGTATAACTTATAAATACATGTATACTGATTGATACTGATTAATAAAACACCAATGTCTATATATCACTGATATTGAGACACTTGTATTGCTGATACGTTAAAGACACTGACGTTTTAATAATCAGTTCTGTATCCAACAAACACAATGCCAGTGTCTGTTTGAGGTCTCACAACCAATCACTGGCTTCCCCTATCCTGGTTGGGTGAAATGTCATCTGAAGGTAAAACTTGTATTGACATGATGTACTGTACAGAGACCGTCTAATCAATGTGGGACCTGTTGTTTGTATACTGCACATATCTATGATGCAAACTATAGAGGTGAACTATAATTTTTATGTTTTTCATCAAAACTTCATATTTTAAAAGTTGATATATAAAAAAGTTATATAATTCATTCATGAGCAAAATGATGGCCATAAGTGCAATGACCCAATATGGGAACTCAAACACAAACTTTAAGGCTCTATTTTAAGGTCACTGTTCTTTCTTACATTTTTTTCCGACTGGACCATCAATGTGGAGCCCAATTTTTTTGCTCTATGATGCACGACACAGCTATAAACAAGTAATTTCTGAAAATTATTATCTTTCAATTTATAAAGTTTTAGAAGTTATTTATAAAATTTGTGTTCATGTTACATTGTACATCAGATCTAAAGATCCTCACCCGCGGCTTGGATCTTTATATGCCAATATAACACGGCCAATCATTTTATAAATATCATGCTGCCAGTAGTTTCATTATCGGCCTTTACAATCTCGAGCCAGAGGCTCAACATTGTATGGGCCGATACATGCACAACACTCCCGCTCATGTTGTAATTTTACACTACTTAAACAATACATGGCTATCAGCCAATCAGAGTATGTGTTTTGTATCAATGATTGAATCATTAACAAATCAATATTATTCTGTAATATGCCTCTGTAATGTGCCTCTTATAGTACATCATGTACATATAGATGTCACATGACAAGAACAATACCTTGAGGTTGGTACACACAAAGGGACAAGTCCCAGAGACATGTCCCGGGGACGAAGGGACATGTCATGGAGACAAATCCCTTGTGTTCAGATGAGGGGACTCGTTGCAAGTACATTATGATTTTACCAGATGCCATCTTGAAATTGAGTTGGTAATGGCTTGTGGGAAGGTAAAATGATGCTTTGCGATTGGTTTATTTTAATTTTGTCCCAGGGACATGTTTCAAGAACAGTTCACACGAAGAGACAATTACATTTTGTCCTCGGGACTTGTCCCTTCAATTCAAACCAGTTTCAATTGAAGGGACATGTCCCGGGGACAAAATGTTTTCCCTGCAACAATATTTTTCATGAATATTGAGTCATTCACATGAGGGGATTTGTCCCTGGGACTTGTCCCTTCATGTGTACCAACCTTTAGTCTGCGGTTCACCACAGCAATGTCCCGGTGGTCGGACCATGGTTTCAGTTGACTGGTGCATAATATTGACACATACGGTCATGGTCACCAACAAATCAAGTGTGTGGTTTACATTTAATACCAGAGACACATAATACATCTACATCTAGACGTACTGTATTTGGGCAAAAAAAAAATAGTTTGTCCAGTCGCATAATGCATCTTGTGCCCGTTTTTATACTACACAAACTAAGAAGATGCACTAAGTTTTCTTTGCCCAAATACGTGTATATATGCATAATAATTTATGTATATCTAGTATAAAAACAGCCAATGATTTTATTTTACTTTTTTCTTCACATGCCACAGGAAGCCTGAAATCTGAGTTTGAAAATTAGAGATGCCTGTGGACCGGGCTGTGTTGTATTGTATGTAATACATATAACGTTCACATGCAGTAACATACTACCAATAGTTTATATCTTGAAATCGGCAAGAGAAATTATGGAAAATGTACAGAGGTTAGGTCAGGGACTATGCAGTATGCATGTTGATTGGTTCACAGAAAATATTGGGTGTTACAGGAGGATGTATACATGTATATACATGTAGTTAGGGGTTTTAAGTTTTCACCTTGAAATAGATTTCCTTGACCGTCTATCAGTTCCTGGGATCCAGCACCAGTCTGGGACCTCTTCTACCGCCAGATTTCGATGTCCCTTGAACTCATGGGTTCCATCCTCCTCAAATTGGACCGTAGAGTCTTTAACATAGAAACGAGTTTTGGACTTAGAACCCATGACCGACAACCAACTTGCTTGTGAAATTATATTCAAGCAGGGTAAAGCTACATCCCGGGAGCGAGCCGGTTTAGGTCGTTCTTTGCATTAATTCCTCTGGTTACTTTGTATTTCTAAGCTCACAAGATGCTTGAGGCATAACTTAAGTTAATCTCATATCTCCGATTTCCTGTTGGATCTTTTGAAAACGAAAAAAGAAGAGGTTTAGGAGGGCATGCACTCCTACAAACTAAAATGTATCTCTCCCCGCTCGTTCCAGATTCCAAATTGTGGGCTGTGACACCGCCAGCCTCGCTTCCGCGCATCGCCGGCCTTCTCTTTTCCTGATGCGCGAGGCCGCCATTTTATCCCAAGATTTTCAGTTGCGTCGGACCAGTTTGTCGGGGTATAAACCTCCTTTCTGGAAATTCTAGTCGTTATCAATCCTTCCTCCATAATACAGGTGTGTTACTATGCTATTTTATGCGCTGAAAGAGTAAGTTTTCTTTGCTGTTTCTCGCGCTTGAAAGTCACCGAGTACCTCCCTTGCTCAACCTCCGGGAAAGCACTTCAGTCATACTTTGCCTTTGGTCTTGGAGCGGCGTTTTATTCGGTGTCCTGTTTTGGATTTACATCACAGCATCAACTGAAAGGATTATTCTTTTCATTCATTTCTTAGGTTTTCGTTTTAGGTGTGTTTTAAGCGTAGAATTTGGAGCTGGGAAACCGCTAAGGTTGACTACTTGTGTCATGTCGTCAGCCACGGCGAGAGCTAGAGTTTATGCCGATGTAAATGTTCATCGACCTCGAGAATACTGGGACTATGAATCTCATGTCATAGAATGGGGGTAAGTAAAAGTAACATATGTTATCTCAACCAAAATGACTACGGCGTTTTGTTGTTTCAAAATTGGGGTCTCCAACGACAATGTATTGACTGCTTTTGGTTATAGAAAGGAAACGTGGAGATGCCATGGACTGCTGGGTCAAACGAGAAGAAGTTGTACTTTGAAGTTGTAGTTTAACATTCACATTGACAGAAACTTAACACCGGGTCCATTGAGACCTTCAAAGCTGGCTCTGTTACAGGGAAAGAAAGCCCAATCTATTCATATTCTCCAAGGGACTCGCAAATAACTAGGAAGTGAGCGACACCTTAGTTAGAAAAACAGCATTTTGTAGAAGTATGATATGTCTAATGGACTTACTAGTAACACAAAAAATATTGTTTTACAATAGGGCTCTGTGATCTGTTAAAACCAACGTGGTTCAAATTATTTTCAGTAAAGTTTTCTTTTTTATGCTCTGTAGTTTCTGCTTAGCTACATTGTATATTCAATACAAAAAGGCAGATTTCTGTGCACGACCCTGGCCTTGGCTTGGTACATTTGTATTTCAAAGCCATTCAGCTTATTCAAAGACCATGACGTGTTATAAAGCAAACTGTTTAATACAGAGCATTAAATCCACACTGAATTCCCTTCCTTTTTACTTGAATATTTACAGCAATTTCAACAGCAATTTTTTTTAATTTTTCTAGAACAGAAAATATTTTGTTATTGTTATTAAAGATCCACTAAAATGACCAAAATATATATATATATTATTATCCTAGGACAAATTGGCAAGTATAGGCAGGGAGGTGGAAGAAGGAGACACAACTTGAAGCTCGTTAATACCCAAATAAGTGATTATGATTGGCTAATAGCTTGCTAGCGCTTTCTGCAGACTCTGTTGCACTTTGGTGTTAAACGATCCTATTGTTTAAAAGAGAAATATCCCACATGTAGCATGGTTGCCATGGTTAGATATTTCGAAGAAAAGCACGAAGGAGCTGATCATCATTTTGAACAAATATAGTTAAATGTCACAAGAACGGAGCTTGGACCTCTAAAATCAGCCTAATTTCAGTCTTTCACAGTGCACATGTTTAACTCTTGTTCGAATAAGAACCACTCAGACTTGATCTGCCATTGAATACTCAAGTGTGACATTTACATGTGCTAAACAGGCACTGGAGTATTCAAAATAGTTTTGGACCTCTTACAGTGCGACTTCTGAAAGGGGCCAATTAGACAACGAGAACCAATCACTGGATCGAAACAGCTTACACTCAAGAATGAAACTTGAACTTGAAATGCTATTGTATTGTACTCGGAACTGATTGCCTGAAGTCACAGAAGTTGTAATGCTTTGTTTTCGTTCTACAATGTGATTGGTTCTCCTTGTCTATAAAGTGGCCCTGCTTTCAGTAGTCGCACTGTAAAGCAACCGAAATCGGTCTCCAGACATCTAGATATTTCAGTTTTAACTCTATGTTCGACTCACTATGTCTTGATCACATTTCTTGTTCGAACAACATTTTGTGTTAATAAAATGTTTTACCGATTTATCTTGAACGACTAGCCTTTGAAGACTCAAGTACGTTTCATTATGATATTTATGTTCTAAAATGTATCTGCAGCATTTGAAATAGCTTTGAACCTCTAAAAGCAGCTGAAATCAGTATAACCATCTAGATTCTTGTTTGAACAAGAGATAGAGACAGGCAATTTGTGGCTGTGGTACCGATTTCTCTTGCACCATCCCCTGCCATTTTCGTTGTGAACTCTGTAAACACTGGTACACTGTCATGACAAATACTGGTAGCATGTATAAATTAACCGGCTTTATTCAATTATTGCCAGAGTGCAACAGAGTCTGGGTTGTTAAATTTATGCTAATTTCCAAGTTGCATCTCCTCTTTCTTCCACCTCCCTGGTATAGGTAACTCCTCATTTGAGTTGATAAAGTCTCTGACTCTGTTGCTAACCAAATTACATGTCTCTAAATCCAACAAAAAAGGCCAATAAGGGTTCTGAAATTAAGATAAATCAAAAGTTTTTGATGGACTCTGTGGTGTTGGTACATTTATGTTGGACAACTTTCAATTACTAAGTATATTTTCCAAATCTGCAATGTTTACTGTACATGTATATACATAATTATATAACCAACATTTGTTGTTGTTTTGTTAAGCAGAGCTACATTATGTGTTATAATAAATATATCAATTGAATACACCAACACAGAAGGCAAATTTTATTCACCTGGTACATTAGTTCCAATCCAAAACTTGGCCTCTGGCATGACTATAAAAGCACATTTCTGGGGATCTGCTGGAAAAGAAATTGTAGGCATTTTTGTACCATAAATATTTAATGGTGTACATCTTATTGCCAAAAAATACATAGTTTTAATCTCAAAATATCTAAACGAGGGTAATCATAGTGAGACAAACTTACTGATCGTGCAAAAATGGTTTAACTACATACATGTATATTCGGACCCTAATTTTATATTTACTTGCAGAGCCATAAAATCACTGAAAATATTTTGATAAGATGCTTGAGTGTTGATACTAACATTTGACATTCCAAATCCCTCAATCCAAAACAATTCTCCACAAATCTACATGTGTTATGCATATTACCTCCTACATGTATTAATATATTGATATTGACTTTGTTTCATGCTTTTAGTGGTTTTGGTCCTAAATCATACCTGTAACATATACAGGAATTGAGCCAGAAGGGACAATTTGGCCCTTTGCAAGTGATCTGGCATGCATTTAATTTTCTTTGGAAGCAGGACAATTTGACCCTTATCATATTAGTTTTCAAGGGACAAATGTGTTTTTAAAGCAGGAATGGCACAGCCTGGCTCATTTCCTGGCATATATATATACATGTACGGTATGTTGTAGGTAAAATCCCTTGTCAGGTAGAATCCGATTCAACCTACATGTGTAGGTAGAATTCGATTCAACCTAGGTAAAATCCGATTCAACCTAGGTTAAATTGTGGATATCAAGATTCTAAAAAGGTTTTTAATTTTTTTGGGATTCATAAAAAACATCCCTGAAAAAGTCACACCCAGACCTCTTTCTCCCTAGCCTGATTTTCAGACGGTTGAGGTCGTCTGCTCACTTCCTCCCACCTCCCTGTCTGATGGACTTTGGCAGAAACAGTTCTATGGCAGCAAGAACTTTTTAAATAGGATTTTTTGTACAGTATTTCAAGTGCATGGTCACAACACTGATCTAACTACCGGATTTGTTGTACTTTACAATTTGTCAAAATCAAGACTGTTCAAAATTCTGATAACATAAATATTTTGGCAAATGTAATCTAACTTTTACCATGACATATTCACTATATGCGCTCACTCCTGTAAAAAAATCATGCCATTCCATGAAAGATTTAGTCTTCTTTAGGCGAAAAAGCTAAGATATTTCAGCTTTTAGGACAGCAAAATTGACAAAATAAAGTGTTTAAAATTTTGCAAACATATTGTAAATAATTGCCCAAATGTCGTGAAACTATTACCATGACATACTCAGTATGTGTGTTCACTGCTGTAAAAAGATCATTACATTTCATGAAATATTTGGTCTTCTAAATGCCAACATTCTAGGAGACATTACATTTTAATACGGCATACAAAGCGGTTGAGGAAGATTGATGATTTTCCAAAGCACATAGCTAGTAGATTCATAAACATCGCAATATCGATAGCGCTTCCTATCAGATTTTCCCGGTACATGTCTGAGGACAACATGTTTCTCCACGTTGTGTTTCTATAAGTTTGAAACTGTAGAACATATTCTGCAGTGCATGAAAGAGCCGTGATTCTGACGATCTGTAGAAGTTGTAGAAGACTACATATAAATAATTTCTCCTCTCGATTCTCAACCTGGTTGTCACCTTATAGATGCAGCTGTGGTAGCAAAGGTCCTTCCGGGAAACAAAGTATAATAATGCCTTTCTCCGTTCGGGAAATAATTCAGAAATGTCGAAAGTTTTGCACACTTTCTCCAAAGCCATATCAAGTCTGTTTGTATCGTCCGCCATTTGGCTTCACCTTCGTGCAGGCTGCACTAGACATTCCATGCATACCTCAGTTCTCTAAAAATGAAACCTTCGCTCTGATTGGTCAAAATTAAATGACCAGAACATGGTTTCTGTCAAAGTCCATCAGACGGGGAGGTGGGAGGAAGTGAGCGGACGACCTCGACTGTCTGAAAATCAGGCTACTTTCTCCCTGATCTCTTTCTCCCCTGATCTCTTTCTCCCCTGATCTCTTTCTCCCCTGATCTCTTTCTCCCCTGATCTCTTTCTCCCCTGATCTCTTTCTCCCCTGATCTCTTTCTCCCCTGATCTCTTTCCCATTTCTCCTCTTACCTCTATTCCCTTTCTATCCCCTCACAAGTCCCTTCCCATACCATCAACTTGTAATTTGCTAATTAACATGGCATATTAATTTTACTTACTGTCACAGTACACTTTATAACATCTCTGCCTTGAAAGTCCAGAACTTTACTGCTTAGCCACTGTGACTTGCATTGAAGGTCCACTCACTTTTTTGAATAATCAAACTTGTTTATGCAAATTTGTTACAACGCAGGTAGCCCAAGCTCCCTGTTACTTTAATTTTATCTGGACATGCGCACTGCTAACAAAATGGTACTCGAAACATGGCTGACCTTGGGCTGAACTGTGGCAACCAACAGACTTTCACAGAAAAATTAATACAGAGCTAAAAAGAAAGTTAAAAGAAATACAAATCATATCTAACATTGTTAATCTAGATGATTGAAGAATATTTCAATGAAAGAGCTTCGTTAGACACTAATCGATCAGCTATCCAAATGCAAACAAATCACTGAGTTACATATAAGTGTGACTAGAAAAAATGGAAGTAATTCTAACTCATCTTCTTTCTGGAAACAAAGATGGAGCTCACAAAGGAATGCTGTATGGTATTCTCTTGTTCTTTCATCAAAGAATCGCTCACAGCTGAGGACATGAAATCATGCAAAACTGGATAAATGAGAACTACATCGCACATGGAAATAACTCAAAAAATATCAACAGTGTTTAACTTTGCCGTTTTGAGAGTTAAAGTGTACAAATGTATATAAGGTCACATTTTTATCATTAATATCGATTCTACATCAAGTGAATAGTAAAATATTTCTTGATTTGAGTGTTGCATCTGAGTTTTCTATTTCCAATATGCTAATGATGTGACATAAATTTGATGTGAATTTGGGAATTTACTTTCATTTCTTTTTCCTTGTGAATGAAACCGTTTACTGATTTTGACAAAATATTTTGTATAATCACTGATATAACCTTCAAATATAACATAGATGTTTACAAAAGGTCATTTATCTCGACCAGTATGTTTTTGTATAATAAATGAAGACCAAATTTACGTCACCGGCTTGAATACATTTTAAATAAATACCTCTATAACTCATGAATGCAATTACACTCAAATGGAGAAATATTCTACTGTTAAACTATTCACTTGGTGTAGAATCGATACTAATGATAAAAATATTTGACCTTATATTATACACTTTAAAGGTCTGCACTTCGCCAAGACAAATAGACTATTTCTCACACAAAGTTTATAAATGTTTGCCCTCTTTACAACAACAAAACATTGACTGATGAAATATTGAATAACGTTATAACCTGAGTATCAGGCTCTCGAGAGTGAAGGCGTAGAGAAGAGAGCCTGACACAGATCAATAGAGAAAGGCTTTCCACCTCCAAAGCTTACATCATCGAGCCATCACTTTTTAACCAATGACATTTAATTCCGGTTTTCGAAAAATTTACATAACCGTTATCATAAGCTTTGGGAATTTATAATTTTGATATCAAGTTTTTCGATATCTGTAAAGAATATGTAAGACCTTAGTATGGTACTTGTATTTTGTCTGTTTCTTTGTCTTGTGCTACGACTCTAACACAGTTCTGCTGCTCCTGTAATTATCTCAGTAGAAGCTTTTGAGTTATGTTATGTTGCCATGGGAATTATATGGCTTACAAGGAATGTGCTAAATTTCGCAGTATTCAAGCGGCACAGCTTTGATACCATTCACTGCAAGACGAGAAACTTGCTGTACATGTTTTTTTATCAGCTTCAGTGGACTGACGGCAACATCATGGTGACAATCTTTATTTCTCCCGTTGTTTGGTTTCCAGGTCTGCAGGGTTCGAAATTCATTTTCAAAGGAACAAGCAAAAAGTTGCTTGCGGGTTTGAAACCTACAAGCAAAACCACTCAACAAGCTAAAAACTAAAACATGTTTTAATGTGCCTGGTGCCTAATACAAGCATAAAAATGCCAGTTCACTTATTTTCTACCAGCATATCGGTAAATTGACTCGCATTTTGCCAGTTTGCTTGTGCGAATTTCGAACCTGAACTGTGAGAAGATCTTTTGAGTGGGAAACAACTGGTATGAAATTCCCACCGGCAACACTCCAAGGACGTCCTTTCAAAGTTTTTGAGCAGCTTTAAGTAAATATTTGGTAAGAACTGTAAAGCGCTTCTCACTGCTTTTATGAAATCCATTTCCTTCGTTATTACAATAGATATTTCAGATACCAAAGCATTGTTCGCTAGACTAAAGTGCATATTTCAAAGTAAGCTCGCGTGGTCCTTACATTTTCACATCCAGTTTTGAGTCTTGTTTTCTATCCAATCAGCACTACATCCAGATTCTGGATGTTGAACACGAGTCAATGAATGGATTTGTGCCAGGCCCTTTTCTTTCTCTTCCTCCTCCCCTCTCCCTCTCCTCTCCCCCCCCCCCCCCCCCCACCAACCACCCCCCACCCCACAAAAAAAAAACTGGTCTGATTGTACATGACACATTCCATTGTCATGTAGTTCACAACAAATAAAGTCGGAGTGATTGCAGATTTTCTCAAATTCTCATACAAACCTTCTTAAAACCTAACCCTGAAATTCAAAAAAGCTCCCTATTTTTAATGTCTCCAAATCATTCAAAGAATGAGTCTAAATACACCTCAGTTAAATGGATAATTTTGCACAGTTTACAAGGGGTTTTCAAATCAAAAACCTGTTTCCAAGTCTCCCAAGCCAGAGGTTTATGTTTCTTCAATGATGTTGATGTCAACTGATCCAACTCCTAACCCTACATTTAAAAACACCCTAACCATCAACAACAACAGGTGATCAATAATTAAATAGGGTTCTTTAGAGCTAATCACTAAACAACACAGAAACACAGCATTTTTTTTTTTTTTTCTGTGAATCAATACAAACCCTAATCCTACATTTAAAAATACTAATGTGAAAATTTTGATGTCTTGACTTATAAGTTAAAAGGGACCTTACGAAACCAGGATGGCAATGCCTAAGACGACGGCATAAAACAATAGTCTTAATTACAAAATACAATGACTGCACATGAAAATGTATGCAGTCGCCTACATTTGAAGGGCTGTATGCAAAAACTGATCAAGTAACTATTTGAGTCACTCGATTTACAGTCTCGTTTACATTTTTTCATGCAGAACGAAGTCTAATTTCACGAAGTTCGTGTATGTGAAAATGCCGATCATGGTAAAAAAAAAGATTTGAGCCCTTTTGGCTCCCCTTCGGACTTAACACAGGGCGAAAGGAAGATGACGATTTGAGTCGCTCAATTTTGTTTTTACTTTTACGGTCGCGTTTACGTTTTTCACCCAGAATGAAGTCGAATTTTACGAAGTTGGTGTACATGTATGTGAAAATGGCAATCATGGTAAAAAAAAAATTGAAAAAAATATATATTTTGGGTATGACAACGATTACACCCTAGACCTGTTGGCTCCCCTTCGGACTTAACACGGGCCGAAAGGAATTATGGGTACACAGCAAAAATTGACAGGGAAACTCTATACGGTTTCGTCTTAACAATCTTTTATAAGTCCCCAGGTGAAGCACAGACCAGGCCCGACACAACTATCTTTGGAAAGCTCAGACCACAATACTTACCGAAATGGCCTTCTTAGCTCCAAAATATTCACAGTTTGCTTTGCCTGAAGACACGACTCTGTAAATCTCCAGCTATAACAAACCGCCTTTTAGTCAAACAGTTCTTCATTCAACCATGAGTTAAGCCGGCAACTTAATGATGTCCAACAACACTTTACATAGTCACTCTTTCCAACAAGAACCTCCAATCCACCGGTTTCAACCATCTCTCCAGCTTGCCGGCTTGCGAAAGTCTGTTCGAACGGTTAGCAATTTCCCACCCAATATACAATGAATGAGCACAGGCGCAACATTGTTTTTCTAAACCTATCTCCCCCCCCCCCCCCCCCCTGCAAAAAATGCAATGTGAAAACCCCAAATTTCACGTTATTAAAGAATGCAGACTTAAGTAAGTAAAATACTCCATTTATCTTTGTGTAACATTAAATCATTGGATGCAATGCTAATGTGGCTACAATGTATATGTCGATATAAGTATACATACATGTGTTTTATATGGTTATGACATTCATTTGTCATGAGCATTCATAGCACATTTTGCTGTGTGGTATACAGTGTAAAGCAATAAGTATTGGAGTTACATGTAGTGTAGAATACAAATCAACCTTATAGCTAGCTATGGCTATTCATATGTGTATAAACTGCATTCCAGTTCCTAGCATTCACTAAGTACACTCCAGTGTAGAACATAAACTATATACAATGTATGCATGTGTATATTCCAGTTCCTTGGCATATCAAAGTTTTGTTATAGATGTGCCCTGAATGTAGTGTTAATTCGTATAACCAAGATGTACACAGTGTCGCAACTCACAAGATACAGCAATTACGGGTATCTAGAAAACTCAGACCTAGATTTCTCTTCAGCCAGATCATCTTACTGTTTGTAGTTTTGGTATCTATACATGTACATGTACAGCGAAAAGCAGAATCCAATACAGCGAGCAAGCCAACAGAATTCATTTGGTTGTTTTACTGGATAGTTCAGCACAAATTGTGGCCAATTTGATTTGACTGTTCTCTGTTCAACTTCACTAGAGCAGACCATACCGACAAAACAGACCATGTTTGACTTGATATAGTTTGGACATCAGACTTTGTCGAATGCTACAGAGATAGCACACACTTTAGTCAGGATTTGATATACATGTATATCGTACTTGCTGACTTTTTAAACATTATTGCATTGGATTGGAAAAGACACTTACTTGACGTTCACATGGCGGTTTTAATTTGCTCCGAGCATTGCGTAATTACCAGTTCTTTGGCCGAGATAATTTAGTCTAAAAAGTACAAACATGAGGACATATACATATCTTGATTTCTTTTGCTTGGGAAATTACAGGTAGCCCACACATGACCACAGAGTCCACTGCAAGATTAGGATGTGTTCTCCTTTGTCGAACGCAAAAACTCATTCAGGGTGTAGGAAGGTCTTGAAAATTGGGGGAGGGGGGGGGAGGGGCGAGGGGAGGGGAGGGGCAAAATGATGAAGTTTGGGTCATTTTCATTGTAGGGGGGTCAAAATCGTGAATTCTGGGATGTTTGTGACCATGATGAATGCTTCATAAATTATATTTCAATTATATACTCACCACTTTGGACTAGTTTGAAAGATTTACACTCCCATCCATGCTCACGTCATCATGTGACTCAAGCTCAAATAATCCTGACCAATAGACAAACATACATCCTGTACTTTCAAACTTGAAGAGAATATTGTGCTGGCTAGCAATTATTATTTTATTTGGGCTGTACCAAGCGAAAAGGGACCTTGTGACATAAAATTACTACGTCATTTCGAGAGAAAAACGTGCAAAAAAACAATCATTTTTAATTTAGTAGAGCAAGTGGTTCACAGCCTACCAAAGAATCAGTAGAATCAAAATTACTTCCACAGATCTGTTTGAATCTGATTAAAATGAAAGAAAAGCAGAAGAGTAATATTAGTAGCACTTGTTTTCATTCATTAGAAAGATAATTTGTAAGAAACAGCTCCTCAAATGAGGCTTTCTGTTTAGATGAGAGGAATGATGAGGAGATTGTTGGACTGACAGAGAATCTTAGAATATAATTTTTAAATGAATATATTTGCTAATTTTTAATGCTGCAGAGAATAAGTTTGAGAATTGAGGTGATGGTGAGTCAGGTTATGATGGTGAGTCAGATTATGAAAGGAAACCATGAGGAAGTTTTCATGATCTAGAGTAGTTTTCCAAGCAGCTTAACTCAAACAAACTTTAACCATTTTCCTCTATAAATTGCAAGCTACACAACAACTCTTGTAGAGATTAGCTCATGTTTTCTCTTTTCAAGGGCAATCAAATATCAAAAAAATGAGAATGGTTGTTTGAGTAGCAACTTTTGAACACCGATTTTTATTATTTTTATTTAGGAACTGTTCCAAACTGCCCTTACAATGTAACTTGAAATCGGCAGACTATTTCATAAGGTCCCTTTTTGCTTGGTGCAGCCCATTTGTCTCTTTTTAATTCATTGTAATTTAAATGTGACTCCTACACAGGCAGCAAGATAACTATGAGCTGGTTCGCAAACTTGGTCGAGGGAAATACAGTGAAGTGTTTGAAGCAATAAATATAACAAATGATGAAAAAGTAGTGGTCAAAATATTAAAGGTAGGCAAATGTTGACTTCCAGTCTTCAAAATTCAGTTAATTGATTTTTTTAACTTTTTTTTATATACTATTATTGCAGCCTGTAAAAAAGAAGAAGATAAAGAGAGAAATTAAAATCCTAGAAAACCTGAGGGGGGGACCCAATGTTATCAATCTTCAAGATGTTGTCAAGGACCCAGTGGTGAGAGAAAGATCTGTTGTTGCTATGTCTTTTTGCAACTAATTTAATCTTTGTTTACTGTTCGGGATTTCAATTGATACAATGATTTCATAAATACAATTCATAAAAATAGTGAATGATCCATAACTTTGAATAAATTTATTGTAGAAAAGTGTTTTTTTTTGGCAAATGAAAGCATTTCATGTAGGCATTCTGATGACGTACATGTAACATGTTTCAAACTTGTTTTAAAGGTTAATTTTCACCAAAGGATGAGGTATCCATTAGGACGTCAGAACGACGTCAAAACAATGTCAGAATATAGAGACAAGTTATTGTCCCAAAAGATAGCTTTACTTTGTTATCAATCTGCAGACATTTCACCAAATTTAGCATAGAAGTAAAGAAATAGTGTCAATTTTTTACTAGTAAAGAAAGCCTACAAGTGTTTGTATATTCTGAGAACTTTACGCTGGAACGCTGTTCCTGCCTTGGACCTACATGTACATGTAATTCATATATATATACGTTTATATATACAGTTTAATTAGGTCTGTTTTAGAGTACAGCTGTGTTGTTTGGCACACAGGCCTACCAAATTACCTTTCAGACAAAATTGAACTTGTACAGAAGAGAGCTTTTAGAATTCTTTATCCTTTAGAACATTACAGTGTATGCCGATGCCCTAGTTTTATCAGGTTGTTGTTGCCTAGATGTTAGATGTTCCGAACTGTGTTCTAGGATTTTTGATAAAATTTGTCAGCCATCATCCTGTCTACATCATATTATACCAGAGCATAGAGTTGACACTGTAGGCCGATCATTATGTAACAGTAATAATTTTACAGTGCCTTACTGTTATACCAAACGTTTTAGAAACAGCTTTTTTCCTGCCTTGCTAAATGTAAGTTTATGTAACTCTTAGCTTTATTCTATCATAATGATTGTAGGTTAGATTTTAATATGTATTTCAACTAATATTGTTGTACTACATAGTTGTTATTTATAATGTAACCCAGTCCCCTGTCTATTGAATTTTAGAACTTTTAGAGTTTTTCTATTCTTGTAAATTCTATTTATCTTTTTATACTATTTGTAAACATTGTAATTCATTTGTGCAATGATACATTAATAAACCATTATTATTACACCTTTTCTGTCACACTCAACCCTGACGATTTTGGAGTCATTTATGCCTACCATGTTTGTTGCAGAAATTTTAGGTAATTTTAGAAAATGTTAGTATCTGTTACATGTAAACTCAGTTTGATAGTAGTCTTGAGGAAGTCCATTGTAAACATTGTTCTGACTTTGTAATACCTTTGCTTTCTATCTTTCAGTCCAGAACACCAGCACTAATTTTTGAATATGTCAACAACACGGACTTCAAGGTTAGAATATTTACATACTAAGACTTCATGCATTTTATTGGTTTCATTTAAATTATCTTTTCTCTAAAGGTAAAGCCACCTTAGGCCAACTAAAAAAAATAGTGTTTCTTGTTACACAACTAAGCCTATATTTACCCAGCCAACACAACAACTTTTTCCATCAAAATTTCAACTACAAGCTTGATATATAATAATAAATTGCTATCAATGGTTTTACTTGAAATCTGTGAAAGTATTACTGTCAACCTACCAACTCTTACTTTTAATGTAACCAGAAACACTTACATTTAAAGGCCCAGTATGGACCTTGATGCTTTGCACGCACCTGTTTTGTTTCGCTTCAAATCGAGGCTTCTGTTGTATTGTCTCGTAAAACTTTGAATTTTCAACTGCAACAAATGGCGGATTTGAGGTATGCGGCGCGCAAAGCATCAAGGTCCGTACTGGGCCTTTAACATTGGTAGCTCAAGACAGTCTGGTGAGACTGCTAAATGTTAGGTCAACGTGGGACCTACCATTTTACATCTATAAAACTTTGTAGAAAAAACTTTTTTTTAACTGAACAATTATTATTTCCCACAGCAACTGTACCAGACGTTCACAGACTTCGACATCAGATTTTACTTGTATGAACTGCTCAAGGTAAAACATGTTGTATCGTTAATAATTTTGTATTCATTGCATTCTTAGTCTAAACATGTAGCATCAAAAATTTGGTGACCTTAAACCCATTCATTTTTAGGCTCTTGATTACTCGCATAGCATGGGAATCATGCACAGAGACGTTAAACCCCACAACGTTATGATCGACCATGAAAACAGATCTGTAAGTAGAGAGGAATTCTTTAATGGTCCGACTGCCTTGTACAGTGCTGTGCAGACACCTGCAGGCAATCCATGGGCAGTCTACAGGTATTTCATGGGCAGCCTGTGGGTGGTCTGCAGATGTATACAGATGGCAGGCAGACTTCAAGCAATCCATAGACAGTATGCGGGCAGAGTACAAAGTTTCAGCACAAACTACATTGTATACTTGTATATTACACTTACAATGTTGAGTGCAAACTTGACATACATGTATGTTGTGTTTTTTTTTTTGGTGTAAATTTTTTAAACCAGTTCAACATTTTCAAACTTCATTTCAAACTTCACCTCATTTTTTTTAAACTGGTTTACTTTTTCAAGATTCTAAGAAGTTTTTATTTTTATTTTGGGGGATTCACAAAAAATGTCTACTTTCACCCCTCCCTTCCCCATTCCCATCCCTTTTTTTCCTTGTCCCCCTGACACACCTTGCTGTTACCACTTACTAACCTCGCCCGGTCAGGCTTAACTTCAGCTACTCGATGGTCCAGTCAGTTAATGCAATACGCCATAGAAGCTCTTGTTGATTTGAATACTATCATTTATTGTATAAGTGACTAATCAACAAATCCAGTCCCTCTCCTTGTGCTAATTTGCTTTCAGTCTCTTAATTTTATTAGCACATGCACAAAATCGGACTTGGAAGTAAAATTAACACGGACGACAACATGGACAAAACTGTATTATACAGACTAAGTTTGTGTTGACTCTGTATAAATATTCTTTAATGGCAACTGCAGCAACTCAGAGGAAGTAAGAAAGCTTAATACAGAAAAATACAAGTCATTGTTTATAGATGATACAGTGTACTTTATGACTCCACTCGTACTTCTAAACAAACTGTCAACTGAACTGACTTTTACAGAGTAATCACTGACCTAAAAGAAAAGCAAAAGAAAAGCAAATATTGTAATCTAATATCTATAAATCTTGTACAAAAGAGCTAAACAGTATCTAAAGTACCAAGTGCAGAGGATCTTGAAGTAACCCCTCACACTCGTTAGACTTATCAGTCACATGATTTTTAGTACATACCCGTATTTGACTCATTTCAAATGGGAGGCAGCCCAAATGTTACCCTGGATGCCAGAGGTTCTACTGCAAGCGATTCAAGCGATCGATGAGATGGTGGGAGAACCTCTGGGCATGCCAAGTATGAATCTCACTTCCTTGCCAGACTAATCCCTTTTGATTGACACCTGAGACCTTTTTTCTTGCAAATTGATTAAACCGGTTTTGTCCACGTAGGCTTAATTCCCAACGGTTTATGAAAAGCCAGCATTTCGGACAGCTGAAATAAATCTCACTTTCCTCTCCCAAGGGCCGAAGCACTACACAGAACAGTTCAGCTGGTGTGATCCAATTGCAGCAATCGTTAGAAATGAATTTGCTCTAGGTCAATCAGAGGGCCAGGGTCAAATTCTGACTCAGACAGAGTCAGACATACTTCGCGTGCCCAGAGGTTCTTCCAGCCTTCTCGTTGATCCTAAACTTTGGCTTAGAGAGGGCAGTAGAACCTCTGGCACCCAGGGTACACAAATGTGGACATACGTGGTATTGGGTCCCCATAAATCACTTATTGGTGAAGTCTCAACAATGACGTCATTGGTCACATGATTTTAAGTACATGCCCGTATTTCACTCGTTTCTAATGGCAGGCGGCCTAAACTTTGACATACAGTGTACATGGTATTGGGTTCCTATAAATCACTTAGTGCTGACGATATTGTATGGATGACGTCATTGATCACATGATTTTAAGTACATGCTCATATCTCCCTCATTCCTAACACAGGTAACCCAGTAATAGGTCATGTAGGTACTTCATGTAGGAAATACATAAATGTCACCAGGTCACATGTTGGGCAGTAAAACCTTAAAAATGCAGCTACGACGAAATTCAACCATTTTCTTTTCTACTTTTTTGTCTTCCAAAATGACACACTGTCGAAAATATCCAAATCATTGAAAAATATTACCAAAGGACCAAATACCGTATTCACTCACGGATAAGCCGCACTTGCAGATAAGCCGCACCCCGAGTTTTGAAGCTTGAGTTTAGGAAAAGTTTTTTTTTTTTAAGAATATCAAACGTACATTGTAACCTTCATCGGACTTTCAAACTGGAGAAAACTCCAAAGTTGTATCTGTAATTTCAGCTCTGAAATACTGTCGTATAAACTTCATGTCTACATTATTCATGACCTATCTTTCCATAGTATTTGTTTACCGAGATCTGTTCATTCGGGTCACTTTAGATCGAATTCAACGCATGCAACCAAACCAACTGCTCACGTTCGTCCGTAGCTTAGTAACCAGGCATCTGTTGGAAGAGAGAAAACTGGACACTAGAATTCATTGAACGAAGTCCAAACAACAGAGAGTAGTTTGCTTTTTCAATAGCTGTCCGTTGATACATGTATCATGTCTAAAAGGATATCTGGAAGCCATCTATCGAAAGAAAACTAGTTTCTCAAAGAGAGGTGGAAGATCAGTTCCATAAATTTGCTGTGCAAGTTTTGAACAGTGACAACACAGTGGGCCATTTACCGCGCGAATACTTGAGGATAGCGTGGTATTTCTTGCTCGTGGAGGAACTATAACCATTGAAGTAACAGGCCGACAACAACACTGCAACAAGCTTTGTGGTGGAATGGAGATCCCATGTGTAGTGACATCTAGTTGCTCCAGAAAAGCAACTATAAACCATGTTAAAGTCTCTTGACGAAGCCGAAGGTTTAATAACGGCAAGAATATAACTTACATCAAAACGGCTCTTTTAAAAGCAATGACCAGTGCTTAGTTTCTTTCGGTTTTGTGTTGTTTAGTAGTATACCTTCTCGCTTGAGTTAATAAAAAAAATATGTAAATTTACGGAACCTTGTGCAGATGTTCTCGCAGATAAGCCGCACCCCCGATTTCAAACGAAGATTTTTGGTAAAAAGGTGCGGCTTATCTGTGAGTGAATACAGTAATCTATGAATTTTGCAGAGAGTTTACTGTTGAAATCACGTCCACCATTACTGAAGTGTGCTCCAAATACTTTGAGATTTTGACCAGTGGTTTGCTGTCATGACATCATCTTCCCAATGTGTCGCTCTTGTAAATGCTTATTTCCATTCAAAACTTTGTTCTTTCCTTTCCTTTTTGGAAAAAAATAGTATAAACATGTACTTTACTTATAAGTTTGTGCAAAAGTTTGTGTGAAACGTGCCCTGCATGCACATGTTGTTGTGTTGATAAGATGATGTCACGTTCACTGGCAATTAGCTCTGTCATGGCTCTGTCACGGAACGGGTTCGAGTAATGGCGAACATAAAAACTCAAGATTTGCACCCCAAAAAATAAGACTTTCCATCGTCATATCAAAAAACGGTGTGGGTAGACCAAAAATATAGCAACTTTTCTTTACAAATACACAAAAAATCACTACCTCAAAATTTGGTCGTAGTGGCACTTTGAGCTTGGAATTTCACTAAACTGTGCAGAAATTGGTAACACAAACCCAGTACCCCATTGAACATGAAATACAAGTGGGAAAATATGTTCTGGCATTAAGCACTGGCAGATGGTCAGGTGGGCACAGTCACTACAATATGACTCTATTGAGGTAAAAAAATACTTTTTCAAGTGAATCCAAAAAAATTCAATTTTTGCCCTAGTTCTTAACAATTTACCTACAGTAGTTCAAAAACAAAATTAACTGAAATGAAATTTTAACTACTGACAGCATTATATTCTAACATCTCATTAGAATCAATTAACAGTTGAAATGCATTTCTCCTCAGTTGAGACTTATAGACTGGGGTCTGGCTGAGTTCTATCATCCTGGACAGGAGTACAATGTAAGGGTTGCATCAAGATACTTCAAGGGTCCTGAATTACTGGTCGATCACCAAGAGTATGACTACTCCTTAGACATGTGGAGTTTTGGCTGTATGCTGGCTAGTATGGTAAGGAAAATAGGTCTCCTAATCTCTGATTACTAATCCATTTAATCCATGCTTGTACAATGTATATTTGGACAGGTTTCTTCTAAACTATAGTCCATTAACCATGACTCTTTGCTGTGGTTTTTAGATCTTTCGTAAAGAACCATTTTTCCATGGACATGACAACTATGACCAGGTAAGACATGCACATTTGATATGTGGGTTTTTAGTTAAAGGAACAGATGTAATACATGGTTTGAATTCATTTTTTTTAAATCCACAAGATAACAAATGCTCCTTCGTTTCAAACCTAAAGTGTTGTGCATCTCCATGCCCATTTCAACTAGTCTGCATGTCTGACACATTCTTATTTTGCAAAATGACTTGCAGAAAGAAACAAATGGTTGGTTATTGTTTCTACTGACAATTTCTAAAAACTAACTTGCATTTACCATTTATGCAAATTTCAATCCCTGTAATGACCTAAGCCTCCTGTTAACTCAGCAGTAAAGCGCTGAGCAGGAGGCAGTGCATTCCAACCCCGGCCATACCAACACTTGAGGTCTTAAAATAACTGAGTAGAAGGTGCTGCCTTTACATAATCCAACAGTAAATGGTTAGATCTTCTTGGATAAGGACGTAAAACCGTAGGACTAAGTCAACAGGGGGCCATGTGGAAGATTACCGAACTACATGTTAGCGGTAAACGTGTTACCCTCTATAAATAAAGGGACTTACTGTACTTTACTTTGCAACAAAATATAATACCATGAGCTATTGAGCTAGTAATCATCATCAGTGGCAGAATTGCATCACATGGACTGATAAGTGCTTTTTAGAAATACATTATAACAAAAGAGTGTTTCTGTTGAGTGACTATTGGCTGATAAATGCCCACAGAATTGATGTTCTTAAAAAATATAATTATAAGCCTGAGAATGAAGTTCAAGGGCATATACATTACTTTATCCTGTAGTTTTAAGAACATCAAATTTTCAAGGGAATCTATCAGCTAATAGTCCCTAGACAGAAACACTCTATTGTTTTTATAATTGTTGAAAACAAAATGTTTGACAATGGCCACTCAGTGGGGATAGTGCAAGTAGCGGACAACAACTTCATGTACATGTATCATGTCACATGATCGCTTTTGGCCAATGAGCATGCACCAAAATGTTGTAGTGAACTATAAGCTCAGAGTTTTGTTGAAGGGGGTTGCCACCTATTGAACTTGATGCTTATCTAACAATTGGATACTACATGTGTATTAAGTAATGATCCAGATAAGAACGATAGCACTAAATGGCAGGGAATGTAAAAAGGTGTTAATTTTCTATTCTTCTCTATCGTAAATTCGTTGTTGATACTCATAAATTCAATAGAAGACCATCGAAGTAATACACTTTCATTAGATAACTTTTGAAGTTTTAACTTAGTTTTGATCAAACTAACTATGGTTTGATTTCAATGAAAATCAACCGTGAGGAAAGTTCTCACATTTGTGAGCCACATGATTTTTAGTACATGCCCGTATTTCACTCAATTCTAATGGGGAGGTGGCCCAAATGTGGACATACATGGTATTGGGTCCCCATAAATCACTTATTGGTGAAGTCTCAACAATGACGTCATTGGTCGCATGATTTTAAGTACATGTCTGTATTTCACTCTATTTTTCTCTATCGTAATTTCATTGGTTGATACTCATACCATTGAAGTAAACACTTTCATTAGATAACTTTTGAAGTTTTGATCAAACTAACTATGGTTTGATTTCAATGAAAATCAACTGTGAAGAAAGTTCTCACATTTGTGATTCAAATATATTTTGTCTTCCCCATTTCCTATTGGCTGGATGGTGTTTAAGTTTTCACAGTACAAATGACCAACAGCACACAATTTCCTTTATTTTTGACTGAAGACATCTCAGACAGCACTTAAAGACACATTAAAGCAAAATCGTCCAAGTGGACATACTCATTGCCACAGTCTATCGTATTTTCCTATAGTTCTTACACAAATCAGTACTTAAATTAAAGTGCTTATTCTTTTAGTTGGTCAGGATTGCAAAGGTCCTTGGAACTGAAGATTTGTTTGACTACATTGAGAAGTACCACATAGAACTCGACCCAAGATTCAATGACATTCTAGGAAGGTAAGATATAACAATACTGGGAAATATGAAATTGCCATAGCTTGAATTTCAGCTGTCTCCTCTGGTTCATTCCTCCCAAAAGAGACGTCTGAATCCACTAGCTGATAATGCCATCCAGTGACGTCAAGGCGGATTAACAATTTAATTTATACAAATAAAACTGTCACGGTGGGAGTAAGAATGTGTGGATCACAAAAACAAAGCCATCGCTCGCCTTCCGAAATTATTTGAGATGTTATGCCGGCCAAAATAAAAGCCCTACCTATATATATCTCCATCCCATTTGCTTCTCAAGTGACTCTTATCTTATCTTTTCATTATATTATATTTGGAGGCAAAGGACACTTGATCTTTGTCTCGCGATCCGCCGTTCGAATTGACACAGCTACGAGATATTACCTTTGTAAATGATGCAACAGAAAAGTAGAAAAACATGGAAGGATAATGGAGAATTTTCAAAGAAATACGAAGACTCTTTCACGGGAAAGAAAAGAGAGTAGCAACAGTCTTTACCACTGCAAGTATGAACAAATAATCGATTATCAACAACCCTGTGGATGCAACACAATAAAATGTACATGTTTACAGGACAGTCGGCCAGTTATTTTGCAGGACACTTTCAATCCATTTCAAGATGTTTTCCTTACGAATTCAAGTTCTTTGCCAAAGACAATCACTCCACTGAAACTCAGCGATCAACCATTGCAAGTCCGAAACAGAAGTGAATTCTGCCATCTTCTTGGATGAGTTACCTATGATAATTATGTAAAATTATAGAATATGAACCAATCAAAATCACTACCACGGTTTTGGGGTAGTGACACTGGACATCATTATCGGCTATTTGATTCAGACGTGTCTCTCGGGAGGAACGAAGCAGAGGAGACGGCTGAAATTCAGGCTAAAATTGCCATACAAGGAATTTCCCTCTCTGTTCAAAAGAGCCTTCTTTTAGCCAGCTTCCATGATAGAAACATGCTAACTAGTGAAACCTGCTGCAATCTTGTATCCAAGTAACTATAATTTTCAACTATGTTCTTGTTTTAGTGTAGCACAAAAAGACACAATTATACCAGTACAACATTGGCTGAGGGCACATTGTGACGTTAACTATAGTAAACCAGCCAAACTATGGTTAAGAATTTTTACTATGGTTACAATACAATACAATAAACTTTATTTAACGAGGGAAAAGACATTAACCATGAAAGTTATCTAACATACGGTCCTCAAAAAAGGTGCTTGATTTTCTCGGCTGAAATGACATATGCATTCCAACATGAGTGTTGACAGTTCGGAAACCACAAACTAGGATTTAATTTATACCTCAAACATCAAAATAGATGACAATCTGTCAGCAAAGTCAATAAGTTTAGATTAACTTAGCAACAAACCCATCTTTTCAGGTCGGCTAACTATAGTTACTTGTAATGTTTCTCTCTTCCTGCCACCATTGTTGGAGCAACTAACCACAGTTGAGTTTACTAGGGTAAACCGTAAAATGCAGGTCACACTGAGGATGCTGTTAACTATAGTTAAATCTGCTTAACTATAATAAACTTTGTCCAGTGTGCCCTCAGCCATTGTTAGTCCATTATTGTAAACATAACAATATCTAACGACAAGTATTGCTGACAGTTATAAACCCAGTTAAACCACCTGAAGTAACCAGCATTAAATTATAAACTAGTTATAATGTACATTGTATATCTATATAACAGGGTTCTCACTGCTCCTGGAATTCCAGGAAAACTCCGATTTTTATAATTTTCTCACAGGGCCCTGGAAATCACCTGAAATTGTGTTTCTCCATCTGCTGGAATTTTATAGACATACATGTATTTCATGAAATAACACAGCTTTAAAAACAAAAGTTTTTCCCCACTTGCACTTCGAAATCTCAGAGTACATGGGCCTGGAAATTTGTTTTTGTATCCTGGAAAATTCCTGGAATTTCACCATTATTATAAATGATAAATACATGTAGCCAGATAAATTTCAGCTTTGTAGAAATTAACTTATTCTTCGTAAAGTGTTTAATTAACTCTTGGGCTGAAAATAAAAGTATAAACTTGTATTTATAAACTTGTATATATGTATAACACATTGATAAATGTATAATTACAATTATGGCACATCAGTCAGATCAGTACTGCACTTGGCCATGTTTAACTCCTTTCTGCTGGTGCATTGTCATAATTTAGTGGGAACATGTTTGCTGCTTTTTCAGGCATTCAAAAAAGCGATGGGAAAGATTTAAACATGCTGAAAATGACCACCTGGTCAGCCCCGAAGCACTTGTTTTGCTGGACCAACTACTAAGATATGACATCCAGGTATTGTGACATCCCTTGAATTTCTTTTTCTGTCTTTATTTCTTCCTTACAGCCATTCAAAAAAGAAATGGGAAAGATTTGAACACACTGAAAACGCTCACCTGGTGAGCCCAGAGAGCAATGATTTCCTGGACAAGCTCCTAAGATATGATCTCCAGGTACACTTGCAGGGTTGTCACAGGTCAGGGAGTTGTGCATCTGGTCAGGGAAATTATAAATTTATTGTCAAAGTCGGGGAATTTTATTTTTAAATTCCCACAATGGTCCCTTGAATACCTCAAATTGTCTGTGAGGGGAGGCTACAGGTTTTGATAATACTTTTGTTTTGGATGAGGGAATGTCAAACATTCTTATTATGGTCAGTGAAAATAAATAGTTTTCTGGTCAGTGAAAAGTCAGGGAAATTTTTTTCCTGATGGGTGGCAACCATGACTTGCGCATTGTAACATGTGGACAAATGTTTACTAATGCTGCTCCTAAGATATGATCTCCAGGTACACTTGCACATTGTAACATGTGGACATCTGTTTGCTAATGCTGCTCCTAAGATATGATCTCCAGGTACACTTGCACATTGTAACATGTGGACATCTGTTTGCTAATGCTGCTCCTAAGATATGATCTCCTGGTACACTTGTGCATTGTAACATGTGGACATCTGTTTGCTAATGCTACTCGCTGCTCCTAAGATATGATCTCCAGGTACACTTGCGCATTGTAACATGTGGACGTCTGTTTGTTAATGCTACTCGCTGCTCCAAAGATATGATCTCCAGGTACACTTGTGCATTGTAACATGTGGACATCTGTTTGCTAATGCTGCTCCTAAGATATGATCTCCAGGTACACTTGAGCATTGTAACATGTGGACATCTGTTTGCTAATGCTACTCCTAAGATATGATCTTCAGGTACACTTGCACATTGTAACATGTGGACATCTGTTTACTAATGCTACTCGCTAACCTTCACTGCAAGCAACTCTGCTGTCAAACAAAGCTTATTATTTTTGAGGCATGTTAGTGTGTGGAGTTTGTGTTGACAACTACTGTCACTCCAAAACAAAACCTGGAGATTTCTCAAGACCGATTTGGTTCCACCTCTACAGTTTCGCTAGTAGAGAACTGGAGTAATTTATTGGGATATTTTGGGTGGAACAGAACATTTAACATTTTAGTTGTTTGTCACCCCTTGACCTTACTTTGCTCTCTTATTGTCAAGACTTTAATGTGTCATATTTTGTTTGAATCAAGGAACGACTCACGGCAAGAGAAGCTATGGAACACCCATACTTTTGTAAGTTGATATGTCTTGAACATAGTCATGGAGATTTCATAAAGGTGTGAGAAAAAATGTCTAACTTATCTTTCCATAGCATATTTCAGCCATCTGAAATAATGCAAAGTGCTTATGTTTTTACTCGGTTAGACTGCTTGTGTGAGGCTGCTGAGTGGACAATCTGTATGGGCATTTACAATAATGGGAATAGGACACTAGGGAATTAGAGAATAGGGCATTCCCAGACCGAAATGAATTTATGTTCATGAGTTGTAGGACATTCCCTCATGCCTCGTGTTTGTCGGATACAACACTGATTAATACAACATTAGTGTCGTATTATCTTGTATCAGACAGAGCTACTGAAATTAGTGTCATCTGGCAGATAGGGAATAGGATATTAGGGAATATGGCATGAGGGAATGTTGTACAACTCATGAACATAAATTCATTTCGGTCTGGGAATGCCCTATTCCCTATCTCACAGACAACATTAATTGAAATAGCTGTATATAACACTGATGTTTTATTAATCACTATTGTATCAGATATCCAACACTGATGTTTTATTAATCAGTGTTGTATGGGATATACAACACTGATGTTTTATTAATCACTATTGTATCAGATATCCAACACTGATGTTCTATTGATCAGTGTTGTATAGGGGTATACAACACTGATGTTTTATTAATCACTATTGTATCAGATATCCAACACTGATGTTTTATTAATCACTATTGTATCAGATATCCAACACTGATGTTTTATTAATCAGTCTTGTATGGGATATACAACACTGATGTTTTATTAATCACTATTGTATCATATATCCAACACTGATGTTCTATTGATCAGTGTTGTATAGGGGTATACAACACTGATGTTTTATTAATCAGTGTTGTATGGGGATGGACAGAGGTCTCGCGTGGTATCTTCAGTGCACAGGACTGGCTCGTATCATTGTCAATCAGTAATGCATTTTACGAGTTATAATAGATACAGAATGAGTAGCTGTGCTTTACCGGATCCGATAAAGCACGGACACGAATTATGTATATGGCTTATCAAACGTTTAGATGTATAGAGTCGTGTTTTTCATTTATTTTGGCGATACGACCTATTTCGGCTGAGAAAATTGAAGCAAAAGTTTATACAAATCAGGACGAATCTGTATCAGATTTATAGATCACTTATCGCACATTTATTTACTTTATTTTTCCTTCATGAATCATTGAGTTTGATAATAGTTGGTAAACATGATCTCCATTTCGTTGATAGACCCAGTAGTCAAACAAGAGCAGCAGAGACTGGCATCGGGACAAGTACCGAATTCAATGAGTCCTCAAATGCAGGGCATTAGTGGCTCAACAGTTCAACAGATCAGTTCGCCGCTACCACAGTCTTCGATCTCGCCGCTCCCAACGTCGACACCAACCTAGCATTGTTATAAGAGGCAATTTATCGACTGTTAATTGGGAGAAATTGTACTGAGTACAGCAGCTAAATATGAAATTTATAACAAGACACGAGGTCCATGGACCGCTTCGATTGGGCCTTGTGTTTTGGAAACAAGCTGATTAGAGGCAGTAAGGGAGTTGTAACTTGTTGCCCTTGGTTTCACATGCTCTGAACTACTACAAATCACTAACATGTACAAAGTAATACAGTGGGTGTGGAATACACTCAGCCGTGTGTAGGTACACTAAGCCGTGTGTTCGGTACACTCAGCCGTGTGTGGGTACACTCAGCCGTGTGTGGGGTACACTCAGCCATGCGTGTGGGCACACTCAGCCGTGTGTGGGCACACTCAGCCGTGTGTGGGCACACTCAGCCGTGTGTGGGCACACTCAGCCGTGTGTGGGCACACTCAGCCGTGTGTGGGCACACTCAGCCGTGTGTGGGTACTGTTGTGTTCTGGCAGGACAAGCGTCAGTGCTTTCTGCACTCAAAAGTTGTAACGAAAAGAAAGTTTTAAATCAGGTTTTGTAGAAATGTGATATTATCCGGTCCTTACTGTAACTTAACCTTGTAACCTGATTGGATAGAAGGTGAAAACCATTTCAGTGTTACACTTAATCCAATCAGGTTCCTGGATTATGTTGCGTAATGAAATACTCCAATCTTTTTATGTTTTTGCCTTTTTGTTCTTTTTTTTGTGAGCGGCTGTATCAAGACCATTGACAAACTCATGTAAAAACATGTTGCTTTTCAGTATTTTTGAAAAGTATAAAGATTTTTTTTTACTTTTTGTGTTACGTGAAAGGTAGTAATGTATGTTTCACGTCTTCCTGTAGGACGAAGGCTATTAGAGAGCAGTCATGTCCGTGAAACAAGTTTTGCACTAAATAGTGTTAAATAGCGCTAAATTCTCTTTTCTAAGTATTAAGAACTGTTTCACGAATATAATGACAACGCTCCATGTTAATGTTACACGAGACGACTTTTAGCGGAACATCTATGCGGCAACCGATGTGTTGCTCCTTCTCCGACACCCTCGCTTAAAAAAATGCCGGACGAGCGAGGTCCGTTTGTTGACGTAGCCTCGTTTCCGTGGTCGTAGCGAACAGGTTTCTGGGACGACGTTGCGCGAAGAGTCAACGGCGAGGGTGTTACACGAAGCAACTCCAACAAAATTCGAGCAGCTGTTGCAGGTTTTTGAAAGTAATTCAAAATCTTGCAACACGTTGCCGCAACGAAGATTGCGTTAAAAATCGTCCAGCGCGCCATGTTACACTATGTTGACTTTTCGCGCAACAACATTGAACTAAGAATCGTTAAAAAATCGTCGCGTGTGACTTCACGTTGACAGCCCGTTAGATCAAAGGAAACATTCATATTGAAACAACAAAGCACAACACAGTATTTGTGTTAGTGTGTGTCGAGGTCTGCGAGTACAGTCGCTAATCGCATTGCAGGATTGTTAAACAATAGAACACACGTGGTTACTCCTAAACTGGAGCGTTCTTGAAAGTGGGTTGGATCTTTGGATCTGTCAATGACTTGACTTGAGTACACACCCTTGATGGTAGAGCAGGTTCTGTATCAGCATAAAATATATTGAAACACTTGCGATCCGTCTTTACTATTTTTACTTGTGAAAGTTAATAGTCTGATAACAAATCCCTTCAGGATATAAGTCTCCTTCTCTCCAACCCTGAATAATTTGGGGGAGGAGGGGGGGGGGCATGGCGGAAAACCGTTTATTATTGTCATATCCTTGTTCTTTGAAGTTTGTTCTCAAAAGGCTAACGCATTTACAAACGTGTTTTTGTTAAACCCCCGCCCTATTACAAGCATAGGCATATTTATTAGCACCGTATACAATTTTGTACATTGACCTTACAGGATGTTTTACAGTGAATCTGTAAGAGGTAACTGTAGGCTACAAGTACGCTAATAACAACCTAAAATGCAGAATCTAATTACCGGAAGTAGGAATAGTATTTGAGGGACCAGCCTTATGATTGGCTGCGTACTTTAAAACACGTGTACATAATCTGGTGTCCGTTGGGTTCCCTGTACAACAAGCATACAGTGTTTATAGTACAGCCCAAAATGTTTCCTTTATTTCGGCAATTTGATGAGCTGCATTAGCCTGGATTTAAGTCGTCTCTGGTTCGTTGTGACGGCTGAAATCCAGGCTAGAGCTGCATCCCTTGTTATTCAAGTTGTATAACTTATTAGTGAAAACATTCTAAACTTTACACCCACAATAGAGCCAGTCTTATAATATCATCAGTGTAGTCCAGAACACTGAAGCAATCTTTCAGTCTCCAAAGGTGGTTTGTTTTACCACAGGTAGCCAAAAACATTATGTCGAACGCACTTTAATAATCTATGATTCTAGTTTTATTTGACACTGAGTAATGGTCGTTTAACGTGAGTGGTTATTTGCACCACATGTAGGAGATTAAGAGTTCTTGTTCCAGGAAACTGCTCCGTGCAAGGGTAGCCTGTTCACTAGCCTGATTTTCAGACGGTCGAGGTCGTCCGATCGCTTCCTCCCACCTCTCCATCTGATGGACTTTGGCAGAAACCGTGTTCCTGACGTCATTTCATTTCGCCCAATCAGCGAAGGTTTTATTTTTAGAGAACCGGTATGCGTGGAATGTCTAGTGGGGTAGCCAAATGGCGGACGATACAAACGGACCTGGAAAGCGTCCGAAACTTTCGGCATTTCTGAATTATTTCCTGAACAGCGAAAGGCAATATTACCCCTCGTTTCCCGGAAGGACCTTGGCCATCACAGCTGCATCTATAGGCGACGACCAGGTAGAGAATCGAGAGAGGAGAAATTATGTAGCCTTCTGTACAGCTCGCCAGAATCACGCACTTTCCTGCACTGCAGAATTCTTATGTTTTACAGCTTCAAACTTATGTCGATTTCTCAGAACTAACCCTAACCATATCCTGTTTGAGCTGCTATGGTTTTTTGGGCAGCAGGAACTTTTTAAATAGGATTTTTCGTACAGTATTTCAAGCGCATGGTCACCACTGATCTAACTACGGGATTTGTTGTACTTTACAATTTGTCAAAATCTACCCTGCGAGCAGAGGTCTCGTCACTTTACCTTTCCTGTCGCCAAAAGAAACCTGTCGCGAAACGATTGCTTTTCCCAATGAACATGCGCACTTACAACCTCCAAAATCTTGGAGGTAAACCACGTGATAAACCAGTTACCAAACCGGTTTTACCTGTTTGATATCACTCGGGCATGACTTTTTGGCGATTTTGCTGGTTTTGCAAGAGCCCACAGTATCCTTCACAGCCGTTATTTATGTCGCACTCGTTTGTTGTTTGCCGACGATTGATACGAATGGGCTTCAAACTCCGGCTTTGTCTTCTTACTTTACTGAACTGCACAGAAGACCTTGAAATTACCGTTCAATAAATCTACCTTAATTTATCCTAAAGAAAGCTTTTATTTTAATTTTATTTTTTTCTCCACTGCCGTTTATAACAATAGGAAATAGACAATTTGAAATCTACATACAATGAATCTACAATGTTTACCGTTTCGTTTTTCTCGGCCAATGGAAATCCAGATACCGCGGCGCATGTTCAACGGGAACTGAAGCAATCGTTTCGTGGCAGAGGTTTCTTTTGGCGACAGGAAAGGTAAAGAGATGAGAAACCTCTGCTCGCAGGGTAGTCAAAATCAAGACTGTTCAAAATTCTGATAACATAAATATTTAGGCAAATGTAATCCAACTTTTACCATGACATATTCACTATATGTGTTCACTCCTGTAAAAATTGCATGCCATTCCATGAAAGATTTAGTCTTCTTAAGTCGAAAAAGCTAAGATATTTCGGCTTTTAGGACAGCAAAATTGTCAAAATAAAGTGTTACAAATTTTGCAAACAAATAATTGCCCAAATGTCGTGAAACTATTATGCACCAGTCAATTGAAACCCCGACCCCCGGGACATAGCGGGGCATTAACGGGGACATGGCCGTGGAATAACGCACATTTAACGCTGCGGAAGCTAGGGACACGCAAAAATCGTAGTTAATTTAAACAAGTCCTGGGTGTTTCCATCAGAGGCAGTGTTTATACTGAGTTAAGTCACGAGCAGTAGATCAGGAAGTGTTTATTATTACACTCTTTGTTACATGTATTTGCGCGTCACGGCAAAATATCAGATTTAATAAATTTAAACGCAGCTGCATGACATTTCCTTTATGTTCCTTTGTCGCATTGTTTTTTTTGTGGACAGACAACGGTTTCTGATAAACAAGACAATGGTGGAGACTGTAAAAGTGCGGAAACATGTCTAGTAATAGAAAATGTACAGGGGCGGATCCAGGATTTTGTGCTTGTAAAATGATTTTTTTTTAATCTAGAGATTTACAGTGATTTACAGGAATCAAGTGGGTGTTGCAACCCCCGAAACCCCTCCCCTGGATCCCGCTAGTGATGTGCTACAGACATTGTATTTTTTTCAAACAATGGAACAACAGATTTAACCTCGTGTATATTCCATTTATCAATGCCGCCTCCTAATTGAAAATTCTGAAGCACATGCCGGGGCCATAGGGGCGGGTATTGTAACAGCCAACTGTCCCCGATGGGCGGGGAAAAGATTAAAATGTAACACTCTAAAAATGCTACATTCCCCGATATGTCCCGGGGGTCAGGGGGCCGGAGTTTCAATTGACTAGTGCATTAGCTGACATACTCTGTATGTGTGTTCACTGCTGTAAAAAATCATTACATTTCATGAAATATTTGGTCTTTTAAATGCCAACATTCTAGGAGACATTTTAATACGGCATACAAAGCGGTCGAGGAAGATTAATGATTTTCCAAAGCCCGTAACTAGTAGATTCATAAACATCGCGATATCGATAGCGCTTCCTATCAGATTTTCCCGGTACACGTCTGAGGACAACATGTTTCTCCACGTTCTGTTTCTATAAGTTTGAAGCTGTAGAACATATTCTGCAGTGCATGAAAGAGCCGTGATTCTGACGATCTGTAGAAGTTGTAGAAGACTACATAATTTCTCTTCTTTCGATTCTCGACCTGGTCGTCGCCTTATAGATGCAGCTGTGGTAGCAAAGGGTCCTTCCGGGAAACGAAGTTCGGGAAATAATTCAGAAATGTCGAAAGTTTCGCACGCTTTCTCCAAAGCCATAGTATCAAGTCCGTTTGTATCGTCCGCCATTTGGCTTCACCTTCATGCAGGCTGCACTTAACATTCCATGCATACCTCAGTTCTCTAAAAATAAAACCTTCGCTCTGATTGGTCGAAATGAAACAATGACCAGAACACGGTTTCTGTCAAAGTCCATCAGACGGGGAGGTGACAAAAGAGAAGACAAGAACTTTTCCCAGTATCTAGAGCCTGTGAACAGGCTATGCAAGTGAGCATTGCGGTTTTGGAATTGACTGATACATTAATTTTCTGTGGCTTGATGCTCGTAGCAAATTGCTAGGCACAGGAGCCGTTGCTAGGCACAGATTGGAACAAAGTACTGTGAACCCAAACTAGAAGGGAGGTGGGAGTACCTAAACCAAGTAATTACACACGGATAAAGAAGATAAATTAAATTGAGGTGTGCGATTAATCAAACGTCTGTTGTGAATTATTTCGTGTCGAAAATTGTATGTTTAAGCCGCTGGAAATTTAGTATACATACCCTAGATGTTTCAGAAAGTTATTTGGTGAAAATCCATGCAGAAATCAATCATTTGCTCGCCTTTGTGTGCGAAAGCAGTTGGAAATTGCGCCCTTGTCGGCCCCGCCAACCAGCGCTGTACTAGACTAGGCCAACTTTAGTAGTAAGTTGCCTAAAAAGCAGATTATTTTAATACGACTAGGATATCCCGTTTCGGGACCAGAAACTGCGAAGTTGTATTTTATTTTCAGGCAAATTAATGTACTGAAGGGTTGTGTTGATAGACCACCTCGAAATTTTCGACACCATATTGAAAGGTATGCAACATTTCCTGGCGTGGTTCACGCTTGGTCAAAGCGCTCTGAAGAATTTTTTTATTACGGCAAGCTGACCTAATAATTCTACAAGAACCGACAACAGAATGAAAGGTAAGATAATAACGAAGATCATTTGTGAATTTATACCCAGTAGGATGACTTTTGCCAGATGATTTTTGATCGAACTCTGCAAGGAACCGGGAATGAAGAGAAATTACGGATCACAAATGTATTGAAATAGCGAACTGAATTGAAATAGCGAACTGAATTAAATTCGAAGAAAAAAGTAACGTCTGCTTACCCGAGCGCTTAATTAGTTTCCAATATGCAAGCATGACGTTAACACGTTTGTTTTATTTCTCTGTCGAATCATAGCCTGCCAGTTCGGATGCGACGCAGCCATTGTTAGAATTTTAGTGAATTGGTGCGCCAGTGAACACACTCCTATGATTGGTCAATGGCAAATGTATTGTCTGAATTCTTATTAAATGAAACGTTACGTCACTTTCCAGGATATGGAAGGTAAAATCTGATTGGTCCATAACACCGGTAAGCAGACGTTACTCTTCTTTGAATTTTTGAGAGTGAAAAAATACGTCTGCATAGCAGGCTATCTAAACCTGGAAGAAATCGTGAGTGAAACAAAACAGGCAAGTCTGCCGTGCTCCCTTGCTCCGTATTTATTATCAGTTTTAGTTTATTACTGTCGTTGATATTGAAAGAGCATTGAGCGCTGTATAATGCTCCTCAAACGTATGTATGTATGTATTATTATTATACAGGAACCGCAGAGGGGGTGGGGCAGGTCGGACTATAGCCCTACCACTTTTTTCGGGCAATGTGACAAAAACAAAGATTTAGCGAGAAAGTCCCCTGGAAAACGAAGAAAATGGCATTTCCGAGGCTCTAGATTTTAAAATTTCCTGGGGAGCATGCCCCCAAATCCCCCTAGCAGCTGCACTGTATGGTTATTTTAGCCCTACCACTTTTAAGGGTACTCCGCGGTTCCTGTTATAGACTTCGATTATTTATATGATGAATGTAAGGATTGTAATGCGCATTTGAGTATTTTTATAGGAAATGCGCAATATAAGTAATAAATATTATTATAACGAAAAACATGAACTACAGCAAAACAATACCCGACAATACAAAGAACCCCAGTATACCAGGAAAGGGGAAGAAAGAAACCCTCCCCTATTTGAGGTCGGATAGGTTCGGATTAAGACGAATAAAGTCGAACATAACGTCGGCCGCATTGCAGGTACAGTACAGTTTGGAGATAATCAAGTTCGTCCTTTTTTCAACCAAAATGTAAGCTGATATTGATGCATCAGTCAATTCCAGCAATGCCCCTCCCCCACCCCTCCGGGACATGGTGGGAATTTGCGTAATTTGAGATCCCGCGAGTGGGGCATTTGCAACTTTATCGGGTCGGACATTAGAACTGTTAGACAGCATAAGCATGAAGTCATGGACGGCAACCGTAAGTCAAATGTTCACCTTTTTGGGCGCGATTTGAAACAGAACTTCGTGGCTGACTGAGTCTATTTAAAGCTATTTTCCCGTTAATGCTTGTTTTGAACTGCTTGTTTGAACTGTTTCAAAAAGTCAAGCCCGAATCGTATTCATTTCACTCTGATTCAAAATACTCGTACTCGGGGAAGGCAATGGATGTGCCCGGGGATGGAGCTTTATTTCTTTTGGCCCCACCGTGGGGCATTTTAACACCTCGATTGTTCCCACCGTGGGGCATTTTAACACCTCGATTTTCCCCACCGTGGGGAATTTGAAATGTTTTTGAAAAATGTTTGTTGGAATTGACTGGTGCATTAGGTCAGCAGTGATATAACAAAACATGCGCATAACTCTAAATACAATAATTTCTCGAAACCTAGTTATCTATTGTATGACTTAGTTGATTATACCAGTGTTTATCTTCTGCGCCGACGCAGATCAACACTAGTTTTTACAGGAACTAGTCACCAGTTACATTTCAATAATCAGACAGGCGTTCTATTTGATGTGGGAGGGAAGAATGGAGACGACACCGCGGCAAAACGTTGTACTCTGGTTTCAAATACAAGTTTCCGAGGGCTTAAACAATATTAGTAAATAATTTTAATACTTTAATAGTAAACTCAGAGAATTACAAATTAAGAAAATTTCAACCTGTGAAAGTGTTAGGCTTAGCTTTTATGTAGTTTTCTAGTTTTTAGTGAAACATTTCACGTAAATACGCCGTATGTACTTAAAATTAGAAACAGGGGTGATTGCCTGTTTTCTTTTAGTTTCGGTGGGAAACTGGGGCGCTCTTGCGCATCAAAAGTGCATGCGCGTGACGTTTTGCCGCTGTGTGGAATGGAGCAAGCCGAACAGAAAGGAAGGAGGAGGGGGGATGGTCTGGGAACTAAGACTTTCCCGGTCTGGGAACTAAGCGAGCAGCCGTTTTGTTATTTTACGGCTCACGATATTTCGATAACTGCATGGTCCGAATTTACTTGAAAACTTTATGCAATGACTTTTACAAAATAGTGAAGAAAGTAAACTTAAACATGGTTATGATGCTATATGCCCGTAGTAGACCATTTAAACGAAAACATTGCTACACATTAATGCATGTTAGTATACATTACACATCAAATCTTATACCGTTACCGTTAAAAACAGTTAAAATATATTAGTTATGTTACTATATAGTTTTATACCCAGGGAACCAGAAGCAAATCTTCCAAGTAAGAATTGCATGTGTACATATAGCAGATAAGTCTAGCACAAGGGTAACCAGTTGAATTGATATACATACGATAATTGTAAACAATGAGAATAAATATATTCATTATTTATTTGTGTTTACTAGTCCATTTCCTCTAGACGCAATCAGACAAAAGGGAACGATGTAAAAAATGAAATAAGAAGACGTATATTTTTTCGGGACTTTCCTTAGTTTCACCAAACGAATACATTTCAAAAATCTGAATGAAATTTATATTACTTCAAAATATGATTCTTTTCGAACGAACGCACTTCCTAACTGATAGTTACTCCAGTTAGTTCATTACTGCTTGTTTATTCAGGACTGGAGGTTTTCACGCGGGTCGGTAACACTTCCTTTATTCGGCAAAGTCTTTTCAAAGTAGGCGGATTTACGGGTTAACAAAATGAAGTGGCCTGGGGTCGAGTGTGTGTTCTGACTCGTTCGGATCTCTGTGTAACGGAACTCGGGTTAAACCTGCAAGCAAAGGTTACTACTTTATGGACACACCTTCATAATTAAGACGGATCACAAACCATTAGAAGGGTTGCTCAATGAAAAGAAAGGAATCCCCTGTCAAGCAGCACCACGAATTCAACGATGGGCCCTCGCCTTAGCAGCATATGAGTACAAAATCGCATACAAGGCAGGCTCAACCAATGGAAATGCTGATGCCTTGAGCAGACTCCCATTGCCCACTATGCCAGAGGCTGTGCCTCTACCAGGTGAGACTATCTTATTAATGGAACACTTAGAAGAGACACCTGTATGTAGCAGTCAGATTAGAGATTGGACCGCAAGGGACTCAATCATCTCACAAGCAGTACAGTTCACTTTTGGCAGGTTGGCCTACAGAGTGTACTTCTGATGAGTTCAAGCCATACTTCCAAAGGAAGACAGAGTTGAGTGTGGAAGAAGGGTGTTTGTTATGGGGGTCCAGAGTAGTTGTCCCATCCCAGGGAAGGTCAAAGGTACTAACTGAACTACATGAGGCCCACCCGGGAGTCTCACGCATGAAGGCTCTTGCACGCAGTTACGTTTGGTGGCCAGTGATGGACCAGGGAATCGAGCAGGAGGTTAAGACCTGTGAGGCATGTCAACGGCATCAGGTAGCCCCAGCGGAGGCCCCCCTGCATCCCTGGGAGTGGCCCGGACAACCGTGGTCCAGACTCCACATAGATTATGCGGGGCCCTACATGGGAGAAATGTTTTTTATTGTAGTGGACTCCAACTCTAAGTGGCTGGAGGTGCACGTAATGAAATCTACCACATCAACTACGACCATCGAGAAGCTGAGAGAGAGATTTGCTACGCACGGATTGCCAGAGACGGTAGTGAGTGACAACGGTACAAATTTTACAAGTGCTGAATTTGCTGAATTCATGAAGAGAAATGGCATCAAACACATTAGAGTTGCCCCCTACCACCCTGCTTCTAATGGCCAAGCAGAACGTACTGTGCGCATATTTAAAGAAGGATTTGTGAAGATGAAATCTGGAAGTGTGCAAACGAAGTTGTCCTGATTCCTTCTGAGTCACCGTACAACACCCCACACAACAACGGGAGTTCCACCTGTACAGTTACTCATGAAGAGGAAACCACGTGATCTGCTCGATCTGTTACAACCGGATATCAGAGAGAGGGTCAGGACCAAACAGTCTCAGCAAAAGACAAGACATGATTATCATGCCCGAGAGAGAGAACTACCATTGGAGGAAGCTGTCTATGCTAGAGATTTCAGACAGAAGAAAGCATGGGTACCAGGAACCATCGTCAAGAAGTCAGGCCCTGTGTCCGCTGAGGTACAGCTAGAAGATGGTACAGTCATCCGACGTCATCAGGACCACCTACTCCGCCGTACTGATTCAGGCCAAAGTAAACTGGATATTGACATACCGGATACCATGCTACAAGGACCAATGGCACCGACACTGGAGGAGCAGCCAGGTCACCTGAAACAAGTTGAAGAGTTAACAAGAACATGCTCTGGACGCAAGCGGGAGACACCTGCATATTTAAGGGACTATGAACTTTGAACTGTGTTTATGTTCATTTAGCTTACATTGTTATATTGTCAATACTGTTTATCGACTTAGTGGGGAGGAATGAAGTGGCCTGGGGTCGAGTGTGTGTTCTGACTCGTTCGGATCTCTGTGTAACGGAACTCGGGTTAAACCTGCAAGCAAAGGTTACTACACAAAACCTTTAAGTGTCCACAATAATTACAATCCTTAACGAACGACTGAACGAATATCTAACCCAAAACGTAGTCTTGAAACGTGAACAAGGAGGTTTTAGAAAACTACACGCAGCATTTTCTCCTTAAAATACTTTATTGACAAATACGTGAAAGCTAAACCGAAGAAAAAACAAAATCTATTATTCAGCTGCATGCTTTGACTGTAGACTTCAAAAAGGCATTCGACAAAATCCCAAGAGAGAAATTATTTCAAAAGATAAGGAAAGTTGGCATCGGAGGTAAGTTCTACTCTATTCTACGCAGTATGTACACCAACGACAATCGGAGAGACAACAACGGACGAATTCAGATGCTATATAGCGGAGTAAAACAAGGATGTATGCTGAGCCCTACCCTTTTCAATCTTTTTATTAACAATTTACCATCCTGAACACTGGAACAAACAGAAACAGACTATGTTGAATTACAAAACACTCAAGTGAGTTGTCTAATTTACGCAGACGATGTAGTTATACTATCTAAGACAGCAACAACACCTGCGAAAACTAGAATACTGTAATCTCAAAACTTACAGTTAATATCGAGAAAACTAAAGTGATGATATTTAATAACTGCGGGAGAAGATTGAATAATTATACATTTTACTATAAAGAGGAAAAACTAGAAAATGTCCAGCAATACAAATATCTCGGCCTAACGTTTAGCACATACAGAAATGTTAGTCTTGCGAAACACGAACTTAAAAAGGTAACTCTGAAGGCACTATTTAAATTACGAAAAGAAATGGGTGACGACAATTTCAAATCGAACGTTAAGCTTACACTCAAACTCTTTGACGTAGTTATAAAACCGATCTTGCTATACGGAAGTGAAATATGGGGAACTGATCAGAACAAAACCAAAATAGATAATGACCCCGCATTAGAGTTGGTACAAGTCAAATTTTGTAAGTCGATGTTACTTGGGGTATCTAGAAATGCAACAAACAATGCTTGTCAAGCGGAACTCGGATGTTTACCTCTCAAAGTGGAGTACACATCGAGCTATAAAATACTGGACAAAATTATTGTCTACTAGAACTAATACACACCTCTCACACATTGTATATACAGAGACTATAAACTTGCCGAAACCAAGCTACTGGAGTGAAACAATAAAATACATTCTGTCTTCTAATGGGTATGGAAAGGGTGCTCGGAAAACTAAGACCCCCAAAACGAAGACCCCTACGGTAAGACCCTAAGATCCCTAAAATGCCCAAAATACGAAAAAAGCAGAATTTCAGCAACATTAGGGATTACACTCAATCTGAGTTTCTTTGTGAACTTACCTCCAATCCATGGCCCTTGTTTGGTGTTTTCTTTCAGCCCGATCACTCTTGAATCCCCGCCGCCGACACTGCAATGGCCACGAACTGCACATTTTGCCAGAAAACGTTTGCGTTGCAAAACATTTCCACGTATAAAAACCACTTATAGAAAAACGGCTATCACCAAGTGAAGTGCAATAGTTATTCTTTTCTTAGAGAGATCCACGTTTCACCTAAAAATGACAGCAAATAATACCTTTGTATCGCTTATCGTCCACCATTTTGGATTGTTGCACACAGGGAACCAAACTACAATATTTCTGACGCCGGGCAAGGTACAGGAAACCCAACTTTCTGGAAAAGTCAACAAAATGGCTGTTTATTTATTTGTTTATTTATTTATTTGTTTATTTACTTTTTTGTTTGTTCATATTGGATTTAAAAAGGAAGTGTTCATTTTTGTCACAAACGCATAACAATAACAGTAACGACTAAGGCCCCGTCCACACTAAGCCGGTTAAATTTGAAACCGCAACTTTGTTATCCATTGTGAAAACGTTTTCCGTCCACACTCCATTATCTAATCGTTTTTGCCGTACACACTAAAACGCAGAAACGGTCCGAAAACGCTAATTTGGTCGGATTGAGCATGCGCAGATGCCGTAAAATCCCGGTTATAAGCCTTGGGCTTATACTCATTCGTAAAAGTTTTTTGGTGGGCTTAACCGGGGGGGCTTATATCTGGGGGGCTTATAACCGCCAGGAAAAAAGTGTTTGGGATTCAGAGGAAATGATTTTATGAAAAACGTTTTCGCTTTATTTTAATAATAATAATAATAATAAATTTATATAGCGCCATATCCACTAACTGCACTATGGCGCTTTACATTACTACATTAAAAAATAAAATGAATATTTACAAAAAAGCTTTCCCAAAAAGGTAAGTCTTCAGACTTTTCTTAAAAATTGTAATTGACATGTCAGGCCTTCTCATATCGATGGGCAGAGCATTCCACAGGCGGGGGCAGCTACCGCGCGGAAAGCTCTGTCACCATAGGTCCTTTGATTGGACCTGGAAACTGCAAGTAAAGAGCTATGAGAAGACCTGAGATTATGGTTAGGGATGCATTTCTTTAATAAATCACTGATATAAATAGGAGCTAGGTTATTTAGAGACTTAAAAACTAATAACAAAATCTTAAAAACAATACGGTGCTCCACAGGTAGCCAGTGGAGCTCATAAAGTAAAGGCGAAACATGGTCAAATTTAGATAGGCGTTTAACAAGACGAGCAGACCAACCAATAGTTAGCAGACAGGTGGGTTTCTAACCGGGGTTGAGCCAGAGCTCGCGTGATCATCATGACGTCAGCGTTTTCGAATAGTTCCGTTTTTTATGCTGAAAATGCCGGCTTAGTGTGGACGGCCGGAAAAAAAAGTTGCGTTTTTAAACTTAACCGGCTTAGTATGGACGGGGCCTTAGTCGTTACTGTTATGCGTTCGTGACAAAAACCTTTTTAAATCCAAAATGAACAAACAAACAAATAGCCTTGTTATTGACTTTTCCAGAAAATTGGGTTTCCTGTGCCTTGCGGTCAGAAATATTGTGGTTGGGTTCCCTGTGTGCAATCTATCCAAAAAGGCGGACGATAAGAGCGATAAGCGATAAAAGTATTATTTGCTGTCGTTTTGAGGTGAAACTTGGATCTCTCCAAGAAAAGAATAACTAGTGCACTTCACTTGGCGATAGGCGTTTTTCTATAACTGGTTTTTATACGTTCAAATGTTTTGCAACGCGAAATTTTTCAAGCAAAAATAAGGTGATGCATGTGCAGTTCGTGGCCGTTGCAGTGTCGGGGCATTCAAGAGTGATCAGGCTGAAAGAAAACACCAAACAAGAGCCATGGATTGGAGGTAAGTTCACAAAGAAACTCAGATTGAGTGTAATCCCTAATGTTGCTACAATTCTGCTTTTTTCGAATTTTGGGCATCTTAGGGGTCTTCGTTTTGGGGGTCTTAGTTTTCCGAACACCCGTATGGAAATGTGTGGTTGTCAATAGATCAAACGACAAATGTGAGCAAGTTTTTGGAAAATATTAAACAAACATTAAGAGACATTGAACAACAACACTGGTTCAGCGAGATTCATACTGACATACGAAGAAAACAAAAACGAAAGAAACAAATTAAGAACATATAAGGATATTGAAAATAAATTATAATCTGGAGGACTATCTCAGCAAAGTAACTATTATAGAACACAGACAAGCCCTTAATTACCCGAATAAGAATAAGTATTTTACAACAACATCCAATTTTCTCGCGTTCTGATTGGCGCGCCGCTATATGCAAAATAGTACATACAATGAAAATGACGTCACTCGCAAGTCGTGGTAGCTTTGCAAAGTGCTTTCCCGGCGACTTCGCTTCCAAAAAACAAGAAAGTGAGGATTTCACAAGCATTTTATTACTAGGAGAAGTTAATCGGTGAGTCAAACTTCTTTGTAGTGTGCCATTTGGCAAAATGAGAGTTTTCTCTTGAGTGGAGAAAGTTTCGGCGAATTTGTAGTCAGACTTTGTGACTAGACTAGTTGAGTAGTTCTCTCAGAGCTCAGAAGTTTTGAATTACATAAGAATAACTTTTCTGATCCAGAAAAAAGCAAGAAAGGATTTCACATGCATTCCATCAATTACAGAAGTTAATCGGTGAACCAAATTGCCATTTGTCTAAGAAAGCTTTCTCTCGGCAACGGTTTAGGAGATATTGTAGTTGAGTCTACGAATAGCAGTTTCAGCGGTATTGACCCAAACGCCTCACTTCAATGTAATGAAGCGCTATTCAAACTGTGTATCTAAAAATTAGTCGTGCTTGTTTAGGAGGGTGTTGGTGTCGTGTAAGAATGATGGTTTCAATGGCGCTTCATTACATTGAAGTGAGGCGTTCGGGTCAATACCGCTGAAACTGCTATTCGTAGACTCAACTACAATATCTCCTATTAGAAGTGTTTACGTTTTGACTTTCAATGGCCTTTTTCGACTCGAAAGCAGTTCATTACGCACTCATTTGAAGCTATAAGTACTTCGTCGTTGTAAAAAACAAATCGCACACATTTTGCCATTGTCTGAACTCGTATTGATCATAGAAATGACGCCATAAAATGTTCAACACTTTGCAGTAGTTTTGAACATTTTATGGCGTCATTTCTATGATCAATACGAGTTCAGACAATGGCAAAATGTGTGCGATTTGTTAAATCACCCGCTACAAATTCAGGAAAGAGGCATATATTTGAAACCCTAGTACCTGAAACCTGAAGAAAGGATATGCCCATTATGTCAAAATGGGGTAGAAGATGAAATGCACTTTATTCTAAAATGTAAAACATACCATGTACGTAGGAGAAAATTATTTCTTACTTTCGAAAATATATTCAAATGTTAACAGCCGGCACATGAATGAAAATGAGCTTTTCAAACTTATCATAAATCCACCAAATAAGTTCGCAAAACAAGCAGCTACATACATACATGACTGCCTCGTCATTAGGAAAAATATATTAACTGAAGAAGTATTGCCTGCTTCCAACTCTTAGTAACTGAACTACCTCATATTATGCTCGTTCTTACTGAATTATTACCTATTTACCATCGCGTTCACGCCATGTAAAGTATATTTCGTGAAAATCCAAAACGCACTAGATTGTGTACGGGTTCAAATAAATAAAATGATGATGATAAAAAAAAAAATGCAGGTTTGGAATTGAAAGAGCCATAACATTCCATTCAATTGTTAAAGTTAACTTACCCAAACGGAGAGTAGAATCCATCGAGGTTTCAGAAACATTGTGAGGCTTTCGGTTTCGCAAACAGCCAAGACCAAAACCGATTCCTTACCAGTCTGTTATTTGTGGTGTTAACTATCTATGTTGAACGCTTTCAATGACATCCAATTTAAATACGAGTACATGTTTTTTAATGAACTCAGATGAGTATATTTGTGTAGTAATTAATGTCTAATAAACGGCAGTGTCATAACTGTTTTTTTGTGTGAAAGATGCTTGGAGTGTGTTTTTAATGCAGTTAACTCACACGCTCGTCGAATTTCAAATGCCTTATAACCATTATGGTAAGTTAACTTGTTTAAAGGTGAACATTAAAAGAAATGGCAAACAGTTTTGTATAAAATCCTCTCACATTCCATTAGGAAATTGTTACAAATAATGTATATGTTATGGGGATATACACTGAAAACACTAGCGAGTAGTGGAGATCTAAAAACGCAGTGAACACAACCGAGATTGAAGAGGAAAAGAAATATAACTTATGTTGTTAACGGAAACACCTGACAAGTTTGTCTCCAAATGCGCCGTTGCTTTCTTTAGTCTTTGATAAAGTGTTGCTTGCTAATGTTGTTCATATTCAACTGGTAATTATTGTTTATCTCGTTCATGTTTTATAATTTCCGGATGTGGATAACTCTTTTATTGAAACTACAACTACATATCAAATGTTCCACACTAACAAATTTAGATATTTCAAATGGAGCAAATTCGAATAGAAACGTAGAAGAGATTATACACAAAGCTGACCTAGTTTTGGGTAGAGCACTAAAAACACAGCACTACGCGGTGAGTGCTTGAAAGTCGTTATAAGTCCTGAAGGCGATGCTTGCCATGGACGCTAGAAAGGCCTAAATGCTTGATTTTATTAACGAATATTGATAGGAATGTCAAACTAAATCTTCAGCTGCTACTTGCTTTCCACGTCAGGTAGCATACATGTACCTTACTCGACTCCTAGATGATTATAGTGTTTATATGTCAGTTACCGCTGACGCCGACCTACACTAGTTTTATGACTAGCAATGTGAATGGTGTTTTAATAGGGGAAAAAAACCCTCTGAAAATTAAACACTTATCACATAGTGGCTTTAAAAAAGAATACAAACTATTCCTACTTGACAGCCAGCTATAATATTAATATTATTTTCACAAAGTTGGCATATATGACCACTACATTCTTGAGAAACATATTTACAGTGTTAGTATTGTTATAGTACTTATTTACAGTGTTAGTATTGTTATAGTACTTATTTACAGTGTTAGTATTGTTATAGCACTTATTTACAGTGTTAGTATTGTTATAGTACTTATTTACAGTGTTAGTATTGTTATAGTACTTATTTACAGTGTTAGTATTGTTATAGTACTTATTTACAGTGTTAGTATTGTTATAGTACTTATTTACAGTGTTAGTATTGTTATAGTACTTATTTACAGTGTTAGTATTGTTATAGTACTTATTTACAGTGTTAGTATTGTTATAGTACTTATTTACAGTGTTAGTATTGTTATAGTACTTATTTACAGTGTTAGTATTGTTATAGTACTTATTTACAGTGTTAGTATTGTTATAGTACTTATTTACAGTGTTAGTATTGTTATAGCACTTATTTACAGTGTTAGTATTGTTATAGTACTTATTTACAGTGTTAGTATTGTTATAGTACTTATTTACAGTGTTAGTATTGTTATAGTACTTATTTACAGTGTTAGTATTGTTATAGTACTTATTTACAGTGTTAGTATTGTTATAGTACTTATTTACAGTGTTAGTATTGTTATAGTACTTATTTACAGTGTTAGTATTGTTATAGTACTTATTTACAGTGTTAGTATTGTTATAGTACTTATTTACAGTGTTAGTATTGTTATAGTACTTATTTACAGTGTTAGTATTGTTATAGTACTTATTTACAGTGTTAGTATTGTTATAGTACTTATTTACAGTGTTAGTATTGTTATAGTACTTATTTACAGTGTTAGTATTGTTATAGCACTTATTTACAGTGTTAGTATTGTTATAGTACTTATTTACAGTGTTAGTATTGTTATAGCACTTATTTACAGTGTTAGTATTGTTATAGTACTTATTTACAGTGTTAGTATTGTTATAGTACTTAGTAATAGTACTAGAATTAGAATTAGAATTAGCATTAGAATTAAATTAACATAAGCATCAACATTAGCATTAGCATTAGATTATTATATTCATGAAATTATGAGAAACATTAACATTAGGATCATTATCATATTTATGATTTTTTTTATATGTAAACTAATTATAGCAATATTTCCTTTCGTATTATTAGCACCCTTTTCCTCTGCTCGTATTATTTACAGTATTAGTATCGTTATAGTACTTAGTATTAGAATTAGAATTAGTATTAGCATTAGAATAATTAACATAAGTATCAACATTAGTATTAGGATTATTATATTCAAGAATTTATATGTAAACTAATTATAGCAATATTTCCTTTCGTATTATCAACACCCTTTTCCTCTGCTCTTTTTCTTTTGTATAATTCCTCTGGAATCGTTTTCCTCAATTTCTCCTCTGCACTTTTTCCTATTTCCTATTTATATAATTCTTCTTTTTTTTCTTCCTCGACTATTATAACTATGGTAGTGATCAACTCGAAAGCCTAGCGGCTACTTTGACCACTACGCACATCTAACCTAGATCATCAAATTTAATAGCTTATATTATCATTCCTTTTTCCTACATATTTTATGAAAAATAGTACAAAATAAATGAATCTGAATCTGGCGTAAAAGCGAGTTTTGCAATGGCATGAAAACCTATAAAGAGAATAAAAAATGTTTTTTATTTTTTTATTTTTTTTATTTGCGCTTTGCCACACATAGAATACATACATTAACAATATATATATATATATAAAGAATTGAAGTTCGAGAATACATGATACAATTGATATAGTGGCGAGGAGGCCTCAGGAAACCATCAGGCTTGTAGCGAGGAGGCCTCCTCGAGATAATATATATTAAAAAAAAAAAGGACAGCGTAGGCGCGTCATGACCGATTCAGTATGTATTGAAAATGAAGCAGCTGTCGTGTCTGAATACGAATAGAAAATTTGAACAAAATTATACACATGTTCGACCTGACGTAGACGTCATCTCATTAAAGTGCCACTACGACGAAAATTTACCATTTCGATTGTCACTTTTTCAGTATCAATAGGTCAATCAGCATTACAAATATCCGAAATAGTAAAAAATATTCCCAAATGGGCATGTTAAACCACAAAAAGAGTAAGCCAGTAAAAAAACGGAAAAGGCCGTCGAGTAATAGTGGTATAAACTGGCAACAACAATTAGCAGATGAATTACATAAACCTATAAAGCGTAATTTTACTCGACGGCGTGTTATTGTGAATCATATTGATGAAATATGGTGTTCTGACCTTGTTGAAATGCAACAATTTAGTAAATGGAATAAGGGATATCGATATCTTCTTATGATTTTAGATGTGTTTAGTAAATATGGTTGGATTATGTATTTGAAAGACAAAAAAGGTGAATCTGTTATGAAGGCTTTTCAAACTATATTCAAAAAAGGTAGAAAACCAGAATATCTATGGGTTGATAAGGGGAATGAAAGAGTATTATAACAAACATGTGAAAGAATTATTAGACAAAAATGATATAAAAATGTATTCAACAGAAAATGAAGAAAAGTCATCTGTTTGTGAAAGATGGAATAGAACGATTAAAACTAAAATGTGGAAACAATTCACTATCCAAGGTAATACACAGTATTTAGATATGTTACCCAAACTGGTAAAAGAATACAATAATACAAAACATTCAAGCATTAAAATGACACCTATTGAAGCTAGTAAAAAGAAGAATGAGGGAATTGTTTATTTCAATTTATACGGTGATATGGAGTCATTATCATCAAAACCAAAATTCAAAGTTGGTGATAAGGTAAGGATAAGCAAATATAAACGGAATGTGTTTGATAAAGGATATACCCCTAATTGGACTAAAGAAGTATTTACAGTTGATAAAATCCTGACCAATTTACAAACCCCATTACATATAAGCTAAAAGACTTGAATGGCGAGGAAATAAAAGGATCTTTCTACGAACCTGAATTATTAAAAGCTAAACAGAATGTTTTTCGTATTTATAAAGTTATTAGAAGGGATTATAAGAAAAAAACAAGCTTTAGTGATGAATTTAACAGTTGGATACCATTGAAGGATTTACAAGGTATATAAACATATAAAGAGATGCTACGTTATAGAATATATATAGAATGGAAAACACAATAACTGTGCAAAAACAACAAAAATCAGTAGGTAGACCAAAAAATTACTTTACTGAAGAAGAACGAAAATATCATAAATATCAGCAAACGCTAGCATCCATGCAAAGGCGCACATGGATTTGTAATATTTGTAAAATCCAGATACATCCAGCAAGTAAAAATCGTCATAAAATGAGCTATAAACATATACATAATTCTAATGTAGTTTGATAAACACACTATAATTGTTTTGTAAATTAAATTTTATATAACAATTTTTATTTCATACATAAAGAATGTTCATAAACTATATAAAGGGATATTAATTTATAGAAAATATATAGAATGAAAAAAATTATATCTACCAATAGTATCGATAGATCTCAACTTAAGAAACTCAAGAAGTCAGAACTAATTAAACTGTTGTTGAAACAGAATGCTAAACCAACCCCTAAAAATTGAAATTGTGGATGAAAAACCACATAGAAAACCAGTTCCTATACCACGAAGAAATGTTAAGGATATGGTTAAACATTATGAAGAGAACATCATCTCCCCACCAATTGAATTTAGAGATGGATACAAACCTACACCAAAACCAAGGACTATTAAAAACATATATAGGAAACCAGTTCCTACACAACGAAATTTTTTTAAGGATATGGTTAACCATTATGAAGAAAATATTATCCTTCCACCAATTGAATTTAGAGATGGTATAAACCTACACCAAAACCAAGAACTATTAAAAACATATACAAAAAACCTATTCCATCACCAAGGACAAAGAAACCAGTGATACAAATAGTTAACAAACAACAACCCATCAAACAAACAGCAAATATCCTCCTATTCAAAAGATTAAATGAGGGTGATGAAATACCAAAGGGAATAAAGATTGCATTCAAAGATCATTATGGTTTTTCATACATATTAATATTAAGAAGATATTTTATCATTGATAAATTAGGTCCACAATATATTGAGAAATTCGTAGGCAAGCGAGTTTATGATTACTATGGTAAGTATGGTAAGAAAGAAAATTTTGAAAGATTGGTCAATTTGCTTAAGAGAGGGTCCATGTGAAAACCATGCAGACGAGTCTACAGTGCACCTCTCCGATTTCCTTTAAACTTGGCACACATTTATATCTTAACTAGCTAATGTCCCATGTGAAATAGTTTGGCTGAAATGTAAAAGGCCTTTGAGATATGACAATCAAACTGTTTGACCCCCTGAAATGCTCAAAATCAGAGCAAAATATACCTTATGTTGTAACATGTCGCAATCGCAAATGATTTTAAGTAGAAAGATAATATTTTTACCTGCTTTAGTACTAAGTCCCGTCAGTATATTAAAACCAAAATAAACTAATTTTATTTATATTTTGTCGCTTCTGTCGAATTTTTATTTAACGCTACTTTAATAGGTCTTTTTAAAACCCGATAAATGCTGTCTGGCAATGGCCGTTTGCAGAGTTGCGGCCTTCTTTTCTTTGAATTTAGAAATATTCCAAGATTGACTTACAATAGATCTTTGCATCTGGTAAAAAAAATCTCTGTAAAGTTAATGCTGGGTTAGAGATTACGCACTCTCAAAATCCGCAATGTTCAGTTATTAAACAAACGACGATATGGCGACACGGCGATTTTTTTCCGATTAAAATCGAAAATACGGTGAACTTCACAGATTTTCTGCCAATAATTGCTTTAAGAATTCGAATGCACATTCATTTTCAATATTATTTTAGTTTTGAAGGGTGACCAAGTCCATCACCCGATATGCAGATGTCTAAAGTGACTGAATTATTGTCGAGTTTGACGGAGTCAAAGCTGAAAAATAGGTACTCATAGTTTATGGCAGTATCTTCGTTTAAAATTGTTTGATTGGATCAAAGACAATGAATTTTCTTTGAATATGATATATAGAGGATTTCAAACTACGCTACGCTTTAAATACAGCTTCTAATCCGGCGAGTCACTCTGAATTTTGCGAGCCTCTGTAGCGGAGTGAATGAGTGACAAGTAGAAATGCACGTACAGTCGTATTTAGGTTCTTCAGCCGATTCTCTATTCAAGTTTTTAGTTTTTATTCTGTAAAGAAACGATGTTTTCTTTTCATAATAAAAAAAAACCTAATGGTTTCGTTTTCTTGGAAGCCCTTTATTATATGCTCATCGAATAGTTGGCCAAGTTAGAACCGTTTAGATTCATCAACGGGAAGCCATTCTGATGTCGTTACTACCTTGTTACGGACTCAATTTGTTTCAATCTTGTGCATAATATTCTGTTCGTTCCGTTGAAATACCAAAATGTGTGTATAATCCATGAAATCAAATGTGGCATCACCGAAATAGATGAAATCACTTCAGTGATATAATGATATCTCAAGAATTGCGTGACAGGAACTGCGTGTAACGTCTGCACGTGTATTTCCCGCCCTATCCACGAGATGGATTTGGACTTGATCAAGTGCTCATTTTGTGTATATTCAACGAGGGAATGTGGCATATCTTCTCGGCGTTACCAGGGAAAAACAACTATATTACCGTTGAAGGCATGTCCCGACCCCCTTACTAAGAATTGTATGAAATGCCTTGGCACTTGGCGCGGATGTTGTTGATGGCGCGTGTCAAGTAAAATTATCATAAAATCGATAAATATTTTCACCTGTACTGTACTGTCTAGACAGGGTATTTTATTCATTTTTGATTTTAGGTAATGCACTAGTCAAAGTAACCCCCCCCCTCCTCCCCCAACCCGGGACAGGGTGGGAGGGGGAGGGGGGTGGGGGTTGATTTAGACTAGTGCATAATGGCTCACTCTCTGCTTAAAGCTGCCTGTGATACACTTGTATGCGATTTGTTACTGTCGTCCTCGTATCTCTCTATAGCGGAGCTCGTTGCATAAAAAACAAAGAAAATCAATATGGAAAACAAAAGATAAAAGAACAACCCACACGCAGACGTAAAGGTCGTAAAGGTCGGTCCTGATATCCTGTTCCCCGCGGACACCGGACATCCTACAGCTGAGAAACTACAACCTCGTACACAAAGAATAACGTATTTCTTTACAGTTTTAAGGTAATAGACCAGTTCGCGGTTTATTATAATTCCGACATTTTGAAAGGGTTGTAAACATGGCGCGAAATACAGTGTTTGTATGGGAATCCGATGACAAATAAAATCCGTAAAATCGAATTTCTGAAATATTCTTCAGATACAAACTTAAGATACCAGGTAAAAGATTAATTGATCGAAATTTGAGGTATGTAGCTGTGCTGGGAAGCATGCAATCGTGGATTTAGTTTTCCATACATTTGTCTGTAAAAACGAGTCAAAGTCCGCGGGAAAATTTGCGCAAAAAAAAACAATCTTCCAGAAAGGAAAACATTTTTCTGAAGCATTTCAAAGACATTTTTTTGTTTCGATGAGGCAAAATTTGCTTCCGCAACAATGTTTTCACGTTGGCTATGGAGGAAAACAATGTTTACTAGGCTCCAGTGACACACAGCATATGTGTTTCTTAGCAACACAAATCCAGACCCCACCGGCAAGACAATTTGACACAGTGCGCATTCGTTAGTTTTTTTTCGGCAACAACGTTTCCTCGTATATCCACCCGTGCAGCAAAACATTTGTATGCTTCCTGCTCGTTCAATTAGCCACCCAGGCAACATTAAGAGAAACAGAGAAGCGCAGTGTTCGCGCCTACGCCTTTTCGATCCCTCGTGCCTCGATCGGATGATCACGTAAAATGGCGGTCCCGTCTCACGCAATCTCGTTCTCATAACCCGCGATCTTTTGGCCAGTATCTTGGCGCTGGTCAAATGATCGCGGGCTCTGGGAACGAGATTGCATCTCACGACGCTCGTATTCATCAGCAGCTGTGTATCACAGGACGCTAAGGAACCACTTTGGACGTTAAACAAATATCTGGCAGTGACCACCCTCAGTGCTTGTTGGTCAGCCGCATTAATGGGAAGATAACTAACATAACTACTCATGCTTGTAAACTGCGTGGCTTACCGTGTGTCTGAACTAGCCTCCTCCGCAGGCAGATGAGATGCCTGCGGAGGAGGCTATGTCTGAACAAGCGCCCCGCACATACATGTATATGTAAATCCAGCGTAATTCAGGTCTGGATAAAGTCTGTCACGATCCACACAATATGTTTCATCGTTCACCCAGATGTTTTCTGAACCCTTTTCTAAGATAGTTTGTAGCAATAGCAACATACGTCAGACATTTCTGAACTTCGCTTTCCAGGATGGCACTGCGCTCCAGTTCGGCACCGACACAGCTGATTTGGCCATCCCAATAAAATGCAAATACGTAGAGAGCTAGGAAAAGAGGTGTACTTGAAAGTATGTTCTTCAATATTTTTTTTTAAACTTTTCCCAAAAATTGGGTCAATGTCAAGCTTTGTATTTTTGTTAACTTTTCCAAAAAAAATTGGGTCGGTCTGGCGATTGGAAACGGAACATTTTATTGGGATGGCCGTATGTGGGTCGTGTGAATATACAGGATATATGCACGGGATGTTAGAAATCATTTATAATTCATTGTTGTGACCTTGTGTATGAATGTATGCAAACATTTGACCCCATAACAGTTACATATATCAGGTGCATCATAGGTAATTTTAACCTATAATCAGCTTGAAAAAAATAAAGTTGTGCAAACAAAATTATGTAGATGTATTAAGTAGTGCATTATGATTATTTTCAGTTCTGTTTCATGAGATTCATAAATATTTCAATATAAATTACCCACTCTGGTATATATGTTGGGCACCACAGACGAAATGATAAAACACCGGATCTCCTAGCGTGTAGGGATCTGATCAGCAATATATATATATATAAATAGACAAGAAAGGAAAGGCTGATTCAACGGTCGAGTTTTTTCTTCCAATATTCCACATGGAATGTACACATATGTGTTCGGGCTACCTGTGGTGCACAACAGCAGACTGGGTTCTAGTCCTAAATAAAATGGCGGATGCTACAAAGCCATCTGTTTAAACTATAATGGGTAAATCAGTGTTCTGTGTAAAATCGACAAGAAGATAATTATCGTAAGTTGTGGCTTCGAGACCATGACAGAGCTGGGGAGGAGAGCACAAATAAGGCTAGAATCAGGTATGCATTTATCGCTGATTCGTATTACTAATTTCTCTTATTTTGAAGTTGATTGTTAATTAGTTGTTGTTTATTGCAAAACCATAGGCATAAGTGACAAATAAATTTATCACCCAGTTATTTTAGGGCTATGTTTCTCATTCCTGTCCGTTATTTGTCCCGTTATTCTGCACACGATACAGGTTGCATCTGGCGTTGATTGTTTATTTACGTTGGACCCGGGCGTTGGGAGTATGTTACTTTGGCCTCACTGCTCCTAAGCTGAATAAACTTTACAAACTTTTTAGTCCCCAGTTGTATTTCCAAATGACTGATCTACAAAATAATAACTCTCTCATCTTCTACAATTTCGCCGCATCGATAGTATTCGAATGTCATTTTACCCTAAAATTTGACTTTTTGAAAAATAATTTCGGAAGTCACTTGTACATGAAAGCCTTACTCCTTGAATACTGAATATTTATTGGCACTTATATCATAATTAAATTGCAATTGGTCGTGTTTATGCTGTAGAAACGTTTTGTGTATATAGCTTATATGGTTTGTTCAAAAATATTCTGTAAACATGACTAAAAATACATAGTGGAAATACCCCTCAAACCGAGGCAGTTCGTACTGACCCCCATATCTCTTACAGTTTTTGGAATTTTTCCAAAATATTCTACCAAGTCTAATGCCAGGCCAATAGTAACATATGTGCAAAATATGAACAAAATCTGAGATGTACCATGTAGACTCATTTTTTCAGGGTGCATGGTTTTCACATGGATAATTTTGTTTGCAAAACTTTATTTTTTTCAAGCTGATTATAGGTTAAAATTACCCATGATGCACCTGATATATGTAACTGTTATGGGGTCAAATGTTTGCATACATTCATACACAAGGTCACAACAATGAATTATAAATGATTTCTAACATCCCGTGCATATATCCTGTATATTCACACGACCCACATACGGCCATCCCAATAAAATGTTCCGTTTCCAATCGCCAGACCGACCCAATTTTTTTTGGAAAAGTTAACAAAAATACAAAGCTTGACATTGACCCAATTTTTGGGAAAAGTTCAAAAAAAAAATTGAAGAACATACTTTCATACTACACCTCTTTTCCTAGCTCTCTACGTATTTGCATTTTATTGGGATGGCCTAATCAGCTGTGTCGGTGCCGAACTGGAGCGCAGTGCCATCCTGGAAAGCGAAGTTCAGAAATGTCTGACGTATGTTGCTATTGCTACAAACTATCTTAGAAAAGGGTTCAGAAAACATCTGGGTGAACGATGAAACATATTGTGTGGATCGTGACAGACTTTATCCAGACCTGAATTACGCTGGATTTACATATACATGTATGTGCGGGGCGCTTGTTCAGACACACGGTAAGCCACGCAGTTTACAAGCATGAGTAGTTATGTTAGTTATCTTCCCATTAATGCGGCTGACCAACAAGCACTGAGGGTGGTCACTGCCAGATATTTGTTTAACGTCCAAAGTGGTTCCTTAGCGTCCTGTGATACACAGCTGCTGATGAATACGAGCGTCGTGAGATGCAATCTCGTTCCCAGAGCCCGCGATCATTTGACCAGCGCCAAGATACTGGCCAAAAGATCGCGGGTTATGAGAACGAGATTGCGTGAGACGGGACCGCCATTTTACGTGATCATCCGATCGAGGCACGAGGGATCGAAAAGGCGTAGGCGCGAACACTGCGCTTCTCTGTTTCTCTTAATGTTGCCTGGGTGGCTAATTGAACGAGAAGGAAGCATACAAATGTTTTGCTGCACGGGTGGATATACGAGGAAACGTTGTTGCCGAAAAAAAACTAACGAATGCGCACTGTGTCAAATTGTCTTGCCGGTGGGGTCTGGGTTTGTGTTGCTAAGAAACACATATGCTGTGTGTCACTGGAGCCTAGTAAACATTGTTTTCCTCTATAGCCAACGTGAAAACATTGTTGCGGAAGCAAATTTTGCCTCATCGAAACAAAAAAATGTCTTTGAAATGCTTCAGAAAAATGTTTTCCTTCCTGGAAGATTGATTTTTTTGCGCAAATTTTCCCGCGGACTTTGACTCGTTTTTACAGACAAATGTATGGAAAACTAAATCCACGATTGCATGCTTCCCAGCACAGCTACATCCCTCAAATTTCGATCAATTAATCTTTTACCTGGTATCTTAAGTAGTAGTATATGTGGAGTCAAAATGATACCCGTTTTTGGGAATTTTTTTAACGTAGTGGAGAGCTTCGTTCAGACCTCAGCTCTCCACTACGTTAACAAGAATTCTCAAAAACGGATATCATTTTTCCTCCACATATACTACTGAAATCATAAGAATTGCGACGATACCATTCTTTATCTATTTATCCATTCGATTTTCGTAGACCATGAACGAGAAAAAAAAGCATGGATAGAAACCGTTATTTCGTCTCTTTTCATTCTTTTTGCCTTACTGCCAACATTATTACATTTCGATATCCATATTAGAGAAAGCCGCACATGTATAGTATGTCGACACCGATTGTGTGTTCTTTGTCCCGCGACGTAGAAGATGGTCACCCTAGAAGAACTACGTACTCAAGCGAAGCAATTTGGGTTGCGAGGTTTTTCTAGGTTCGACAAAGCCAAGCTAGCCCAGACAATAGCTGAGGCTCGTGCTCTCGAATGGGAGAATAGAATCGAACGAGCCGATCAAACAGGTAGGTTTCCAGCTCTTCGAGGCGATCCTGAAAATCCCCATAAAAGAGCTCAACGCGCGCGGGAAACCAAACAGTTGAATGATGAGATCACAGCAAGTCTAAGGGCAAAAGCTGACGAAGAGAGGTCTATAGAAAACCCTCGAAGCCGCTTGCCCCACAAACGCCGAGCCTTCCGAAGGTTCCTGCAAGAGCCTCGTAGTGAGCCACTTCCACGGAGTCTAGCTCGAGAGGCCGATGCTATTCTCGATGAGAGAGATGGAATGCTCGAGGGAGTGGAGATAGGCCGCCGTACTATCCAGTGGCGCTTCTTCCAAGGTGTGGCAGGAGATTTGACCCCTAGGATCATGAAAAAGTTAGTTGCAAAGGTAACCACCAGCTTCTACCTGCGCTACGGCTACACCTATCGCATTCGCAATGTCAACGACGGGCGTGTGATGCTATTCTCCAAGACTGTCCCCAGCTCTCAATGGTTGAATGTCCTAGGCAATGCAGAGGAGTGGATCAATAGTAAAGAGACAGCTCGATTGAATCCCGACAACATCAATCGACCAAATACGCAATGGGCCTTCGTGCGTTGGATTTACGTGGATGTCAAAGTCGTGATCGATCGTCAGCTTCTGTTGGGAACAGGCCCACTACCTCAATGGCTTCGCCAGAAAAAAGGAATGTTTGCCCTCGATCGATATGGTGACAACCTATGTCTGTGGCGCTGCCTTGCCGTATGCAAAGGAGCCCGTGCAGACAAGTGCAACACCTCAGCTCGAAAACTTGCCCAGAACTTTTATCGCCTGACAGCGCCCACGCAAGACGTTCCCAGAACTTCCTTAGACCAGCTGGAGAAAGTCGAGTTACACTTTGGAATCGGTATTCGGGTGTATGAACCCACTGAGGATGGCGCTTGGCATCTGACGCGACATGCAGCTCACTACAAGCATACGATGACGATTGGGATATACGAAGGACATGCCTTCTATATCAAGAACATCGACAAGATAGGGAGCATCTACGTATGCAACGATTGTAAGCAACGGTTCACAAAAGCCTCGAACCTTCAACGCCACGCAGATCGTTGTAGTCGTGGTGAAACAAAGATTGTTTGCCCTGGAAAAGCCATCACAGTATCCCAGTCGGCATACGAAAAAGCCTTCTGGCCAGAGAGCACCGCTAGCAAAGCCGCTCTACGCTGGTTGAAACGCGAAGCCGAAAGGATTGGGCAACACATTCATCACGCGGCTTGTGGACATGGTGGAGAGCGTTGGATCGAAGGAGCGCTGGTCGACGGCTACGAACCTCTTTCCAAAACTATCTTCCAATTCCATGGATGTTACTACCACGGCTGCCCAAAATGCTTCCCTCGAGATAGATTTTCGTACCGTAAGACCTGCGAAAGAACGGCGAAGCTACGAGAAGCCAGCTATACAGTAGTGGAGGCTTGGGGCTGCTCCACAAAGAAGACAAATGAGCAGGTTCCAACCCCAATACAAACTGCCTATCCACACGCTATAGTATACGACTTTGAAGCCTATCTCGACACAACGAAAGGGCGACAACCAACAGAATACCTGACCATCGAAAACGTACACGTTCCCATATCAGTATCAATTGCCGACACATACGATCGCACTCCAACTCACATCTGTCGACGCGATCCAGAAGAACTTATAGAGGCCTTCGTCGAAGAACTCCAGCTAAGAGCGAAGGTAATCCAAGAAGTCGTCGCAGAACAGTTCTGTCCTAGGACACCGGAATTCTCTTTCGACACCCTATCAAAAGAACAACGAACTAAGATCAACAAATGGACCAACCAAGTTCCTGTACTAGGATTCAACTCCGGTCGATACGATCTCAATTTGATTAGGAACTACTTCGTAGGAACTATTGCTGACACCTGCAAGAAGGTCTTTGTTGCAAAGAAAGTCAACACCACTATGTTTCTCTCGACTCCCGAGTTCCGTTTCCTCGACGTGATGAACTACCTTGGACCTGGAATTTCTTACGAACGTTGGATCGCTGCTTACGGCTGTGAATCGCAAAAGAGTTTCTTCCCATACGATTGGTTCGACTCTACCGACAAATTGGATCATGTTGGATTACCAGACTATCGAGAATGGGGATCGAAGCTGAAAGGTCGACACCTACTATCTAGGTCAGAACTCGAAGACTGCAAGTGCACCTTTCGCGACAAGGAAATGGAGACCTTCGCAGACTGGCTACGATACTACAACGACCTAGACGTAGTCCCATTCCTAGAGGCACTCGAAAAGATGCGAGATTTCTACCACGATAAGGGCGTAGACATGCTGAAAGACGCAGTGTCCATCCCAGGAGTTTCATTACAGTTTCTGCTTCGCGGTAGCATAGAGCGTGGAGCCGAGTTGTACGCTCCAAGTAAGGAAGCCTATCACATGCTGAAAGGCGCTGTCGTGGGAGGTCCAAGCATAGTGTTCACCAGACGCCACGAAGTCGGAGTGACTAAGATTCGTAGTCATCAGGGAGGAACCAAGGTGTGTCGTAAGATTCTTGGATACGATGCCAATGCCCTATATCTTTCTACTATGGCCCTAGAAATGCCTTGTGGAAAAGAAAAGGTTGTTCACTATGATGAGCCAGGTCCAGTCGTCGAAGGCTTTGTCGAACGTCTACAAAACGATGCGTGGTTTGGATATGCGGAGGTAGACATCGAGATACCAAAAGAATTGTGGACGAAATTTGCGGAGATGCCCCCCTTCTTCTACAACAAGAAAATCCCCAAGGAAGCAATTCCTCCCCAAATGTTGGCCTACCTCGCAAGGACGGGTAGAAAGCTCAGTGAGGAAAAGAAGCTAGTTGGGAGTCTCTCTGGAAAGAGGTTGTTACTTTACGAGCCCCTACTACGTTGGTATCTCGATCATGGCGCGATCGTAACTGCTGTCTACCGTACCATAGACTACTTACCTGAAGAAGTCTTCGAATGGTTCGTGGACCAAGTCACTGAAGCGCGAAGAACAGGAGATGCAGACAAAAGTAAAGCTTTGCTGGCAGACGTGTTCAAGCTACTCGGCAATAGCGCCTACGGAAAGATGATCGAAGATTTGGAGCGACAAACTAAGGTCGTTTATACCAAGGACGAGAAAGTCGTGGACAAAGCCTTGCGAAGCGTTTGGTTCGAAGACCTGGAAGAGATTGGCGAGGCATACGAACTCGAGAGTAGGAAGGACCAGATCCGAATCAAACGCCCTTTCCAAGTAGGTATCGCTGTGTACCAGCTCGCAAAGCTGCGTATGCTCGAGTTCTACTACGACTTCCTCGATAAGTACATCGCCCGCGAGGACTTCGAGTACATACAGATGGACACGGACAGTGCATACATTGCCATCTCAGGAAACCGCATTGACGAAGTTGTAAGATCGGACCTACGAGAGGATTTCGCAGCCCACAGAAATGAGTGGTTAGCTTGGGATGAGTGGAGCAGTCGTACCCCAGGACTCTTCAAACTAGAATTCGAAGGTCAACGCGCTATTGCCCTATGTTCTAAAGCTTGGTATGTCGATGTGGGCGGTAGCAGGAAATATTCCACCAAAGGTATGTCTAGACGGCACAACGACGTTTCGTGGGCTCGATTCGAAGCAGCACTCCAGGGGAGTATTGACATGGCGAAAAACCGAGGCTTCCGTCTAGTGCCGGAAGGTATGGCAACCTATGAACAGCAGAAACTTGGGCTATCGGCTTACTACGACAAAAGACGCGTTCTTCCTGATGGAATCCACACCGAGCCAATAGAGTATGCTGTCTAGCGCTTGGATACGAACAGAACATCTTTCGGTGGTAATTCCGTATCCCTAGGAACTACTTGTAGTTCTTCACGAACGAATCCACGTTTGGGGGTGTCCTTCTTCCCTTCTCGCTTCGCAAGGTAGTACAGCACAGGCTGTCCCGAAGATACTACACTTCGCGAAATGGTGTATATCTGTAAACTCCACACAGGATCAGTAGCTCTACGTTTTTCGCCCCCTTCCAATTCTCCTGGGGCGTAGAGATATCGAACTAAGACGTCGAATGGTAGGCGCTCTTCTCTCAAGCCAACAGTGCGTGAATATGTAGGAGTCTTTAGGTCTACTTGCGGCGTCACTACGGAATTCGAAGGCTCCTTTCCTGTAAGTCGAGTCACCTCACCGTTCAGAGCTTTGATAACCATTGGTAAACGAACTACCCATTCTCTACTACGCGCCTCTGAGCCTTCCGAAGTAAGTACCATCTCTTGTGCATATTGGTATCCAAACAATCTCTCAGCTAATGTTCTATTTGCTCGTTCGACAAAACTTTGTGCCCTATGATTACCAGCTTCACCTCGTTGAATTCTAGTACCACGCAGTTCTAAGGTTTCGGACATACGACCCATGAATTCTCTACCAGGATCGACCTGCAATAACTTTGGCCATTCGAGGGGACTACGCTCGTAAATTCGTTCAAAGGCCGCCGCCACTTCACCACTATCTTTCGATGCCAGAGGTTCAGCCTCTTTATATCTAGAAGCCACATCGATTACCACCAAAGCATACTTATACAGTTTCCTTCCACGTCCAGGGCGATCATGAGGTAGAAATATCAAATCAGCTTGATGGACCTCATTTGGTTTCGATACGGTCCAATGAGGTCGTGGAATATGTCGTGGGGGTGGTAAGTATATTTGCCATATAGCTTGTTTCTCCAACCAACTCTTGGCCAAGTCTTCTGATACCTTCGATGCCGCCGATAGTTTACCAATTGCGGAGTAGCCTTTCCAGTATCCTTCGGGGCCATAGAAGATGTTCGCAAGTTTAGCATCCATCTATATCTATACATTCTAGCTTTCAACATGAGACGGAAAAAAGAAGGAATAAGAACTTATCCACCCAGTCCTTATTCCCCTTTTTTTTTTTTGTTTTTGTTTTTTTTAGATCCGCAACCACCTACCAACCACGTCTACTTCTGCGATAGCATCTACGCTGGCGCTAGGCATAAACGTCGCGTTGAGTAGTCACATGCTTCTTGGGTGGTTGTTGTACTACGTCGATGTCGACGTCCAATGGGTAGGAAAGCCCCATACTACTCGCACAAACGCTTCTAGCGTCACAAATGCCGTCGTGTATAGAACCTGGTAGAATGAGTCTACTTATATTATTGATGTTGACGAGGTTGGAATTTTCGTCGACAAGGTCTTCGTATATAGTGTGGCCCTCGGAAGCATGTCCCTTACTCTTGTCGAAGAATCGACCGTTGGACGTTCCTGTCTTATTGTCGCATTTCATGCGCATTCTCATTAGGGGGTTGGCCAAACGCTTACCCGCGTTGCTTGCGGCATTGGTGGAAATGGATCTTTGAATCATCGGAACCACCTTGGTGTTTGGGACGATGGTGGCATCCTTATCGGGTGGACTGCGTTTTCGTATATTGATCATGCAGAGCTTCTTATCTTCGATGAGTTTACTCACTTCGAGATCAAAGGCCCAATCTAGGTATTCAACTAGTTTGAAAGTAGGACTTAGCTTGTCGTCGGAAGGAAGATCCAATTCTCCATCGTCATTTTTCTTAATCGTGATTCCATCGTCCTCCGTACATAAGATGGCGTTCCATTTTTGGAACTGGAGGCAAGGATGTCTATCGCGCTTTTTATACTTGGTTCCATAGGCGAGATTCAATCGTGCGATGTCCTCTTCGTCGTATGGACATATTTGTCCCACATGTTTTTCACCTTCGAACCGAAAGACCGCGGGCCTAGGACCGTTTCCAATGTCGAAGGACACGGAAACGTACTTGCATCCGTTGGGGCCGCTTCTGGCGTTGGCCCAAGCAAATGATATGACTGACCCGTAAGGTCGGCCATCTTCTTTTGCCCTTTGGAAAGCTTCAACCACGTCGCTTGCATTGAAAACTTGGTTAGCCATCGTCTTTGATATATATACATGTGCCTTTATCTAATAGGGTTATTGGATTCGATTTTTTTTTCACAACCCTTACTAACGAGCCGAACTATTACTTATTGCACGTTCTGGTCCGTTAGGTGGATTAGTTGCCACTCTCGTGTTTGGTTCTAAGTCTTCTAATTTACTCAGTAGGTCGTTTTCTCTTACTTTGAGGAGCGGAGTAATTACCTAGTAATCTCACTTATGCGGAGTAATTACTCGTAGTAGTTTAGTAAATTAGTAATTACTCGTAGTAAATCTAGTAATTTTAGTGGTAATGCATAGTAAATTTATAAGAATCGTGTGACAACGTATCCAGTTGCGAACACACTACCACCTAAGGCCACCAATTCGGCAGTTTTCCTTGAACTCGAGGGTCTATAGGAATCGGAGAGCTTTGGCTTTTCCAATTTCGTTTGCAGTATGTGATATATGCGGAGTTTTTTCATTGCGTAGATTCTATCCTGAAGACCGATGTGTGCATTGTTTTCTTTCCAGTGGTTCCAGGTGGCTAAGGCTCTTAGTCGTTCTTCTTGTTTTTTTTCGTAGGCGGCCATGTCAACATTGAATTTCTCCTGGGCCTCATCATGCCTTACAATCTCTGCGGCAGTCGCGTTCGGCCCGCTAGTTGCTTTTTCGATTTCGTGTGCGGCAATACCAGCGGCACCGCTTGCTACGGCAAAAGAAACCGCCATAACTATTATCGTTCCCATGGCTTCAAACCCGTCACTCAGCAGGCTTCAAATACCCTTTGTCCTTTAGGTATTTCTTAGCAGCCAGGCTACCAGACAACACTGCTATCCACTTCACGAAGTTCAAAACGCTAGATGAAGGGTCGTTAGTCAAGGGTTCCTTGATTGCTTTCTTTCCGATCCAACCGATACCTGAGGCGAGTCCAACCAATATGACAGCTTCCTGTATTGTATTCATAAATTCGCTAACCATCTTGTCGGAACAACGTTTACATCACCGATATGTTGCGTAACTTCAAATGCTATATCATGCCTTGAGTTTTTAGGTCGCTACGTTTGGTGGTTTCTTTAGTTCCTTTGTTGCCACCAGTAGATGTATGATAGTCACCAGTCCCGACTCGTTGTGTTTGAGCGTATCGCTTATACTGGTAGAATAGACTCACCAGTGCTATGCATACTCCGACTGCTGCAAACGTGGTGGTGGCTGATATATTGGCTATCCAGCTTGGTTCATCGTTCTGACTGTCTACTGGAGTAGCTGTGTCGGTGGGGGCTTCTTTAGGTAGTCTCCTTCTTTCCGCTATGGCTTTACCGGCCGCGACGCGTTTTGGATTCTTTTCTTTTTTAGGTGCCGACGAGCTTGGTTCCTTCGTGATGAGGTCATTCGGTGGGGCTTCCATCTTGCCGTATGTTGTTAGGTCGAGTGACTTCAATTGCATGACTACTAGGTGGCGCGTCTTTTAGAGGTTCATCGCTTACTACCTCGAAGCGTTCTAATTCCCTTACCATACTACGTCTCCTCATTGAGAGGATGAATCCGTAGATGATACTTACCCATGCCACGCCCGCTCCGATCTCGAAAGCTATCTCAATTATGCGAGAGTCTATCTCGACTTTGTCTATGCGATCTTCTAATATTTCTCTTTCGTCGTGTGAATCCGAGTCTTCATTCTGGTTTGACATCTTGCTGTATGTCGATAGTCGGTGTTACTTCAATTGGCGTAACGGAAGATGACGACTTATCGACTTCTATGTGATTAGCTACGTGGAATATAGCGCTGGCTAGGGCTACGAAGCGACCTGCCTTAAGAGACACCATGCCAGCTAAAGAAGAGATTTCATTACGAATTATGCGATCTTCTCTTAAGTCCTTTGACAGGGCCGTTTGGGAATCTATTGGTATAAGATACGCGATTACGCGAGTAGCTAGGTTCATAGCGTTGTCGACTAAGCATCCTGCCACTTGTTGGGCCACAACGGCATGATACCTTCTATATAGTATTTCTATGTCTTTCTCGGATAGTTTATGTATGTCTCCTAGAGAGTACGCCTTTCCGAGGTATTCCTTCGTTGTACCAGTGGCGGCCAAGATAGCGAGGGTTTCCCGATGATCATTTGAGGCCGCATCCACCGTCGATGCCACATCCGTTTTGCTGGATTTGAGTGCATCCATTAATTCGTCATCCAAATGTTTATCCATCTTACTTCAACGTACCGTGACATGTCGTAGGCGAAGGTATGTTCAATACGGTGGAAAAGGGATGTCGTAAACAGAAACATATATGTGCAAACTTAGTTTCAAGTTCTGATACGAACATCTTCTTATTATCCAATGATATGCCAGCCCCGTAGTCATCGAATAGATCCTTCAACCCCGGGGCACTTGCGATACGAAATGCCACGACGATTGCGCAGTTCTCACGAAAGTTCTTGCATATGCTTTTTTGCGTTTGCGATGATGCCCAAATTGAAATACCAATGTGACGTGCAGAAAAGGCTAAATCGGATATCTTATTGGTTCTTCCCTTAACGTCCTTGCTTGCCGCACAATCATCGAGGATAATGAGCGTATTCGTTCCTTCGAAATAACATGCGCAGTCACCCAAGGTGGCGTCGATATCATTCTGAGAAGGCGCTAGGACAATAAATCGTGGATCTCCCTTGCCGAAGCCTTCATAGGTCTTATTGTTATCGTAGGTGGGACAAATCAATACGATATATTCAAACTTAAAGCGAAATGGCCCTCTCAATTGATCGACTATGAACTGAGTCTTTCCACAATTCGTGGGGCCGATTATGAGTGCATTAAAAGGAATTTGTTCTGCCAATGTATCCATCAGTTATAAACATTTTGTAGCATCCCCCGTTCAATAGTTGCCTGCGCATCGGAAAGCACGAACATGTGCATGTTCACGATACCTGAGCCTCCAGTGCGATGAATCCTAAGGCGAATGGATGCTCCAGCATCTTGTTGGGAAAGACCATCTCCATGAGCTACGCTGGTTTGTGAGGTGCGACAATCGATGAGTACGGCAAACTTGTTCTCGAAGAATTTCTTATGTGTCATGGATGTGGTCGCTTGATGGGACGACAATCCACAAAACCAATTCTTTGCAGACTTCCATAAATCCTTTGGTAGCATCCCAAAAGAATATAGAGCGTTAGGAATACCATTGACGTGTACCTCTACCTTGGTGATTCCTGGATTTACAAACTTCTCACTATCTCTGGTGCCTGCCACATGGGGATCCACGAATAGAAGAAGGATGCCATTGAGAGAGATACGAAGGGTGTTCACGCTTTCAGATACGAGTGTGTCGGTTGCTTGGTTGACTGAGACTGTTTTGTAGTACTCAGCGTGGTTGTACAGGAAAGCTTTTCCGCTGTCGTAGGTACTATTGGCCTGCACCGCAAGATCGAGACTTTCGATGACTTCATATTCGAGCTCAATGTTAGAAAGCTTGTATGTCCCTACTTTCGTGGTGTCAGATCCGACTATGACGTCAATAGCTGGTGCCAGTGTTAAAAGAAACGCCAACTTATCTCGAATCGCATGCGGATAGAGGACACCATGAGTTGTGATAATGTCGTGATCGATAGGTATCTTATACGCGCTACCATATGCGGCAAGCGTTGCATTGTCGGCTGCATCCGATGTGCCTTTATCACCGGCAGCAGAGCGAAGTTTGTTAACATTGTCAGATTGAATGCCCTGCTCTATGCGGTTCTCTCGTTCTGAGGCAGATAGGTAGAGATCGCTATATACCTGCAGTAGATCAGGTCGACCACAATCTTCTAAGACAGTAGTGCCCATTCTTACGACTCGTTTTGAGACTAGACAGCGTCCAACGTTGGCCACCAAGCGGTTATTTGCGTGACCACCGGATAGAGTCATATTGGTACTGAGAGCTAAACTACCAGGTACTAGAAGTCTATTTTCGCCTATCGCTGGAACCTCTACGATCAAGGTTTCCCCGGGGTTTGCCGTCGATGGGGTGAAAGTTACGCGATGGAACACACGACTGGCTTTGAGAGATCTACCTTCCCTAGGAGCATAGTCGGGATTGAGATTCGTTGATAACATATTCATTCCTGTTGAATGTATGGTCAATACTAATAGTGCGTTGATTGTTCAATATGGAAGATGTGATAGACTTCGAGCCTACAACCAAAGAAGGTGGCGCTGATGTGAATGATCTTACTCCCGAAGAATGGGCTGCGATTAGACCTGAGGATGGCGAGGCAGAAATGGATTGGTGGCATAGAGCTAAGCATAGATTCAGAAATACGACGAAAGCCATACGTGATAGGTTATGGAAAAATCGGAGTAATTGGGGAAGCAGCTCAGTTGAGTATATAGAATTAGTCAATCAAGGTGATGCCGCGGGAACTACGTTAGCAGAAAGGGAAGGACAAGCCACAGAGGCCTGGGACGAGATCCGTGATAAGTTTCCAGAGGTAGACTCAAAGAAGGCTAAGTTCACCGCTAGTTTGGATGAATATGGTAGGGTCGTGGTACAAATGAATAAGGTGAATGCCAAAGGCCACTTGCTGGATGACTTCGAAGGTTCAAGATTTCCAAAAACGATTAGAGATATTCTGGGACCAACTGCGGAAGAAGTGATTAGTACGAAAGAGGATACAGTCGCTGGAAAGGAGAAACAAAAGACTGACGAAACAAACAAGATGGATTCATTAACTAAGGGGACGCCAAAGTACGAGGTCGCAAAGAATAAGGTAATAGAACTAGAGGATCAAGTACAGGAGCTCAATGAAGAAATCGAATCCATCAAAGATCGTATGTCGTTACGAGACCGCATAAAAGCCATCTTCAAGAAACATGGATTTACGGTGATTGGAGTGTTAGCCGTTGCAGGTGCCGTAATTGCTACTGTCGTTAGTATATTGACAAAAGGCTTGGCTTCCGTTGCTAAGGGAGTTGGTACGGCTTTGAAGGATCTTGGAAAAAAGTTGGCTAACGTGCTACCTGGGGCGATAGGCGCTATTGCGAGTTTCATATTCCGTACCGCTGGAGAAGTTTTCGGCTTCCTTGCCAAGAATGCCTGGCTACTCATTGTAGCTGTGGTCATATTCCTAGTAGAGCAATATAAATCGTCGAAACGGCGCTAACGAAATATCATCCATGAGGCTACGCCGGCCACAATACCCACGATTGCCAAATTGGTTTCGTGACTCGTTGGTGATACACCGCGACTTTGTCGCCTATGTGGCTTATCCGTTGTGGCTCCGCTGTCTGTAGCAGGTTTATGCGTTTTTGGTTTCGAGTCTTCCATAGCAGGTTTATACGTTTTTGGTTTCGAGCCTTCCATGTGGTCTGGTGGCGGAGTTTTTTCATCGAGGTTGATATTATCGTTCATTCCTAAACTTAGGCCTGGCTTATTCGACATTTTCAGGTAGTTGTTATAACCCACTATGCTCTTCTTATTGATATTCATATTGCTGGGTATTAACATACAACCCTTAGCGATCGCTAGGTCGAGACGAGAGTTCGTGTCATTCAGGACTTTGTTATATTGCACTAAACTATCCCAATCCTTTTCCATGATGGTATCTCTCAGCAGTTTTTTGAAGTCTTTCTGGACACCGGGTGACAAGCCTGGCGACCCTACGATCGGGACCGTTCCCACACCCTGGGCTCCTAGGATACAGAACACGTAGACCTTTACAGACGTATTAATTCGGACTACCCCAGCCTTAGTCAGTCCCTTGCCCTGCTGCGGAACGAACCAATTGTGCTGCTTTTTCGCCATTTCATTGCGATAGAACCTCGTCGGAATATCGAGTGGCCCATTCGTATCGAACCCAAACGACTTATCAGTAAATCTTGCTCGGCGCAGGGCGAAGTTAACTTTGGCAACTCCAAACTCTCTCCTGAGCCTGTCGTATACGATGGAGTTCCATGGAACGTTGTTGTTCTTATTAAAGATGTTTTCTCTGGGGAGGGGGACTCCCAATTCGAACAGTAATCGCATGATTGTGTAGTATACGTGGAAGCGGTAAAAGCTACGAATGTAATCAGTGATTGGTGCGTCATCTGAAAGATGGTCATCGAACGACACTCCGCAGCCAGCCGTTGCGCACCAAACTACGAAACAGAATTGTTGCTGCCAATGCCTCATTGGTAGAGCATCTAACCATTCTTGCGCTTTTTCGGACTTATCGTCTTCTTCGTCGTCGTTGTCGTTAATGGTGTCCGTAGGAAAAGCAAACCCCAGCCCTAGTAAGATATCTCGCGGCTCCGACATGAAGAACTGATCCTTCGTTACGTAGATCTTGAGAATTCGCATAAAGGGGTCTATGTCTTTGGCGTCGATATTCCAGGGAACAGCTGGAACTGGATACTTAAAATCAGTCCTTCTGAAGGGAAGTGGAAAACCCACAACTGTCACATGTTTTTGCGTTGTCACGCGTAACGCTTCGTGTAGACGATTTCTGACATCTACTGGTATGATACTACTCATATTCCAATGCTGCCCACCATCGTAAAACATGATTCTAGTCTCGTATGTAGACTCATCATGTATGTCGGATGCCGTTGTCCTAGCTGAGAACTTATCGAAATCCGCATGAGGATAATTTTTCTTGAAGGCCGCTAAAGCCTTCGCATTGCGAGGTGCAATATAGTTACCCCAATCACCTACGAAATGAACTTTATTAGGCATAGTATCACGGGTTTCCTTATCCGCGGCGCCGGGCCAAGCTATTGTCTGAGAAGGATCTGCAAATGGGAATTTCTTCAACCAATCCGTTCGACTCATTCACTTGACTAATCTGTTTGATATTGATACGTATTAAAGTTACGACATATGTTAATATCGTGAAGTAAAGAATATACGTTAGTATCATTGAAGTAAACTTCAGGCTTTAATATGGTAATCTTAAATGTCACCACAACCTCGGCTGACCATACGGTCTACTTCGATCGACCTATTCCTATCAACAATATTTCGCTAGTTGAGGTCACTTTTGAGAATAGCTGGTGGAACCTAGAAACGGAGGCTACGTTCGAGTGGGATACCGGAGGCTTAGGGTTCCCATACAAAATCTATCCGGGGTCTCATAACATACGTAAACTCCAGCCCTTCTTCAATGAAGCTATGTCGAATAAAGTCGTAAGCTTTATAAATAGAAGCGGTAAGAGGGATTGGATCCTAAAGATACAGAAACCAATCAAGTTCAGTAAGAATCTCTGCGAACTATTGGGTATCGAAGGAAATGAAGATGCGGAGGGAAACGTATCGCTAAAAGTTGGACACTACGACCTGGTAATCAAGGATATCCACACAGCGTACGTCCACTGCGATGTGGTGAATTCCGCTTTCGCACTTCTCGAGGGAAAGCGATCGCAAGTCCTAGCTAGCATTGAGATCCGAGGTGAGAGTTTTGCAAAGACAACGTATTCTGCGACGCTCCCACTACCTGTCCGAGCTCTAGGTACAACACGAAACAGCCTTCGTCTGACGATTCGTGATGAGAAAGGCAACGTGGTAGACTTCCGTGGTCGACCCATACGATACGTATTGAAGATTGAGTAAGCCATACGTATAATATGCGATGGCAAGCGATTCGATTCAAACAATTCCAACGGCGCCGATCTATCCCAATCTACGTTCATCTGAAACCGTTTTGTCTGGAGATAGCTTTCGGCTACAAAAAGTATGTGACACACTTGCTGAACTCGAACGGCAGGCAAAGCACTACGAAGTAGTTCGTAAGAAATATGCCCGAGCGCGTGGTATTGTTCACGGGGTTGCTGTGGCCACAGGTAGCTTGAGTGGTGCATTATCCGCTATGGCGTTGGGCTTGACGTTTACAGGGATCGGGATACCTGTGGGTATTTCATTAGGAAGTATTGGGTTTGTTTGTGCCGTCATTTCGGCCTCGATGTCTATCGCAAGTAAGAAACTTGGCATTCGCGTCTCGAAGCACGAAAAGACCGTTATGTTGGCAAAGGCTAAGGCCAATTCCGTGGAAGTCAAAGTCTCAAAGGCTCTAGCCGATGGTAATATTTCAGAAGCCGAGTTCGGAAGTGTTATCGATGAAAGATCGAAATACGAATCACTCAAGCTCGAAATACGACAAAAAAATAGGCAAGAAAGAGGGTCAAAAAACGTAGAAGAACTTCGCTCGGAGATCCGAAAGGAAATGAGAGCAAAGCTTGGCAGTCTAGTGGGATAAGAATCAACATCTCCTATGAAAGAAACCATCACGGAGTCTATTTTAACTTCACTAAGAAAATCGTATAAATTACTGTGCTAAGAACAGATGCTCTTAGTTCGTATAAATTACCGTGTTGTTTTGCGGTCGTATGTAGATTTTTGTCTAGTCACGTCAAACTATGTCACGGGGGCAGGTGAAATAAAAATTGTCTGAGTCGTACGTAAATTTTAGGGTCGCCAAACTTTTTTGCATTCCTTAGCGCCCCAGTTTCACTCGTTCAAGCAAAATCGGGGCGCTCAGGAATTTTAGGGGGAACTCAGGAATGTATGTATTCATCCCCCTTGGCTTACGCAATGGACGTGATTCGTATGTAGATTTCGCCAGCCATAATTAACATACGGCAGCTGCTCTGCCAAACGTAAATACGACTTCCGCTCTCAAAGGACTTTTAGTTATTTAGGGATAGGTTGAAATAAAAAAAAAGCATTTAGAAATAAACTAGTACAAGGTATACATCGCGCGATGTCTGAGACGATAACTTGTAGTTGGTTAATGCGAGGCAAGGACACGAAATGTATAAGGAAGATTTCGAAGGTGTCAGAATATTGTGCTCAACACGACTATCAGATACGAAGAGGAGCCACCCCATTCGGTCCATGTTCTAAATGCGGTCGTGGTTGTCGAACTAGTTACGGACTTTGTACAACGTGTGGTGCACGACGCCAACGTGAACTTAGTGGAGAGAAACGCAAAATCAAGAATCGCTTCTCGAAAGTATTGGAAGAATTGAAGGACCGTAAGACTCATAAAAACATAGAGGGCTTCGCATATCCATGTCGTAAATGCGATCGTGATTGTCGAACTAGCTACAGACTTTGTACAACGTGTAGTGCACCACTACGACGTGAACTTAGTAAAAGAAAATCGCTTCTCGAAAGTACTGGCAGAATTGAAGTACCGTAAGACTTATGGAGACGTAGAGGGTTCGCTAAGGGCTTTCGAATGGCAGTAAAAAAAAAAAAAAGGAAAAAAAAAATGAAGAGAGACGAAACGACAGTCTCTATTCATTTTTTTTTTTTTTTTGCCTCGTTCGTGCAATAATGTTGGCAGTAAGGCAAAAAGAATGAAAAGAGACGAAATAACGGTTTCTATCCATGCTTTTTTTTCTCGTTCATGGTCTACGAAAATCGAATGGATAAATAGATAAAGAATGGTATCGTCGCAATTCTTATGATTTCAGTAGTATATGTGGAGGAAAAATGATATCCGTTTTTGAGAATTCTTGTTAACGTAGTGGAGAGCTGAGGTCTGAACGAAGCTCTCCACTACGTTAAAAAAATTCCCAAAAACGGGTATCATTTTGACTCCACATATACTACTTAAGTTTGTATCTGAAGAATATTTCAGAAATTCGATTTTACGGATTTTATTTGTCATCGGATTCCCATACAAACACTGTATTTCGCGCCATGTTTACACCCCTTTCAAAATGTCGGAATTATAATAAACCGCGAACTGGTCTATTACCTTAAAACTGTAAAGAAATACGTTATTCTTTGTGTACGAGGTTTGTAGTTTCTCAGCTGTAGGATGTCCGGTGTCCGCGGGGAACAGGATATCAGGACACGTGACTTGTCCCTTCGTGTGTACCGACCTTTACGTCTGCGAGCGGGCGAGGCGCGCGGCGTGATTTTTTTTTCATTTGTGTGGGTTGTTCTTTTATCTTTTGTTTTCCATATTGATTTTCTTTGTTTTTTTATGCAACGAGCTCCGCTATAAAGAGATTCGAGGACGACAGTAACAAATCGCATACAAGTGTATCACAGGCAGCTTTAAGCAGAGAGTGAGCCATTATGCACTAGTCTAAATCAACCCCCACCCCCCCCCCCCCCCCCTCCCCCTCCCACCCTGTCCCGGGTTGGGGAAGGAGGAGGGGGGAGGGGGGGGGGGGGGGGGGGGGGGGGGGGTTACTTTGACTAGTGCATTACCTAAAATTAAAAATGAATAAAATACCCTGTCTAGACAGTACAGTACAGGTGAAAATATTTATCGATTTTATGATAATTTTACTTGACACGCGCCATCAACAACATCCGCGCCAAGTGCCAAGGCATTTCATACAATTCTTAGTAAGGGGGTCGGGACATGCCTTCAACGGTAATATAGTTGTTTTTCCCTGGTAACGCCGAGAAGATATGCCACATTCCCTCGTTGAATATACACAAAATGAGCACTTGATCAAGTCCAAATCCATCTCGTGGATAGGGCGGGAAATACACGTGCAGACGTTACACGCAGTTCCTGTCACGCAATTCTTGAGATATCATATCACTGAAGTGATTTCATCTATTTCGGTGATACCACATTTGATTTCATGGATTATACACACATTTTGGTATTTCAACGGAACGAACAGAATATTATGCACAAGATTGAAACAAATTGAGTCCGTAACAAGGTAGTAACGACATCAGAATGGCTTCCCGTTGCTGAATCTAAACGGTTCTAACTTGGCCAACTATTCGATGAGCATATAATAAAGGGCTTCCAAGAAAACGAAACCATTAGGGTTTTTTTATTATGAAAAGAAAACATCGTTTCTTTACAGAATAAAAACTAAAAACTTGAATAGAGAATCGGCTGAAGAACCTAAATACGACTGTACGTGCATTTTCTACTTGTCACTCATTCACCCCGCTACAGAGGCTCGCAAAATTCAGAGTGACTCGCCGGATTAGAAGCTGTATTTAAAGCGTAGCGTAGTTTGAAATCCTCTATATATCATATTCAAAGAAAATTCATTGTCTTTGATCCAATCAAACAATTTTAAACGAAGATACTGCCATAAACTATGAGTACCTATTTTTCAGCTTTGACTCCGTCAAACTCGACAATAATTCAGTCACTTTAGACATCTGCATATCGGGTGATGGACTTGGTCACCCTTCAAAACTAAAATAATATTGAAAATGAATGTGCATTCGAATTCTTAAAGCAATTATTGGCAGAAAATCTGTTAAGTTCACCGTATTTTCGATTTTAATGGGAAAAAAATCGCCGTGTCGCCATATCGTCGTTTGTTTAATAACTGAACATTGCGGATTTTGAGAGTGCGTAATATCTAACCCAGCATTAACTTTACAGAGATTTTTTTTACCAGATGCAAAGATCTATTGTAAGTCAATCTAGGAATATTTCTAAATTCAAAGAAAAGAAGGCCGCAACTCTGCAAACGGCCATTGCCAGACAGCATTTATCGGGTTTTAAAAAGACCTATTAAAGTAGCGTTAAATAAAAATTCGACAGAAGCGACAAAATATAAATAAAATTAGTTGATTTTGGTTTTAATATGCTGACGGGACTTAGTACTAAAGCAGGTAAAAATATTATCTTTCTACTTAAAATCATTTGCGATTGCGACATGTTACAACATAAGGTATATTTTGCTCTGATTTTGAGCATTTCAGGGGGTCAAACAGTTTGATTGTCATATCTCAAAGGCCTTTTACATTTCAGCCAAACTATTTCACATGGGACATTAGCTAGTTAAGATATAAATGTGTGCCAAGTTTAAAGGAAATCGGAGAGGTGCACTGTAGACTCGTCTGCATGGTTTTCACATGGACCCTCTCTTAAGTAGTGCATTATGATTATTTTCAGTTCTGTTTCATGAGATTCATAAATATTTCAATATAAATTACCCACTCTGGTATATATGTTGGGCACCACAGACGAAATGATAAAACACCGGATCTCCTAGCGTGTAGGATCTGATCAGCAATATATATATATAAATAGACAAGAAAGGAAAGGCTGATTCAACGGTAGAGAGTTTTTTCTTCCAATATTCCACATGGAATGTACACATATGTGTTCGGGCTACCTGTGGTACACAACAGCAGACTGGGTTCTAGTCCTAAATAAAATGGCGGATGCTACAAAGCCATCTGTATAAACTATAATGGGTAAATGTTCTTTCGGTGTAAAATCGACAAGAAGATAATTATCGTAAGTTGTGGCTTCGAGACCATGACAGAGCTGGGGAGGAGAGCACAAATAAGGCTAGAATCAGGTATGCATTTATCGCTGATTCATCCTTCGTATTACTAATTTCTCTTATTTTGAAGTTGATTGTTAATTAGTTTTTGTTTATTGCAAAACCATAGGCATAAGTGACAAATAAATTTATCACCCAGTTATTTTAGGGCTATGTTTCTCATTCCTGTCCGTTATTTGTCCCGTTATTCTGCACACGATACAGATTGCATCTGGCGTTGATTGTTTATTTACGTTGGACCCGGGCGTTGGGAGTATGTTACTTTGGCCTCACTGCTCCTAAGCTGAATAAACTTTACAAACTTTTTAGTCCCCAGTTGTATTTCCAAATGACTGATCTACAAAATAATAACTCTCTCATCTTCTACAATTTCGCCGCATCGATAGTATTCGAATGTCATTTTACCCTAAAATTTGACTTTTTGAAAAATAATTTCGGAAGTCACTTGTACATGAAAGCCTTACTCCTTGAATACTGAATATTTGTTGGCACTTATATCATAATTAAATTGCAATTGGTCTTGTTTATGCTGTAGAAACGTTTTGTGTATATAGCTTATATGGTTTGTTCAAAAATATTCTGTAAACATGACTAAAAATACATAGTGGAAATACCCCTCAAACCGAGGCAGTTCGTACTGACCCCCATATCTCTTACAGTTTTTGGAATTTTTTCCAAAATATTCTACCAAGTCTAATGCCAGGCCAATAGTAACATATGTGCAAAATATGAACAAAATCTGAGATGTACCATGTAGACTCATATTTTCAGGGTGCATGGTTTTCACATGGATGCCCTCTTAAGTGTATATTGTCATGTGTCAGGTAGTGAAATCAAGGTCTGGATTCTAATTTGGTTAATTTGGTTAGAGAAATCAAGGTCTAGATTCTACCATGGTAATTGTTGTGTGTCAGGTGATTATCCAGTGCCTTTGATCATTTGTGTTCTTATATTAAATTGTGTTTTCAAACTCAAAGGTTTGATAACAATCATAAATAAAATGGTGATTCCAAATGGTGATTCCAAATGGCGATTCCAAATGGAGATTCCCAATATTCTTAATTTGGTTAGTGAAATAAAAAAATTAACACATATGTATATCAAAATATTGTTTTTACATATAAGATTCAAAATTGTTTCCCAATATTCTTGATTTGGTTAGTAAAATAAAGGTCTGGATGTCTGGATTCTACCATGTCCCGAGGCTGTTACGAGCGAAATCATGTTGATAAACCCAGGCGAAAAGGTAAGACATGCTCCTCACTAACTGAGAGGTGTGAAGACATTTCCTTAAAACAAGGCTTTCAAACAATACAATGAACTTATTACATAAATTTTAAAAGCCCAAGGCTGCGCATATTCAGTTTTAGAAAAGCATGATAGGCAACTAGTTCCTGTAAAAACTAGTGTTGGTCTGCGTCGGCGGGGAAGATAAACACTGGTATGTAATCAACTAAAGTCGATTGAGGTATGCTAACCGCCGTGGAAAGCGAGTAGCAGCTGACGTTTCGAGCGCTAGCCCTTCGTCAGAGCAAAAGAGGGAATTGTGGGTGGGGAAACGGTTTATATAGTGTCGAGTGCATGATTACCGCTGAAGAAGCATGAGAAAACATGAGAAAGCATGAGGACACATGAGAAAAGCATGACCTGGTGCACATTTCGCAAATTTTGTTCGTGCTGCACTGCTGGCCCAAAAAGGTCAAAGAACGACTTGATAAAGCAGTAAAAGTCAAACATATGTACAAAAATACCGTCACAATTATCTTACCGTGATCCGTTCTCGCTTGTCCTTATGATTTCCAGTAATCAGCATAGTTTGCAAAGGATTTTTACGGAAATATTCATCAAACACGAGCACACTTTCACTCTCACCCAATCTCGTACCCAGACCCCATTTGTTTCTTACTGCGCATGCTCGACGAAAAAATAGGGCTCTGGAATAATCCGATTTTCGTATATTCTGATTGGCTGTTCTGAACAATGCAATTTCACCGGAAGTCAAACATAAAGCATTTCTGGAGGGTTGATTTATTTGGACAAAGGCATTGGAAATTAGGGCCGGGTTATCTAAACGCTCAAAACCGTTGGATTTTATCTAAATGGATGCCGCTAAAAAAAATCAGGGATTCTTAGATATTTGCTTGTATCCACTCGGGAGTTCATATCACTTCATCGCCAACACACATCGCACACAGTACATGAATTCTCAGAATTCGAAAATCGAACTCAACTGGATATAGCCGAGGGATTTACCGTAACAGATAGATAGTACTATACATTCCCATATTAACAACAATGTTCGTAAGTGCTCTATAGGCAGAAGTGGCGTTTTCAGATTTCGTAAACTTGTGAACAGGCGCTGATCGCTTAAATATAAGCGTTTGTATGGGAATGTAACGAACTCCAGCTTTCAAGGAGCTAAAATACGAGAGAATCGTAAGTAAAAAATGCCTTAACTTCCTTCTACCGTGTATTCAGTTGCTGTTTGTGTGGTCATCTGGCTCAGGTAAGGCGATTTCAGCGAGTTTTCGATCCCCATGAATCCTCTTGTGCACTCAGGAATCTGTGATGTCTGATATCCATCGCACGATAAAGAAACACGAGCCAAATGCATGAAAATAAAGCCTTAAAATCCAACCTAAAAACGGCAGAAGATGAAAGAGACTCCCTAAGGCTTGCCCTGACACTAGCAAGCAAAAGATCACTATATCAAGATACCGGGTGAACGTCCAAATCCAAACCAAAACCTAGGCCTGAGGCGCTGTGCGAGAATCGAACCCGAAGAAACGACTTCTCAGTGACGTAGTGATAAGCATGCGCAGAGTCAACGGAAGTCCGTGATCGGATTATTCCAGAGCCCTATTTTTTTGGCGAGCATGCGCAGTAAGAAACAAATGGGGTCTGGGTACGAGATTGACCCTCACCACACGAGATTCGAAATCACAGTTAACGCATGCGCATACGTTTTGCCGCGGTGTGCAGATGCAGATCCGGCCAACCTCGTCCCCAGGGTCCTCTCGGTCAGATCCAAAATGGCGGAGATCCGGCTAGTTTTCAACCTCGTCCCCAGGGTGTTCTTGGTCAGATCCAAGATGGCGCTTGGATATGACCGAGAAGACCCTGGGAACGAGGTTGGCTAGTTTTCGAACTCGGATTGTGGGCTTCCTGTGGCTGGTGAAGAGGGAGATTGGAGTCGAGATCCAATCCCCCTCGTCTTCTATTTTGGCACAGGAAGCCCAAAATAGAGAGGTTACAACGGGATAATAGTCAATAATTACCTATGGCGTTATATCACCGTCAAATTCAAGTTTAGCTTGCAATGTTCAAGCGTACGATTAAACATTGTTGTTTAATAGCATTGCGACGTTCCAGTTATACAATTCAACATTGCTGTTCGTGATGCGAACATCGCGCGATTCTGAGACAAATCCTAACCCGAACCACAAACCTAACCCTAACCATCGGTCGAGTTCACGCGGGTAAACGACGGGTTCTCACTCACCTAGAGCTAAGGGTTCACAGGTAAACAAAAACAGAAGGTAAATGAGAGAAAAAAAGATTTTTGAGCGCTCCTACTCGGGCTCGAATTCGAAACCGTCTGTGTGTAGTGCTTGGTAGTGCTGACGTCATGGCCACTACCGTAAGCTGCAGAACAGGAGCAGGACTAGCCTGCGTAGGCTTGCGCGTCTACCGCCGTTCGGAATTTGACAAATGTTTATCTGGCTTTAAGAATGTCATTCGGTTTCATTTGCGTTCTAGAATTAGCGATTATTGATAATTGAAGGGCAAAAGCCAATTACTGATTATTGGTAATTATAGAGCGAGGACATGTTGCAACGCTTATAAAGTATTCCACGCAATAACGTGCAATAAGATTGTAAATATTTGAAATGGAGCAAATTCGAATTAAAGATTATATACAGCACGTACTACTAACAACAACAACAACAACAATTATTTTTTCACTCTTAAAGTTACAAGTAGTAAATCATAAATAAATAAAAGACTGAGTAGGAGGACCCGAAAAAAACCAGGAAAGCTATCTAGCCGGGACCCCCTGATATCCACCGGATACAATAAACTAGTTTGGTTCACTGGATAGGATCTATCCAGTGGTAGCAAGAATTATATACTAATAAATAAAATAAATAAATATTTTATTTGTTATAGCAGGCTGAGTATTACAGGTTACAGCTGGTGGGGGCCTGCTTTTACTTCTCACACACTCCAGTGAATCGCTAATTCTACAGCAGCCTGCTGGCCATTGCACTAACCACACACTCAACATTGTAAACTGCGTGGCTGCCATTGGCGCCGAAATAGCAGTCCGAAAAATTCACTGACGGGATATGTCAGTAAAATGTAAAGCGCCATGATGCTGTGGTATATGGCGCTACATAAATATGGCCTATTATTATTATTATCTGTTTTGTACGCACTCGACTCACGGTTGATTTGTACGGAGGGAGGAAAGCAGGAGAACCCAGAGAAAAACTCTCGAATGCAGATAAGAAATCAACAACAAACTTATTAACTCACATATGGTGCCCGAGCCGGGAATCGAACCCGGGACCGCAACGGTAAGAGGCGAGTGTTTTACCGGCTACGCCAACCTGCAAGCCCCACCTTCTAAACAACCGGGTCTAGGTGTCAGTGTGTCAAAACACAGCACTACGTAAGTGTTTGAATGTCGTTAAAAGTCCTGAAGGCCATGTTAGGACATTAACGGATACTTTGATAGGAATGTCAAACGCATATTCAGTAAAAGTATACACGCTGGCGAAGGGCTAGCGCTCGAAACGTCAGTTGCTACTCTCTCAGTATGAATATTTACTTTGCGGCACTGTTTTCCATTTGCAATAATTTGAGCAAATGTTCATCGCAAAGTCATCATGTGTATTTTGGCGAGCCTATAGGCGAAAAATATGAATCATTAGCCAACTAATACGTTTTTATAGTATCAGTCTTACACTGTTTCCGTTCTTGTGCATATTGCGTACATTCTTTGCACATAATAAATGCAGATATTACATGGCCGATATACAGTTTCTCCAAGCAGCCATGTATATAATGTACTTTTTATTACTGAGATGAAAACCGTCGAGTGAGTATTTTCATGTATAATGTTGAATATAAGCAAATCACCAACATTTATTTCAAAGCCTGTCAAACCAAGTCAAAATCAAACAAATTTGCTCACGATGGCGATGTCTCTATTTAAATGTATGTTTTCCACATTTTAGAAACATTACGAGATAAAAAAGAGCAAATCAGACAAAATAAGTATTGGTCTGTGAAGTGATATTCCAAACGTGTTGATAACAATCATGTATATCTCCACTGGAGGAAGTGTGAGATCATTTTTACGATTTTGCTATCAGCCGGTTTACCCCTGACTACCTTGTAATAAATAACATCATTATCATCTCTCTGACTGACTAAATGATTGGTCGATAACACGACGTGATCGCATATCAAAAACTCTGTTCATTTCAAGTCGAAGGGAATGATTAGGTCAATAATTTATAGACCAAGGCTTCCCACTGTATCGATCGGCACTGCCAGGCATTACATATTTAACAAAGTGCATTGCTGCTACAGTGTATTCCAGGGGCGTAGGGAGGTCCTGAAAATTAGGAGAGGGGGTGACAAAATGATGAATTCTGAGACATTTTCATTGATAACTTCTGTCAATCTCTCTTCTGGAACTGAGCTTGGGGGGGGGGGGGGGGGGGGAGGGGTTGGGGGGGGGGGGGGGGGGGGGCTGTCACCCCTCGCCTCCTCTCTCCCTAAGCCACCTGTGTGTTTAGTATACCCTAGGGGAATTGTTACGATTTATCTTCATTGTACTATAATCCCTCGAGATTGCTTTGCATATCAACAACGATGCTACTGATCCTACCACTATGGCTATCATAATTCATTATATTGCAATCCCCCGGCCTCAAGACTCTTGCATATCGACAACAATGCTGTTGATACTATAACTAGGGCTATCTTCATTGTATTGTAATACCTCGAGACTATTTTGCATACCAACAGCAAATGCTGCTGCATGGTCCTAGCATGCACTAGAGCTATCAGATCTTCATTGTATTGTAATCCCTAGAGGCTGTTTTGTATATTCTATGGTCCTAGCACTATATATAGAAGATATTACACGGTGGTACGGAGATATTAAGTTTATCCTCGAGATCTAGAGTCGAAAACATTTTACGAGTGAGCGCAGCGAACGAGTGAGATGTTTTGGACTCGAGAGGATAAACTTCATATCTTCAAACCTGACCGCGTAATTTTCTTTTTATTATATGGACAATTAAACTGTTCTAAGAACTCCTATCTATTCATTTGACTTACTGTCACTACAAACTTCTTAGGTCTACTTCGGGTCCTAAAGTCGCCTTAAATCGCATTAAATCGCATTAAGTCGCTTTAAGAGGGTATACAGCAGTTACTCCTTATAATCAGTTTTGCTTAAGTCGCCTTAAGGTTTCCGCCTATGAAATAACCTCTCGACTACGCATCATGCCATCAGTAAACAATCTAAGTTAATAGTTTAACTCCTTTTATCTCTGAATGTTCGTGTTAAGCTTTGTTTCCGAGTCTAACACTAAACATACTTACGTACTCCAACATTGAATAACTCACACAGAAAACATCGATAACAATTAACGATATAAAAGATATCTAATCAAGTAACTCCCTCATCTTCAAATGGATTTGAATAACATTTTATTTAATATGTCATTGATTACAGCATGGAGCTAATTTCCAATAAATTTAAAGAACATGAGCTTTAATGCTTCCTTTAGGACTGGCTACCCTTTGTAGACGTGTAATGATCAGAGTTTACCGTCTAGTCGAGTTATACTGATGTAGCCCTTAATATTCACTTCTTTGTAGCGTTCAGTAGACAGTTGTTAAGAGCGAAAACGTATATATTAACTTTCTCAAACCTTTTCTAGTACTTTTGCGATAATCTAAAAGAGGACTGATGGTAAATATGATTCATCTAGAGTTATTTGAACTGAACTACCTGTTGTAATGGACCTCTGGCATTAAACACAAGCTTCTTCTCATAATTCGAATTCTGCATGGTTCCACTGCATGTTTTAGTTAATTTTAATGCAAGGACATACGGGGTTTAAACCTATGGACATATTCATTTGGTACTGAAACCTATGCATGGACATATTGGTGCTATTCACCTCCGAACGAAGCAGCGATCACCTCGCGCGAGTTTTTGTCCATTTGACAGAAAATAAAATAACTATTTGGTGCTGGCTGTTCACTTGCGTGGTATATAATAAAACAATTATTCACCTCAGTGTCAGTGAATAGTGGTGGATATTTACCGAGCCGCGAACACTATTCACGTCCAATTCGGTGAATAATTGTTCAATAGTCCATTCTTGACTTTAAACATAAAATTGGCTACTCCTGTAGACGTTTAAATATTGTAGTGTACAGACTCATCATCCGGGTACGTAAAAGTAACTCACTATAGGAACATTATAGGAAGAGTTCCAATCGCAGTAAACTGCTCTCTTAACCATCTTTCGCTGACTCGTTCTAGTTTTCTATCATCCGATGGTCGGCAAAATGCCATACAAGACTGCAATATAAGGTATGGCAAGTTGGCGTCTTGTATCAGTCCTGAGCTTAGCTTCGACTGGGATGAAGTTCCTCAGTGTCGAGTTCGTGGTAAGTTTGATATTTCGTTTTCTAGTTGAATGTATCGCAACCAAACTTTCTGTGCTGATACAATGATAGCATACCTATGGTATTCGAGTGAATTTTAAAGCGTCTGTGTGTGGAGTCTGGCGAAGTGCCGTATTTGTCTGTAAAATGTGAAACAATGAAAGTAATGGCGCGTGTTTATGTTTCATTAGAGCGGTCGCTAAACGAGAATCCACGTAGCTAAGACTTGTCTTAATAATTAGATTAAATAACTTCTTGAATTCCTTCTTAGAGAGTTACTAGGGAATAATAAGAGCTAATCGATATTTTCTGGAGATATATATTCGCAACACTGCTCCCGGCGCCAGACTTTATGCATACCAAATCCCTTAGTATAGGCACAAAGCAATTATAAACACCTCAAAATTCGCTCGAATCCTATAACAGTTCAGTCTATACACAGAAATTTTCCTTGCGATTCATTCGGAATAGAAAACGACGGACAGTCGTGCAGTCGGCGGTCGAACAACGTCAGTCGATTGACATACAGAATTCCGAGAGTTCGCACTTCATTTAAATCAGGTATAAGATCATTCAGAATCAAACAGCTAGTACTCGACTACCGACTACATAGAAACATTCTCAGGTGAAGAAATAGATCGGTGGTGAAGTTCACATCAGCTGGCTAGCACCCAAACCCCACTCATGTTTATTACGCCGGATGGTCCCGTGCTCGAGGCGTGGTGGGGGAGTGGTACGGTTTTGAATAAACTGAAATTAAAAAATGTGGCAACACGTGCCGATTTTTTGATTTTTTAAATTAAAATCTGGGCGATTTTCAGAAACAATATTATGACAACCCGGTTGTATAAGCCTTTTATTCTCAAACCGGATCTAGTTTTATTCAAGTGCTCTTAGTTTACGACTTTCTGGTATGGAGATTAGAAGAGTCGATGATTAGGTAAACTTGAGTAGCTACAAATAGCAATGATGATTATTATCTTTATCACCCGCGCGCTACTCGATTGTTTGGTTCGACAAAAACCATAACAGTTGACAAACGGAAGGTAGATCGATAACAGAATTGCATAACATGTTCCGTTATCCCACGCAAACACCATCATGTTGTTTTGCTTTTGTGACTATAAAAGGGAGCACGACTTCGCACACTCAGTTATTTATTCTACAATTTCATACAAAATTTATTTATTTATCAGTGACTTCGTCGCTTTACTTGGCCAACACGATGAGTTGTTTTAGCTCCGCAGTCTTCATTCTTGGTGTAGTATCTGTGGCAAGCAGTGTTCCAATGCACCGAGAAGAATATCCGAGACGCGAAGAAAGATTGGTGAGTAAAACATTACAGTTATTGAATATGTATGTATGTCTTCACTGAACTAACATAGTCCTGTAACTATACATAAACTGTGCTAATGATATCACAGCCCGTAAGATTGCAATATATTGTACTTGTTTTCCTTAGCTTTTGTTATAGTTCAATATTTGAACGTGCTAGATCGTGCCGGCTAATGTCTGTCTGGTACTTTTTAATTCCCTGCCCACCCCCGCATCCCAACAAATGATATCAAGTTTTTCTTTGTTATTGGCTACCTTGTAAATACAAGATCACGGCACATATGAAGTATCCAAGACCAATATCACATTATAGCTACCTTTCTTATTAATTAACAATAAACTAAGTATGCCCGTAAAGCATTTTTCTTTTTTCGTAACATTCATGTATGAATGCGGTGTTTTTTATTCTAGACATGGCGGAGGATTTATCAACATTTTATAATGCTTGTCGCGCGGATGCATTGAGAAGTAGTTAATATAAAGACCATGTTTTTGCTGGAAGATATTTGAGAACTTTGTTTTCATGTCACCGTATAAATTACATGTTGTTAGAAAGTGTATCTCGTCTTCTATATATCTTGTACTTTAGTGTGGGCATGTTCTGTCTGCTGGGGGTTTACACGGTCCGTTTATAACCGGATCTCTTTCGATGCGCAGTACATGATCGCCGATTCTTAGCCTTGTCAGTACAGTACTGTTTTCTATATTAGCTACTGCTTCCTCAACAAGAAAAATCCCACATATTTCATTTCTAAGGGTTCAATTTCAACAACAACAATAAATTGTTAATTTTAAAGAACCCCTCAGGTATCCAAGAACACACCCTCCCCTCCCCCCCAAAAAAAAACAACAACAACAAAACAAAACAAAAAACAGCAACAGACAAAATAATTTTAACATTTTAGATCCCCTATGTTTTCAAGTACCCTAACTATATGTAATCGAATCCTTTAGACTCACTGGATGCAATGCGATAGTAATGGTGACTGTAGCGAGGACGAGTGCTGCGTGCCGCTCCACAAATCTAAACTCAAAGTATGTAAGAAGAGGCCGGCGCTCGGAAATCGCTGTGTTCCTTCTTTGTTGGTAAGGGGCTGAGAGTGAACCATAATTCTTCTAGTGATGTATGTATTTTAGTTAATCTTATTCATAATGGGTACCTCCTAATTTCTATAATTTGGAGTGTAACTGAATGTGAAGAGCTAAATGATGAAATATCGTATCTATAGGATAAGTGATATCAAATGATATGTTGGGATGTAAGGTAACAGAAAATTGCTGTTGAGATGATAGGCGAGGCGCCGATAATTTTTTTTAAATAGGGATCTCTTAAATTTCAAACTACTGAATAACTTGGCAGCAATACAGCACTCAAATTTTACCAAGATCCCTGACATGGTCTTTCACGTAGACAGTAATGTTAGTCAGTTTTCTGTCCATGTGGCTTATTAAAATTATCGAAATGGTGAAACTCCACTCACTTTGAATAAGGTCGATCGGTTCAACTTATAGTGTAAGCATAATCTAAAAAATAATTAAACATAAAGTGGTGAGCTATAAACTCACATACGGCTCTGGCTTTGTAAGGATTTGTTTTCATTCTAAAATCAATGAATTGACCAATCTCACTAAGAGTGCATGGATACATTATTAAACACTTAATGACTGCATGGCCCCGAGGGAAACAGTGAGTTTTGTTTCTCCGAGATCCTCGAGTTTTCCGAGATTTGTTAAATAGCAACAATTATAAAATTCCTTTTGCCTGAGTTTTAGTAAACATATTTTTCCACAGGCAGCCCAAGCTCTAAATATCTAGCTAATACTTACAGCGTTTGTATGGGAATTTCAACGAGTTAGAAATACGAAAGAATTGATGAATAAAATGCCTTACCTTGCTTCCATACTGTATTACTTGCTGTCTGTGTGGTAACAGGGTTGATATGAAGCGATTTTAGCGAGTTTTCATTTCCTCTGCTCCCTACTCGCTGTGATTTTTCTTGTCCCGCCTTTATCTAACGTGGCGCGCGCGTCACGTCATACCAATCTTTACGTGCCGGTTACAATCGAATTGTTGCCACGTGATCCCGAATCAACCAATGAGAGCGTGGGTTGCATCTGGAAAACATGGCTACGTAACAATGGATTTTGACGACTGCCATGTAACCTTGCATCAACCACGCTGCACGTTCGACGAAGGAGAACGCAACCTAATCTGGTGACGGGTTCCCTGTGCCTGTGTGTGACGTGTTTGCCGGTAGCCAAAAAAAAGTTCAGAAAAGGTTTTTTTCGTAGGCGTATTACAAAATGCCTCGATATCATGAACGGCGGGGGAACTGGTAACTATATACACGATGCTCGGAGCAACGTCGAGTATAAGTGTCTTTATTTTTTTCCCAATCCAATGCAATAATGTTTAAAAAGTTAGCAAGCACGATATATCAAAGCCTGTAGCATCCGACAAAGTCTGATGTCCAAACTATATCAAGTCAAACATGGTCTGTTTTGTCGGCGCGGTCGTTGAACAGAGAACTGAATCGAATCAAGTGCTGTCCATACATACAGATACCAAAACTACAAACAGTAAGATGACCTGGCCGAAGAGAAATCTAGGTCTGAGTTTTCTAGATACCCGTAATCGCCGTATCTTGTATGAGTTGCGACACTGTGTACATCAGTTGGTTATACAAATATTCAACACTAACATATTCAGGCAGAGAGTTAATCTATAACGACATTTTGATATGCCAAGGAACTGGAAAATCAACACAGTACGAGGTGAGGGAAATTTAAAGTACTGAGTTCATTGCTGTGTTCCCTAATCGATTAATCTACACTGAATTTCTGACGGACCTGAAACAAGGCTGATCAAAGCCAGGACCCGGCTACAACATTGACCATAAATTATTCTGCAACTAAACAATGGCAGCCAACCTTGTTTTCACTTGAAAAATACTGTGACTGATCTAAGGAACTGCATGGGGTGTACTCAGTATACACATGCATATATATTTTATGTTCTACACTGGAATGTACTTAGTATTGTGGGAACTGAAATGCAGTTTATACACATCTGAATAGCAATAGCTAGCTAATAGAGTTGATTTGTGTTCTACGCTAACTCCAATTATTGCTGTACACTGTATACCACACAGACAAATGTGCTATGAATTAATGCTCAAATGAATGCCATAGCCATATAAATTAAAACACACATGTATACATGTAGCCACATAAGCATTGCATCCAATGATTTAATGTTACACAAAGATAATTACAGTTTTATACCCAGATGCATTCCCTTGTATATTAACTTATAAGTCAATACATCAAAAATTTCACATTAGTTAAAAACAAGCATTTTTGATCAGGATTACTTACACCGTCAACATCATTGCAGCAATCTTTCAGCCGTTTGTGTTACCACAGTCCTTTCTCTTACAAAAAAATATGTCGAACGCACATTCATAATCTACGATTACTACTAGTTGTAGGGGTATATGCAGCGTTTCTGTACCTTCAGTCAATATATGTAATCCAAGCTTTTCAACACTCACTCTTCACTGCGTAAAATTTTAAAACTTACAAGTAAGTAATAACCGTTTTCATCTCATTATTTTCACAGCCTGCGATTAGCAATGTCTGCTCCTGTTCTCTTGGACTAACTTGTGCCCTGACATCAATCGATAACATGGGAAGGAAGGATAAATTCCAATGTGTCTTAGTTCCAGAATTTGAAAGAGAATTCGGCACTAGAGCTAACAGATTTAATTAAGCTTTCGAGATGGCGACTACAATGATATCTGTGCGGTAAAGATGCATGCAAGGGCACCCAACGAGTACTTTTTGAAATTCGTTGTCCGCAGCTTATCTAGCCATTTTAAGGCGCCTATACTATGTCTTTTGACGTATTCTAGAAAGCTATTAGCTGTTCGGATTTTCTAGGTGGAAATCGGGTCAACCGAAAATACTATGGCAAAATATTCCCGGCCTACGAATTTGTTAGTAGTCTAGAACATAACAAGAATTTTCTAGCCCAAGTAACTTCATGTTGCAAAGTTTTGTGTAGGTACGAATTTTTTAGGGATTCTTTTTTCCTGTTCTGACTCTATTGATCAGACGAATTGGGAAGTACGAATATTTTAGGGAAAACCTTTTAGTCTCCCTCCCTAGGGATTGAAAACAAATTTTCTAGCCAGTATTTCAGAAAACAATTTTCTAGGGACAATTTTTTCAAATTCGAAAGTTTTAGGCTAACTTACTCTCCCGAACAGCTTTTTAACCGAAAACTTCGTTGGGTGCCCTTGAAGATGGTCTAGATATGGGTGGATAAAAAGGTCTGACAAAACCGCCCAGAACAACAAATCAAATAATTTGATTAGGGTAGGCATTGCTTATAATGTTATACTGTTGTTATGTCGAAGAATTAGAGATTGAATAATTTTAAATTCCCCAGCTGTTTTGTGAGTATCGGTACAACCACCTCTGAAATTGTTGTAATGTTGTACGAAATATTGCAGCGCGTGTCAACTCTATTTCAAAGCAACTGCTGGCCGCAAAGTTGAGTGCAATGTTGCAGCCTCGTATCCGTACCTTATTCTCTTTATTTAAACGATAAACTACCATCAGTCAGTACCAGTTCGATTACATTTGTTTTGAAATACCAAACGTTTGCTCTATCTGTCCTTGTTTTAAAGATATCTTGATACAATTGTCTACTTCTGTTTTTCCACTTATGATTAACGACACAACAACTTTGACATAACAAGACAAACGTACTATTTAAGAATATTTCCTACTCCCCAAATGAAAACAAGTTGGGAAATTGTTTTCTAAAAAAGCGCGAGAGGAAAAAATAGAAAACCACTGAGAGCCTAGGTAACTCGTAAATGAGAAAAAGATGAAATATCATAACATCAAATGTTGCTATACTGGCCTTGGTCGTCCAGAGTGAATAAAGGTACCTGCACACGCTGCAATATTGCGCGCAGCATTGCCGGCAATGTTGCAGAAGTAGGATGGAGTTCTACTTCGGCAACATTGCGCGCAACGAATTGCACCGCGTGAACAACACTTACTGGCAATATTGCTCACAATGTTGCAGCGTGTTTCCGTACCTTAACACTCTCCATCGGAGAAATTCCTATCCAATGGACAGAAAAGTTGATTTCGTACTATTTTTTAAGGAATGCAATATTAACTAAGAGGGAGACAATTAAGGTACATGCTATCTGTAGTAGCCATATAAATTATTGGCTAATCAAGACATGTAGCAGTAACTTATAATTATAGGTAAAACTAACTAGTTTTAGTATATACCACACAAGTGACTGATAATGCTTGCGCGCTCTGATTGGCTACTGAGGTGAATAACAAAGGATATTCACTTCCGGATCACCTCGCGCGATTGTTCATTTGACAGAAAATAAAATAACTATTTGGTGATGGCTATTCGCTTGTGTGGTATATACTAAAACAATTATTCACCACAGTGTCAGTGAAAAGTGGTGGATATTTACCGAGCCGCGAACACTATTCACCTCCGTTTCGGTGAATAGATTGTTCAATATCCATTGGACAGGGATTTATCCGGTGGATAGCATTTCAAATCACTCTTTGAACAGCCAGGGCCTGAACCTAACAACAGTCAAGACCTAGACGAGAATTGTAAAATATGAATTAAAACCGAGGACAGTTTATAAGTTGACATTAAAATGACCGGACACAGCGAATATAATCTTCTCAAAATAAAAAAACCTGAAAGCAATAAGGTGGTTGTGTCCGGTATTTTTTAAATTGTAACTTCTCTCTCTCTCTCTCTCGTGACTTTTGAAAATTATTCGATAAAAACAGGTTTTTGTCTTTGAAACGTTTCAGCTTCGAATTTTTGCACAGTATAAAAAAAACTGAATATCAAACGGAACCTGAAACAACCACAGGGCTGATCAAAGCCAGGACCGGCTAATCCTCAGATAGAATTGGGATTTAGCGTGTTGGTTTTTGTGGAGAGAGGTGTCTTCATTGTGTCAATCAAATTTAACGTGTTGGTTTTTACGGAGGGAGGTGTTTTCACGTGTCTTCAATGAACTGAATCAGCAAACTAGAGAACAAATGTAGCTATCTGTAAACTAAGATACAAGTAGCACTTTGTTGTGGCTGCAACGAGACCCCGGGAACGAGACCTAATCGCTTAAAATCGTGCTTTTGTTACCCCCAAAACAAATGAAACAACAACAGCAAGTGAACCAATGCCTAAGTATGTGTCTAAAGCAGATTTCAATTCGTGGGGCAAACTACGGCATACGCATATCTGTATCCTTACCGTAACCGTACTGTAACTTACCGTATTGTATCTCTGTATTTTGATTGGATCAGCAGGACACAAACAATAGGGAAACCATTTCAAAGTCACGAGATGCCGTACAGTAACCGTGCCGTAGTCAGTGTCGTAGTTTGTCCCACTCACTCACGAATCTCGATTATTTCACAATCGAACGAAGGAATTAACTTATCACTTGAAATAGACTGTTGAGAAATCAGTACACATTACACACTATTCGCTCTCTTCTTTTTGACTGAGATCATGATTTGTGTCACGGAGTAAGTCATCTTATTTCCATTATTTTATCTTGTTTGTGTCACTAGTCAGTAACTATTACGTGTTTCTCGAGGTGTAAATCGTGTGAGTACGTATATATAAAGTATGTAAAGAGGTATTATTAGTATTATTATTCACTGTGAGATACCTTTATATTTCCAGTTCGGACAGAGTATAGTTATTTTCAGCGATTTTCATAATATATGAACTGAACAACCTCGCTCATATATGGGATGATTTAAAAATCAAAGAAAGTATGACGAAAATGACTCGTTTGTGCAATCATTTTAATCAAGCATTCAGGGAAGAGACTTTAAGACAATTTAACAGCAACCGATCGAACAATGACTTTCGCGCATGCGCACCACCATGACATAATCCCTTTAAGGTACAATCATGATTCTAGCTAGTACATCAATGAAACATAGATTATAATTATAGAAATCCATTGGATTTGAGCAAAACGATGTTACCTTTCAATGTCTGTGTTTGTTCCTATAATAGTAGCACAGTGAATACGGCATTTTATGATTTGTTATGCCAAAAACTAATAAAAAACTAATTAAGTAGCCAGCAACAAACTAATGTGTAAAATAGTTATATCATTGTCAGACATTACTCTATGTATGTTGAGAACAAATAAAGATTTGTTTACCAACTTTGTTGTCAATTGTTTTATCTGTCTATGGAGTGGCACGAGTCTAAATAAATCCATATTAAGTAAATGGCAAAGAATTCCCACGTTCACAAAAGCTCACCTTCACGTATAGAAACCATTCTCGTTCCCAGTGCCTCCTCAACTAACTGAAAAATCGGAGGCTCTGGTGACGGCTCTGGTAAGACACGGAACCGGATGTCCTAGATTCTAGGACATTGAGACTGCGCATGCTCTTAGCATTCTCAGTAATGGCGGACTTCATCGAAGCTATTCAGTTCGCACTTACAAAGCTAAATACAGTTTTCTTTAAAAAGTAAGCAGTTGCAAGCTATTCGTGTAATTAGTTTAGACCGGTAATTAGTTTAGACCGGTTATGGGAAGTCGTTTATTTACCAAAATTTACCGTTTGTGTTTGATGCACTTCAAGTTCAAGGATCATCCAACTCAATCGTGGTCGTTGTATCTCCCCTGGACGCAATTATCGAGGAGCAAATTTCTAAACTTAGGGCGAAAGGACTTCAGTGTGCTGTGTTGAGGATTGCTGAGGACTTTGAAGTTACGGTAATTTGAAACATCCTGAGAATATGTGCCTTAATTGGCCTTGCCATTGATAACAGCAGTATTGCTGGTTTTCACTCAATCCCCCGAGATTCAAATGACAAAGGGCATGGCGGCCATGTTGGTGCCCCAACAAAAGAAGCTAACGAGCAATCTATTGTTTAAGGGCACCAACATGGCGGCTATGACGTCACATGCAAACCAGCAATATAACAATATACGAGGCTGAAGTTGCCATATTAAATTCAAGCTGAGTGCAAAGTGGATTTGTATTGTACTGGGATTACTGTACCATTATTTTGTATAATTGCCATTGTCTTATTTTTCTACTTTATACAACAAGTAAAGCCAGAGGTTTGTGTAGATAAAAATTGTTTTCTTGAAATGAGGTAATTTCCCTTGCCCCAGTGATGGTCAGGCTACATTGTATAAATTCGATCAAATGTTAAACGCAATTTGTGAACAAGATTTTGAATAACTACTTAAAGTACACATGCTCCAAATAGGAGTCTCTCCTGCTGGTCCTCATGATCAGTGGTTGAATGTTATCAAGACATTTGAAATATGGGTTCAGAAATCAAAGTAAGGGACCGGTCATTATTTATGAAGGAGGGGGGTAGGGGAAAATTATTATTAAAGACAAAATTCACTAAAGCCCCCCTTCTCGTGGAGGTCATATACAATTTTAGCCCACTTGTTTATTAATTATGGCCTCTACATAACTATTTTTACAAAGAAAATAGGACTACATTGCATTATTTTAATTTTGACAAATAGATATTTGTCAGCAATAGATATATCATTACCGAAAATTTGACCAAATCACGATAAAACTAGACTTAGAAATGGCATGAAAAGAAGAAAGCAAGATGGCGCCGGAATGAGGAAAGCCAAAACGCCCCAGGCCTGGACCCAGGCCTCCGCGGTAAGAATGACCTACCAAATAGCCCACCCGCCACAAGGCGACATTACAAGCAAGAAGGCAAAGTGCTTAAAATCAACACTAAATATGTATGTGTACACTTTTCAACATAATGGCAACGAGACTAAAAATAAAAATATGTTATGCTTTTGATATGACTTAAAACATTGTGAAAGCTGTGTTTTCTGGAGTGGGGGAAGTATTTAGACTGATTCTAACATTTTGACACCTTTTCGAAATTCGTACCGCTGGCAAGTTGCATCTGCAGGCTCAACGTAGCCAGTATGGCATGGTATGGCGTATAACATGACATGTATCTAAAAATGACAAATATACGGCCACCTACAAAGTCAATAGGTTATGAACCAAACCCGGTTACAATTTAAAATTTTAAAACCACAGTGTGTTTAGTTTAGATTGAGAGTAAATATATACTTTTGACTTACGCCTAAGCTAACTGTGGCTTTTTGCAAAATTGCTAACATGCCGTGGGACATGAAACAGCGTGTAACAAACACGAATATAGGCCAGAATATATCACAATAACCATGAATGAAACATCTAACTTGAGAATCAACCGGTACAGGGCGATTATGTTAATAATAATTATAATAATATTACAATTTCTATAGCGCTTATACATAAATGTTCTAAGCGCTTTATAATCTAAACAATTATCGAATGCTTAACCTATACATTGCAATAGAATAATATAGCTTATAATACAAATAAGAAAAATAATAATCATAGCTAAACTTGATATAACGAGTTAAAAATAAATAAACACTAATTACAAATCATAAGCAATCTTAAAAAGGTATGGATTTGAAATTATTAACATTCTCAGAAGATCTGATGTTTAGTGGAAGATCGTTCTGCGTGCGCAGAAAAAGCTCGGTGTCCATAGTTCTTTACTTTATAAGATATGCAATTTAGGCGCAAACCAGACTTTGATGAACGCAGTGGGCTTCTTGGTTTGTGCAATTCCAACAAGTCTTGTAGGTAGAATGGAGCTAAATAGACCAGTTCGCGGTAAATTCCGACATTTTGAAAGGGGTGCAAACATGGCGCGAAATACTAACAGTGTTTGTGTGGGAATCGATGGGAATCCGATGCCAAATAAAATCCGTAAAATCGAATTTATGAAATATTCTTCAGATACAAACTTAAGATACCAGGCAAAAGATTAACATATCGAAATTTGAGGAATGTAGCTGTACTGGGAAGCGTGCAATCGTGTTTTCAGTTTTCCATACATTGTCTGTAAATTTTCACGCGGAATTTGATTCGTTTTTATCTGAAGAATATTTCAGAAATTCGATAATACGGATTTTATTTGGCATCGGATTCCCATCAATTCCCGTACAAACACTCTATTTCGCGCCATGTTTGCACGCCTTTAAAAATGTCGGAATTTACCGCGAACTGGTCTATTATGTAGGGTCTTGAAAGTAAGTAAATTAACCTTAAAAAATATCCTATATTGAATTGGTAACCAATGGAGCTTTCTGAATAACCCGTGCAGCAGCGTTTTGTACGTATTGAAGCTTTAAAATCATATGCTGCGGAAGACCAAATAAGAGCGAATTACAATGATCAAGTTTTGAGCTAACAAAAGCATGAATAAGACTAATAAGGTTACCTTACTAGTATCGTATAATAAATATCTCCTGATTTTTGCGATGTTTTTCAAGTGGTAAAATGCTGATTTTACTATAGCATTTACTTGTTTAGACATAATCATAGTACTGTCAAATATAACTCCGATGTTCCTGGCATGGTCTGACAGATATACAGTGTCATCTCCCAAGGTAAGGGAACGTAGTGGAGTGTATGAGCGGAATTTAGAATGCAGCAAAAGAAGCTCAGTTTTATCTTTATTCAACATAAGTTTTTTTATAGTCTAGGGCACGCGAGGAAGAAGTAGAGCCATCCCCCCCCCCCCCCCCCTCTTCTTCTTCTCCCTCTCCCCTTCTCCCCCCCCCCCCCCCCAAGAGCCTGTTCGCAGGCTACATCAATCATAACAAACTGAGTCCTGTTTGCCAGGTAAGATCGAAACCAGGTAAGCGCTTTATTTTAGACTCCATAAATAATTTAAAGCATAAAGGTGTAGTATGACTACATAAAGTGGCGTAATCAAATGAGCTCATTTGGAATTGTTAGTAATAACGATTGGAGAACACGTAAAGTAAGACTGGCTGTTTAACTCTTCTCATCAGAGGTCAAACGTTAAACGATTGTTTAGTGGCCGAAAGCTAAAAAAATTGACAATGTGAAAATGAAATGAAGGCCGAAATTAAGCAGAAGTTGAATTTAGGTACTGAACAACCATATGTTTCAAACTCAAAGGCGCCATGGGTTGACCCTGCATACCCGGTCTATGTTGTGTATCCATTCGTTATTGAGTTGGCACAAATAAGTTAAAAGGTTATGGCGAGCGAAATAATTATCTTACCTGATTATTCTGTGGAAAGGGGGGGGGGGGGGGAGGAGCAAATGCGAGCTAGACACGAACAGAAGACCAAGGCTGAAGTATAAAAGACCACTTGCGGGCGCTGCACGAACGTATTGCGATGAGGTTTCCCAAAAATGATGTGGCTGAGTGAGTTGAGATAGTGGCTGCCAATCGATAATGTTTGTTTTTACGCGAATAAGGCCCCACTTGAGATAAGAAAACGTAAAAAAGATCGTGGCGTTTTAAATTCCGAACTTTAAATGCGACATGTATTGTGGACTTATTTAGTACGCACGTTTTACGAACGTGAAAAAATACGAGACAGCGGAGATCCACATAAATACGGCGATATTCTACCACAATCTCCAATGTAAGTTGTCTGCGGTGGAACAGCTCAGGCCGTAGGCCGTAGGATTTTCTGCAATTACAACACAAAGCCGCAGTACATGATTTGTCTATCTCGTTCTCAGAGGCCGCGCCTTTATTTCGATCAGCATTAACGCAACAGGTACTACGTATGTCTGCTTGTTTATCGTCACTTTTTATCATGTGTTCTGTTTTGTCAATATTTTACGGAAAATAGTATTCCGAAGTCTGACAATTGCGTATTTTATTGACAAATACAGACATGCGTTGACTGTACGATGACGAAAATTAATGATACTTTCGAGTTTATCGTACAGTCAGCAAGTGCCTGTATTTGTCAATAAAACACAATCACAAGTCTCTTTCCCTTTTACAACCGATTTCAGTGTTACGTGCATATATAAGGCAATCAATCGACGCATAGTCATTCGACGCAATCATATATTCGATATGTTTTGTAACCAGGCTCACTTGTTTATCGAATAATTTAGGTCTTTTTCATATTCAAATACTCGACCGACTTTGCCAACATGCATTGCCGACCAGAAGTGGCGGAAATTTGCGCGGAATGATTGTGTCGAATGATTGTCTAATAAAACTTGAAACATCGCCTATGCACGTAGCTGACTGAAATCGGTTGTACTTTTCAAGCTGTGGTCACCAATAAAGCACTGTCATTAGCCAATCACCTGCTGGAATATCTTAATATTAAAAGTGATAATAATAAAATAAAAATCATCAAGAGTGTAATAGCTATCGAGTGCTCGTAATGCCTTTTAGGGGTGGCGAATAGTAAATCCAGACGGCGGGACTTGCGTTTTCAAAATCCGAGCACGAGACTTTAAAGCGATTTGAAAACCTGAGCCCGAGACTTGTTATTGTAGTTATTATGACGAAACACCCAGTACCTTATAAACACATGCGGAGGCCGCCAAAAAACCGTAACTTCAATAAAAGATAATAAAAAGAGTAAAAAGGCGCGACCCCGAGACCCTCTCCAAAAAAAATCCGCGACTGGTAAAGTAAAGAAAAATCGAGACTCCGAGACCCGACCTATATATAAAATCCGAGATTTCGAGACTTTACCGACTTTTTGCGAGACCCTCCGTTTTTCTTGACACCATTCGCCACCCCTACTTTTAGACCGTAAGATGCACGTAGCTGTCACATGATTGTTGACTGCATTGCGTTATCCTACTAAGTGCTTGTTTGAGAATCACATCCAACATACACATCGCGTTTTTGATACGAGATAATGGTGATGTTTGAAATGGGGGAAAAGGTTAGGAAAATACATGGATTTCATGCATTTGGCCGGCGTTTGTTTTTCTTTGTGCGTGTTATAAAGAGCCTATAAGAGTTCTCAAGTCAGACACACCATAGAATAAACTACATGTAACAAGCGCACTGATCGAGATCGTGTTTACATATAAGAGTACACAGAAAAAAAAAAGTGTTTCTTGTGTTCTCCTAACCTTTTGCATGGTTATAACAAAAGTGAAATAGAAAATGACTTGTATTGCCCCAAGAAACTGGCTGTTTGCCTGGTTATTTTGTCAAATCATGGTCGGTTACAGCCCTGCCGTTAATTGCTCTATTGAAATACGTGATATTTTATATTTCCATATTTCCTTATTATGAGGTAGGGTAACACACCAGAAAGATATGTATATACAATTTCAGGGACGGATCCAGGATTATCTAGGGGGAGGGGTGGGTTGGTTAGGGTTTGAAAGGGAGGTTCAATCAAATCGCAACTTCTTTGTTTTTCTTCATAAAAGGGAGGAAGAGATAGGGGGAAGAGATAGGGGGTTTGATTGAGAGAGAGAGAGAGCAGGGTTCGATTGAGAGATAGGGGGATTCAATTGAGAGATAGGGGGATTCAATTGAGAGATGGGGGGGATTCAATTGAGACTGATAGGGGGTTCGATTGAGAGATAGGGGGTTCAATTGAGAGATATATATTGAGAGATAGTAGGTTCAATTGATATATAGTAGTAGGGTTCAATTGAGAGATAGGGGGTTCGATTGAGAGATAGGGGGTTCGATTGAGAGATAGGGGGTTCAATTGAGAGATATATATTGAGAGATAGTAGGTTCAATTGATATATAGTAGTAGGGTTCAATTGAGAGATAGGGGGTTCGATTGAGAGATAGGGGGTTCGATTGAGAGATAGGGGGTTCAATTGAGAGATATATATTGAGAGATAGTAGGTTCAATTGATATATAGTAGTAGGGTTCAATTGAGAGATAGGGGGTTCGATTGAGAGATAGGGGGTTCGATTTAGAGATAGGGGGTTCAATTGAGAGATATATATTGAGAGATAGTAGGTTCAATTGATATATAGTAGTAGGGTTCAATTGAGAGATAGGGGGTTCGATTGAGAGATAGGGGGTTCAATTGAGAGATATATATTGAGAGATAGTAGGTTCAATTGATATATAGTAGTAGGGTTCAATTGAGAGATAGGGGGTTCGATTGAGAGACAGTAGGGTTCAATTGAGAGACAGGGGGGTTCGATTGAAACCCACTTTTACCCCCTGGTTCGCCCCATAATTTGATCAACACTGAAAAAACCCCAGTAAATTTCTAACGGGACCTGAAACAACCATGCATACGGGGGCTGATCAAAGCCGGACCCGGCCAATCCACAGATCCAATTGGAATTTAGCGTGTTGGTTTTTGAGGAGGGAGGAAAACCCGAGGACACGGAGAAAAACCCTCGGAGCAAAGGCGAGATTATACCAACAAACTCAACTCACATATGGCGCCGCGTCCGGGGATCGAACCTGGGAGACAGAGGTGAGAAGCGAAACGCTTAACCACTGTGCCACCCCGGCTCCCCTAATCTCTAAGTACTATTTACAATATGAGCGACCGAATTGTATGGGATTTACAAAGGTGAGTCGCTTCAGCAAGCCATTGTAAATCTCATACAATTCGGACGCGAATATTGTAAAACTTTGTAAAGTACTTATATATATATGCACTATATAAAATTTAAAACATTTCTGAAATTTTGAAGAAAAGCGTAAAAAAGCTTCGGAGCAACAGTTTGCGCCACGGATATGTGTAGCGTGCACAAAAACATGTCCCACATTGAAGAGATGGTCTGTATGCATTAAGAGCAGTAAAGTCAGTGATACGTTGTGAGCCCTTCCTCATACTAACGCTAGCATGTCATTTACCTTCGTTAGTATTCTGTATCATTTGTACAGACTACTAATAAGTAATTATTGGACGAGGTTGCGAAATTAGCGAAAATTATCAAAACCTCGGTCTGTGTTATGTACCGAAGGCCGAGGCTGATAACACAGACCGAGGTCTTGATAATTTTCGCTATCATGCGAAAACCGAATTCAATAATTGTTTTATTATAATTTTTTTAAACTCACGTTTTAGGAAAAGAGAAAGCTATCGAAAACGAAGCTAAATGAAACGCCGTATGAAATTGGTTTGTTTACGATTGAATTTCTGATTCAAGGTGTTTTCTTTCTTATTCGAGCTAAAACTTGCATTTATTTTACGAGGTGAGGAGAAAGGAATGACAAGAAACATAGCTGAGTGCCTAAAATAGCTAAATGGCTCAAAATAACGAACCGAAAGTGTGCGGTTTTTCTCTACCATGGGCTATCAAAATGCAGGATTCGTAATAGTCCACTAGTTGGTTTATACTAATCTGCTAGCTAGTTAAATATATTAGTATTTACAATCTCAAACACCATATTGGGTGAGAAGCATTTATTCTCTCGTTTGAAGTCTATAATAAAACACAAAATATCGATCAAACAGAATCATGTGCTCAAAAAAAAAAAGTTTCAACTGTGCTAAATGGCATGTGCAGTTTACACTAGAGAGAAATATGAGATGGAGATGAATCCGTATTTATTATAGCATTTTGGCACCTCGATGTTCCGTGCGCTTGAGCGATAATCAGTTTTTACTAGCCAACATGTTAAAATTCTAGACTATTTGTTAAGCACAATACTTCTTTCCAAAGTGAAAATAACACTTTGACGGCGGCCGTAGAACGTGCAAGTAGAATTTCGCAATGTTCAAACGGTTTGAATTGTTTTGTTGTTGCTTTGGTTACAGTCTGATGTTCTTAACAGCCAACGTGTTTACATTTGAGCGAAATAAAGCGAAACTAATAATTGGCCGACACTTAACTCTTACCTGTAACAATGTTCTATCTCTTGTAGAGATAGAAAGAATACAGAACATACTAGCACAAACTTGCGTTTCGCCGTACGTAACATCTCATTCGGCAAAAAGCAATCTTAGCCAATCACAACGCAGTATTCACGTTAATGAATACAGATTCATCTCCATCCCTCCTAAGTTTAACACTTAGAATAATTAACTGAGAACGTGTTTACATGTGAGTATATATGTGTTTATACTTTAAAATAACTTCAAAAGAAATGCGAGTGGTCAGTTAAGTGTATGTTTAAAGGGGCACTGGCAATCGAATTGAACAAAACTACCAGAAATAACACCCTAACATAGAAGAGAAATACCATGTGAATGTCCTGATATGCTTTACAAACTACCAGAAATAACACCCTAACATAGAAGAGAAATACCATGTGAATGTCCTGATATGCTTTACAAACTACCAGAAATAACACCCTAACATAGAAGAGAAATACCATGTGAATGTCCTGATATGCTTTACAAACTACCAGAAATAACACCCTAACATAGAAGAGAAATACCATGTGAATGTCCTGATATGCTTTACAAACTACCAGAAATAACACCCTAACATAGAAGAGAAATACCATGTGAATGTCCTGATATGCTTTACAAACTACCAGAAATAACACCCTAACATAGAAGAGAAATACCATGTGAATGTCCTGATATGCTTTTCAAACTCTTTCGATGGAGGATGACAAAGATTAAAGTGGATTACGAGAGCATATTCAATAAACCGATTTCAGGTTGCTCTAAATTTCTCGTAAAAACAGTATTTTTCATCCACTCGAATGTAGCTTTGCCATCCTTCATCAAAACTGTCTCAAAATATCCCCAAAATACCTGGAAAGCATACCCTGCTAATCTGAGTGTTATTTTTGTCTTTCGTCAATTCATAGTTAATCAGTAGAGTGGAATGATTATGAAACCCAGCGACCTTCTTTGTTATATGTCTTTGTTAGCTTTTTTCAACCGTGACCCTGCACAAAACACAATAGAAATTCCAATGTGTTAATCAATCAGCCAATAGAAACGTGTGAGTTCAGTCGTTCAGGGAACGCTAATGAACTATAACCCTGCACAATTTTTTGTCTTGCCCCCTTCCAACATAAATCGCAGCGCCTTTGTTAGCCCCTTTGAAGTTTGCCGGGTTTCATAACCATTCCACTCTATTAACTATGGTCAATTCAAGAGAAAGTTTATCATCTGGGGGTTGACAGCGCCCCTTTCTGTACGAATATATGTTCATCGTTTATATTATTCACTGCATAGAAATATTGTTTTTTTCACGTATGGGTTTTTCACATGATTTTACCTAGTGTGCTTTACTTTGGAACTTTAGATATATAATATGAGTACAGATCTTGCAAAGGAATCGTTTTAGACTACTGTTTGTTTTTGGTTTCATTCGCCCTGTAATTGCAATAGGTCACGTGATCTAGATATCATAACGTTACTGAATACCTTCAGGGTACACATTACACGTGTAATGAACAGAGTAAGGGCTGTACATAGTCGAAACTATAGGCGATTCTGTGTTTACGTTTCTTCCTCATTAGCATACATCAAACTTCAAGCGACGTACATACAAACAAACAGAGTCCATAAATCGAAACTTGATAATCATCGAAAACTTGAGTGAATATATATTTTGAGGAATGAGCGTTTAAAAATCTCAAAATTTACAAAGAATGTATGGCTGTCAGCAACTCTTGCCACCCAACCCATTTTACAGTTTTAAAAAGTTAATTTCTCCGTAAATATTATTTAACATATCAACCTCACATTTTCGGTGATTACTAAGTTTAAAATTCTCTTTCAACTGATGTAGTCTGTTTGTTTGTAGCTTGAAGTTTAATTTATGCTGATGAGGCAAAAACGGTAAACAATAACGTCAGCAAGGATTGGCCTATCATAGAACGCCATGGTATTCAAAACCATGTACACAAATTTGAATATTTTGTATTAAACGAATTTTAATTTATAGCATTTTGTTCACTTTTTAATATTTGATCACTTTTTAATGAGATAATGCGCAAGTCCGAGCTCATGCAAGCATAACATTGTGTCATGGAAATATGAATACAAAAAACCTATTTGTGGCGTCGAAATATGCCCTGATATTTCGTCCGCAGACATTATCTGATCCGAGAAGAGAACAATTTCCGAGAGCGAAGCTCGAAGGAAACTGTCAGTCTCTTCTCGGATCAGATAATGTATGGGAGATGGACGCTTCTGCTAATGAACTAAGATATAGTATGGGAGATGGACGCTTCTGGTAATGAATTAAGATATGGTATGGGAGATGGACGCTTCTGGTAATGAATTAAGACATGGTAAGGGAGATGGACGTTTTGCGGGATAATGGGCTCCTGGTTCCACTCATTGCGTCTTCAAATGGCCATAAAATTCGTTTAAAGCAAATATCAATATTGGCCGACACAGTCTTGACGACCATGTTATTCTACGTTCTTGTTCAAAGTTTGAGGTGGATACGATCAATATTCTTCCTCTCAGCTCCCTCCTCACCCCCCCCCCCCCCCGCCATTTTATATACAGTACATGAAACCATACGAACACGAGGCGAACGATAACACGAGCGATACGTTCACAGAGTCAAAGAAAGAACTATTACATCGATAGTACAGCGAATTAATTATTTGGATAGTGCAATAAGTATAGGTAAGTACAATTCGGGATTAATTTGAACGAGTGAGATATTCAAAGAGTATCTCAAATCAATCCAGAATTGCACGAGAAAGCCATATGATTACTTGTTAATAATATTCATCCACGTATATGTGCTTTTTGAAGTGATGTTATTGAAAGGATTTTGCTTCAGTTTGTCAACTTCTCCCGGCTGTAAATACGGAAAATCTCATAGTCTCTGTTATTGTTCTACATTGTTTCAATAGTTTGGAAACACCGCCGCCTCTCAGTCAATCCAATTCATGAGTTCTGGTTGGATATATGTGTTAACATCTGAGGTATTACATGATTTGGCACTCAAGTATTACATAATACAGCACTGGTATTTCACGATTTGGCACTGGTGTTTAGCATAAATACAGCTTCTCTCAGCCAATCAAATTCAAGAACTCGTTGCATGTTCGTCATGTGATAGCATACCTCAATCGACTTTAGTTGATTATATACCAGTGTATGTCATATGGACTTACAACCACGTGAAGGGAAATTATGTACAAGTGTAATAACAGGCTGTACGACAGCCAACACGCCTTCAATTATTTAAGTTTCCAGGATCGGCCATGAGTGTTGGTATACTGGGATCTCATTGGTTTTTAAAATTAGCATTTATTCTTGAAATATGGGTATTTGGTATATTTAAAGTTTGGGATTTTTGGTATGAAGTATACGGCAAGATATCGACATATGATTTGAATGCTACATTTTAGGGTATTGTGGGTACGTCTTAAAAGGTATTTGGGTATACCACTACCAGTTGATTGGTGCGACTGTTGTTCTCTTCACGTTATGACGTCATCTGCGCACCTATAAGAGTACAGACGTACGGCAGAATGAAATATTTTGTTTTATATAATAATCGCAAACTAAAACTATGAAAATATCCAATCAAAACGAGTTGAGAAATTGGTTAGGCATACTCATGACGCCATGCATGCGCGTGTCCTCTAATCAATCAAAGCGTGCGTTTGGGACTGATTATTGTATAATGTAGAGACAATGAATGAATCTAGGGGCACCTGCTACATGTTACCCCGGAAAAGCTTGAAAATCTAGGTCTTCCTGGAAAAGATCGTTGGACTTTATGAACAGGTGACGAGAGAGAAAAATATACAGTTCTCAAGTCTAGTAATATTATAAGCTAGAAATCACTCGCTAATAAAACATGGTGCAAATTAAAGTTTCTCGTTGTGAAATGTTCAGAAGACCTTCCATAATTTTAGAAAAAAATACGACTTTAGTTAGTGGCCTTCAAGACAATATGCCGGTCCTTTATACAAGGTAATCATATAACTGTACGAAGCTGAGTTCGGAAATTAAAGGCATCGCAAGTCTGTACTCCATGAGAAACTGATGTAAAAACTCTTAAAATCAGAGTGGCTTGCATTGACATCAGAACCAGGACAGTCAGTAGATGATGATGACTACCATAAGTGCGTAGATTTTGAGTATTATATCTGCTTTTATTCCCTCGAATGTTTCCGCAGTCTTTCTCGTAACTATTTCACCGAAAACGTTCGTACGTGTTCTTAGGACCAAAAGCTTGTTCTTTCATTTCTATATTAAAGGGTCTCTCTCAACCAATGTGCATTGCACGCATCTGTAATGGTTTTTGTTCGGAAACTTTCAAATATCTAACCTCCGAAGCATCGTTCCATTCGTTTGAGTTTCTAAAGTAATAAGTAGTAATACATAAAGCCTGATCAGTCTCGCTTTAGTGGGATCTGAATTTCGGGGCCCTACAACTGAAATTGGGGCCACTGGGATTTTGGAGCGCAATGCACACTGGGACTCTTTAAGGCCATATCCAATCAATTCGCTGTGAAACGCACGTGTTTGCCCAGTTGTTTGTTTTCATTTTCGCAAACGAGTCACCGTTCGCCTCCTTTTCATGCACAACATTAATTATTCAAAATGGCGAACTGTAAGGGCGTATTAGATATGTGAAATTCACTGATTTCAATATAATTTTCCCAACTTACGTTATCATAGCAACAGTAAAAAAATTCTTCATTTTGGTAGATAGGTTGGCCATTTGAAGCGCTTATTTTATTCAGTGCACATTAACGTTTAAACAGTACCGCTGTGAACTGAGGTATCCAGCAACTTTAAAATCAGCAAGGGCGTGGATTGATGAACACCACAACCAGAGGATAGCCAATAAACTGACACCTGACAAAGGGATACGATCATCTACTAATCGTTATTTCTATACATCATCTGTTTGGTAATTGTGATCAATTCCTGCAAAATCATGATCATCCTCACAGCGACAATATTAAGCCACGTTGAGAATTTAAGCGTTCGACTTTCCGCTCTCTCCTGGGTTAAGAAAGAGTGAGGAGCCAGTGCTCATTGCACAGTCGGGCCCACACACTAGGCTCTTCATCAGCACAATGTCAGATTCGACGTCATCCTTTTGGACATCCTTCAGCTTATCCAGCACAACGTCCAGATCTTTAATCGTCACCGCAAGCTTCCTCTGTATTTTCAAAGCCGTGAAGTTTGTCTTGGTGCTAAACTCCGAGTCGCTGTACACAGAATCGTTCCGGTGCTTGTACTCCCAGAACTGGACAGCAGGCCCGTATCCGAACGGGGTCTTCACGCGGGAATTGCCCTGCTTCCTGTTCAGACCAAGTTGGCTCTTGAAACGATCCAAAATGAACTCGACCATCTCGTACTCATTATCAAGTTCGTCGTTTGAGGTTTTGACATCAGCAAAGGAGTCATTGATTATCGCGAGGAACATGTTCATGAGGAACATTACAATGAAATACATGAAGGAAAGGAAGTACAGAGGACCAAAGACACGGTTGGTGCTTTCGAGTTCTACATAATCAAAGTCCCCAAGTACGATGGACAGTTGAGTCTCAATAGTGGATATAAAACCCTTGAACTTATCGAGGTTGCCACCAAACATCAAATGTCCCATGCACGCAAAAGCAACGAAGGCGATTCCAAAACTAATTAGGAACAAACCAATAGGTTTGGCGATGATACTGATCGTGTTCCCGAGAAGAGCCATGCGCTTGTTGAATCGCAACAGTTTGATAAACCTCAAGGTTACGAGAAAGACGAGAATACCGATTACATTGTTAAGGGTTTCATCTGCGGCGGCTGCGTACTGAAAGCTGACGAAATCCTTCGGGTTGTGATGTAGTTCAATAAAGTTCTTGTCCACCTCCCACATGCGTGCGAAGTAGAGCACCACCAAAAGGAATTCTAGCACGACCATCGCTACCTCAATCCAGTTCCAGAATCCATTGAAATACGCCATGCGTTGCTTGTACACGAGCTTGCACTCGCGATAGATGAAATAAAACATAAACAGCAGCATAATGATTTCCATTGCAAAGACAAATTTAGCGATGGAGCCGATGTTGCTGTAAAGTCGACAGATTGCAAACTGCGCATGCGGAAACGCACCTCCAGTTGGAAGAAACTCTACGAACAGGAACGCCACCCCGAACAGATTTGTGTTTGCGTTGTACACAGTCAATTCGACGAAGACGGCCCTCGTTGCCGCATCAATCCAATTATGCGAGTGAAGATCAGCAACTACAGTCATGGCAGTTGAATAATCATAACCGAGGTCCGCTGGATAACCCCCTCCCCCGTAGAGGTTCACTTCTCCCCAGTACGGGAACCCTCGGAGCTGATAAAAGGTATGGTAAACCCACCGTGTTGCACAGGACTGAATGGAACCATCTGGAAGGACAGCATTCTCCAGGACATAGTACGTCTTTGTTTGCCCTCCGACCTTCTTCCGACGCTTCTGCCGACCAGACGTCGAGGCGTAAATCGGCTCAATTCCTCGTCGTCTGCGCAGGTTGATTCCAGAAGAGTCTCCTAGCTTTGTTAGTTTTTTGTTGTTTTTAGCAAAATCAAATTGTTCCATAACACTGCGGCGCTTCCGCGCGGAGGATTGAGCACTCCGGTTCAAAAATTCCCAACCAACGTTGAAATCCTCAGTCTCGGTTGTGCTCATAGAAAAGCCCGCGTTGCATGATGGAAAGAGACCACGGAATACTTGTGGGACTTTACAAGAATCTGCAAAAAGGAAGGGAAGGCTGTTCTCAGTATGTTTGCCAGATAAAGCGAAAAATACTCATTTTGTATCATATCATTTACTGTGGTATACTCTTATAGATGTTGATATTCACTTCACCTAATGAGCCAAGTGTCTGTCACTATGCAAGTAATTATTGAATTGTGTCTCACAGATGTAAATTTTAAGGCAGAGCTTACCCAGAGCTCACTTTGAGCAGAATGTTGATATTGGTGCCTTTATTTGGGCAGAATAAAGCAATTATATTATGTATTAAGATCTGGGGCGAACTTATTAGAGGCAAGTATGATATAAATTTCTCTTAAAACTTTCTACGTATAAAACAGGAAAAGGAAACAAACAACACAGTCATTTTAAAAAGCTTCTTACGCACGATTAGTATGCATCATTTGTTATACAGTACACATTGCAAAAAGGACTCTTTGATTGTCGGTAGCCATTTGTTATGAGAAATTATGCTCAGCTGACGTCATACTTGGCAAGTTCAATGTACCTTCCTTGTAGGCGCGAAACTTAGCTAGATTTTGTTTTATATATGTTTGCAATGTTTGTTATATTTCATTACAGTTCGCATTGTTCGTAGCGTCCTTGCTTGCGTGCCAGTTCTTTTGTTTTGTACCTCCGCGTGTCTATTTTGTTTGTGCATAGTCCTGGCTTTTACTGTTTATGTTTCTTTTGGCTGGTATGTACACTATTACGTAATTTCTCAAGTTTGTGTATATTTATATGGCTGTAAACTGTTGTGAATTTGCATTTGTCAGAAGTCAGTCAACGCGTTATGTTCTAATGTTCACCGTAAATATACTTCTGTTTGTTTTGTGTACAGCTTGTTCGCATTTTATGTTTATGCATATGTATTGACGTAGTTTTCTTTTCTTTGTAGAACCGTAGGTTTGTAATAAATGATGTGGTATAACAGACTAGCCTATGCGTGTCTTTCGGGTACATTCCTTATTCGCTTGTCATTGTATAAAGCAAATATGTGTCATCGTGTTGTGGGTTTGTTACAATAGATGACATCAAAACGACAACGCCTCGTGGCGTATTTCATTGTCTCGTCACGTCGTGACATCATCTGTGTATCCAAAATAGGAACGCCCAATTTTCTCTGTTTACAAAAAAATGGGATCGTAGTGCGTACTCTGTATAAGCCAATCGCCTTGAAAATTGGCTAAATTAGTAATAAATAGACTCAACATCGGAACGCAAATGAACTTGAAGTAACTTACCATGATGCGAACAATTTTTAAATAACTTAGATTCATATTTTTATAATATCAAGTCAGTTGCTGTTCAAACTTGAATTAGGTAAATTATCTTCCGCTTAACTTTTAACTGTAATCATATACATACATATTATCTTTTTACATTCGTATTCTTAACTTGTAACTGTAATCCTACATATATATGTATATATATATTATTAATTTACAGGGCCACTCTGAAAAACGGGTGACGGGTGCACCCTCTGTAAATATAATCATTATTATTTGTAAAAGCTATAATACGTACTTGTAGCTACTCGTTCCTGGCGAAGTCTTGAAATACCGACAAGGTAGTTGTAACGATCGTCTATAAAACCCTTGTACTTATCGGTCTTGTTGTTGTAAAGTACTCCAGGGTACAAGTTTCGCACCAGCGTCTCACGAGCCCAGTGCCACAATGTATCACCATCACCTATCTGGGAATAAAGGAAAATAGAATGCGCCATAAAAACTCGGATCACAAATTAGACATCCAGCCGGGTATCGCACTCGTTTAAACAAGCGGTTCCGGTATAAAAGCGCCTCCTGTTAAAATGCGAAATACTGAGGGTTTAAATCAAACAAGCCATCAAAAAGAGGGAAGACAGTTGTTTATTATAGACTTTAGGCGATAATTTATCACTGTTTACACGAACTCTGTTTTTATGTGTTTAATTTCTCGCGATTAAAAAAAACACCTGAATTTCTAACAAGACCTGAAACAACCATGGGAGCTGATCAAAGCCAAGTCCCGGCTAATCCACAGATCGAATTGGAATTTAGCGTGTTGGTTTTTGCGGAGAGAGGAAAACCAGAGAACCAGGAGAAAAACCCTCGGAGCAAGGGCGAGGTACCAACAAACTCAACTCACATATGGCGCCCCATCCGGGAATCGAACCTGGGCGAGGTGAGAGACGAAGCGCTTAACCACTGCGCCACCCTGGCTCCCCGACAAGCAATCAGTAGGTAGCACTCAAGTGGAGCGTCACAGAGATGTTCACTCGACAAAGGCTGAGTGACAACTGAAGGTGGCCTGGCCATGGCCCTTTTATACCGGAACTTCGTGTTTAATAAGAGGTACGACTGTATTGCACTTTGGCACCAATACCAATTCTCCTATTAAGGTGCCACTACGATCACATTTAGACATATCAATGCTTTCTCATATTCATAAAGTAGAGTTACTACATTATTACCAGTCCACACCGTTTTTCGATTCGATGACAGGAATCTTATATTTTTAACTCCGAGTATTGAATCTAAATGTCCGCCATTACTGGAGGCCGTTCCTTTTTTCAGCGGAAGTGACGTCACACGCACAACACAACAACCAGCATGGCTACTTTTTCATGCACAATCGGATTTCGCGCGAACCTCGCAAGGATAAATATAACATTCTTCTTGTGTACGAGAATAGGTTTTTAGTAGAAATATGCCTCCACGGTGTTGTGCAGGCAAGCGTTGCGCGTGTGACATCACTTCCGCTTAATAAAGGGAAATATGGCGGACACCATTTTAACAGTATGCTCTCCTAAAATGCTGTGGTTTAACCTATGTGGGAATTGTGTTTACTAATTTGGATATTTCTAATTCTGATTGACCTATTAAAAATGGCAAATCGAAATGGTAAATTGTCGTCGTAGTGGCACTTTAAGGGACTAAAACTCCTTTTGTTACATACATCATAGAGATTCACTCCAGTGTCATCCAGTTCTACAAATGTCTCGTGTAAGGACTTCCTGAAGAGATATGCATTCGCGTCCCTGTTGCCATAGGCAACCATGAGTAGTACAGCCATGAATAGGAAGTAGGTGAAAATCTCCTTCAAAATCGTTGACATGCGGATTTCTTTCAGTCGCTGCTTCCTTGCTGCAATGAGTAGCAGCTCATCTGGTGGGCTGTAGAGTAGTTGATAAGAATGGAAATACCGAATAATCATTCTTACATTACTAACTAATTAACAATTAGTATAAACCAACTAGTGGACTATTACGAATCCTGCTTTCTGATTGGCTACCCTACTATAGGTCTATTTGTGATAGCCCATGGTAGAGAAAAACCGCACGCATTTTCACGAAATAATAGCTAGCATGTTTTCAACTTCAATTTGTTGCTTTCTATTATTTTCTACTGTCCAACTAGTTAGTTTATACTAAAACAATTAGACCTCTCGCCCTCATGGGCTACGAGTTAAATAGCCCATTCGGCTGCGCCTCATGGGCTATTGGCTGGTAGCCCATTCGGGCTGCGGGTCTAATTGTTAATTAGACCATTGACCTTATTCATTAAGGCATCAAAGCGAGGCTAGTTGTCCCAGCTTCTCAAAGAAAGAGAAAAATCTAGAGTCGATGGCGGAAAATAACGTTCATTTCCTGATGACACAAAAGAACACAACAGTGCGGTACGACGGAAACTAAGACATTTCTGACCGACTCCAATGTTGCGATCTCTGGGACACCTGGCCTCGCTCTGATACCATTGTTACCAGACTTCTTACCGCGCGGAGGTGAGATATGAATAAGGTGCACGAGTTTCTATCGCCTGAGTCGAAACTCAGAGTTAACTATCAGCCATAGAAACTTAGAGCGAGTAGTCTAATACTGAGTAATGGCGAGGATCGAAGCTCTGAGTTAACTATCAGCCATAGAAACTTAGAGCGAGTAGTCTAATACTGAGTTGGCGAGGATCGAAGCTCTAAGTTAACTATCAGCCATAGAAACTTAGAGCGAGTAGTCTAATACTGAGTTGGCGAGGATCGAAGCTCTGAGTTAACTATCAGCCATAGAAACTTAGAGCGAGTAGTCTAATACTGAGTTGGCGAGGATCGAAGCTCTGAGTTAACTATCAGCCATAGAAACTTAGAGCGAGTAGTCTAATACTGAGTTGGCGAGTATCGAAGCTCTGAGTTAACTATCGGCCATAGAAACTTAGAGCGAGTAGTCTAATACTGAATTGGCGAGGATCGAAGCTCTGAGTTAACTATCAGCCATAGAAACTTAGAGCTCTGAGTTAACTATCAGCCATAGAAACTTAGAGCGAGTAGTCTAATACTGAGTTGGCGAGGATCGAAGCTCTGAGTTAACTATCAGCCATAGAAACTTAGAGCGAGTAGTCTAATACTGAGTAATGGCGAGGATCGAAGCTCTGAGTTAACTATCAGCCATAGAAACTTAGAGCGAGTAGTCTAATACTGAGTTGGCGTGGATCGAAGCTCTAAGTTAACTATCAGCCATAGAAACTTAGAGCGAGTAGTCTAATACTGAGTTGGCGAGGATCGAAGCTCTGAGTTAACTATCAGCCATAGAAACTTAGAGCGAGTAGTCTAATACTGAATTGGCGAGGATCGAAGCTCTGAGTCAGTTAAGTATCGGCCATAGAAACTTAGAGCGAGTAGTCTAATACTGAGTTGGCGAGGATCGAAGCTCTGAGTTAACTATCGGCCATAGAAACTTAGAGCGAGTAGTTTAATACTGAGTTGGCGAGGATCAAAGCTCTGAGTTAACTATCGGCCATAGAAACTTAGAGCGAGTAGTCTAATACTGAGTTGGCGAGGATCGAAGCTCTGAGTTAACTATCAGCCATAGAAACTTAGAGCGAGTAGTCTAATACTGAGTTGGCGAGGATCGAAGCTCTGAGTTAACTATCAGCCATAGAAACTTAGCTAGAGCGAGTAGTCTAATACTGAGTTGGCGAGGATCGAAGCTCTGAGTTAACTATCAGCCATAGAAACTTAGAGCGAGTAGTCTAATACTGAGTTGGCGAGTATCGAAGCTCTGAGTTAACTATCGGCCATAGAAACCTAGAGCGAGTAGTCTAATACTGAATTGGCGAGGATCGAAGCTCTGAGTTAACTATCAGCCATATAAACTTAGAGCTCTGAGTTAACTATCAGCCATAGAAACTTAGAGCGAGTAGTCTAATACTGAGTTGGCGAGGATCGAAGCTCTGACTTAACTATCAGCCATAGAAACTTAGAGCGAGTAGTCTAATACTGAGTAATGGCGAGGATCGAAGCTCTGAGTTAACTATCAGCCATAGAAACTTAGAGCGAGTAGTCTAATACTGAATTGGCGAGTATCGAAGCTCTGAGTTAACTATCGGCCATAGAAAGTACCTTAGCCAATCATATTGCAGGATTTGTGATAGAATACTATCGGTGCTTATCTCCGATGTCACAATCATCTTATACAATTCTTCTGCATTCAGGAATATAAAAAAAATTATCAAGGCTCGGCTTCTTTCTTTAAAGGAATTGCGTGCTATTTAGTTGCTTACCCATGTCCAATGTCGTCGACTTTCTCGAGGTCCTTCAATAAATCCTCCACTGATTTCACACCATAGTTTTCAGTCTGCAAGTTATTAGTATCCTCATCATTGTCCACTGGCTTCTTGATGATCAAAGCAAAGAATATCGAGGCGAAAACAACTTTAATTGGCTGAATTAGCAAAACCGATTGAAAAAACGACATGACGAATGCAAGGAGCCACTTGTTTGCGAGATCTGGTCCCCATGACAAGCTGTAGAACACGGTAAAGGTGGACGACGCAAGCGTTGATAGGACACAGACAGTCCATGCGAAGTACCTCCAGTTTGGATGCAGACCTTTTTTCTTCTTTTCCTTTTGCTTCTTCTCTTCTTCTTCTTCTTCCTTATTCATGTTCTCATCACTGCTAGAACACGTGCTGATATCAGCAAATGCTTCCTCGACATAATCGAGTTCTGAGTACATCTTCTGCCGCGTGTCAACTTCTTTTGGCCGAATGCTCCTAAACACTTGTACTAGCGCTAGATTGACGGGAAACACAATCAAGCTCGACTGTAAGCCAATGATCATCGGTATCAGATCAAAACTATACGAGCCGATAAAGAAAACAAAAGTCTTGTTTACTTTACCGCCGGTATTATAGAACATACAGCTCGTTATCATAGTGCAGTAAAGAAGCGAGAGACAACAGGAAAGACGCTGCACTCGTGTGAAGACGCTTGCTGGTGGTCGTGTTAGGATGGAGAACCACAGGTGACCATCTCCGAGTTCCTTTACTGTCTTACTCACGAAGAGATGCTGGAAGTGCGTCAGCTCCTTGTCACTTGCCACGGCGAGAATCCTGTCAACTCGACCGTCCTCTTCTTCGACTGCTAGCCAGCGTTCACAGATGAAGTACCATCGCTCGTTAGTGCGCGTGTCCTCTATAGCTATACGACTCAAGTACCACGATGGACTATCACCTGAGCGATCATAAGAAAAAGAAACACATAAGTCTTACTCATACCATACTCAATATATTTACTATAGTTTACCGTGGTATGTCCTCTTTTGTTTACCAAGATTTGCGTCGCTCATGGTCACAAGAGTTGTGTACACAACAGGTGCTGGGAATACCACGATAAACTAATATTTCACAACAACAAAAGCAAAACGTCAAGCGGGCAGGCTGTTGAAGACGAGGAAAATTGTGCGGCTGGGGGGGTGCGGGGGGGGGGGGGGGGGGGGTGGGGGGGTGGGGAAGGGAGATTCTAGCGCACAATCACTCAATCGTGGTATATCCTCTATCCGTATATACCAACTCAGTAACCTTGGTAGATCGAGCAATCTGATTGGTTCGCATTCATGGGATAATGAGCAATTATTCACCGAAGTGGAAGTGAATAGTGGTAGATATTTACCGATTCGCGAAACGGCGCGGGTGATGCTGCTTCGCTCGGAGGTGAATAGCAAAGGATATTCACCTCTGGAGTAGCCAATCAGAGCGCGCGAAAAGCACTATTCACTTGTGTGGTATATACTAACATCTGCCCTGTGAAAGTGTACCACGTGACCCATTTTTTTCATGAGAACACACGAAATTTATCGGTGGATATTTAACAATTATTCACCTCAGTGTCGGTGAATAGTGGTGGATATTTATCGAGCCGCTTCGATCAAAACTAGAGCCGGCCTGTACCGCTCGAGCCACAGCATTGGCTTACCCAACAATACAAACACCCAAACCTTTAGAACGTGCAGTACAAAAAACAACAGAGCTACAGTATAATGGTGCAATCAGAATACAGGTTTCGAGCGGTACTGTATTACTCCAAAACTAGCCCATAATAGCTGAGAATATAGATAAGTACATACAAAAAAGTAAGGCAAAATATTCTTTCATTGAGTTGATTTTTGCTATTTGTCATATACCAATACTCTTGCAGTGCGATCGATACGAAATTAGAGCATCGAATTCTTGCGTTTGAACATGTCAGAATATGTATGATACACATAGAATGACCACTTGAAAGACTGTCATAAGGGACTGGCCACAAATTAGTACGGCGGGGGAGGGGGTGGAGATTGAAATCAAAAAGTCTAAAAATATATAATCCTCACCGGAAAATAAGTATGAAATATTTTGACCCTTTTCCCTCTTTTTGTCCCTATCCCCCTATAACCAACCCTTTTATAGTTAACCATATTTTTATGACCCTCCATTTTTGGGGTTCAAATAATTATGACTCTTTTATCCAAACCCTCTTCCCATGCTAATTTCTGACCAGTCCCTTAGACCATAGGATTATTGTGTTTGAACATGTCAGAATATGTATGATACACACTGAATGATCACTTTAAAGACATGACTTACCACTGTTATCGTGCCATACGCGTACGTGATTAATATTTCCCAGTGAAGTTGGCAGAGTAAGGATCAGATCGTTATTCGCGCCCCTGGTGAATAAGGGTCTGTTAGGGTCCATTAACAGGATGGGTTGCGATTCGCCGTCATCCCCAGAAAGCACTATGCAAACAGCAGCAGTTGTTCCTGCATTTTGTCGCACGCCAGTGTGAATGGACAGGAGGTACGAGTGCGAACCTGGTAAGGTACTGAAGGGCAGCGGAGTGGCTCCAGTCTGCGACAACAACGCTTTGTTAGCTAAAATCTCAATTTACATTTAGTATGTTTTTTGTAATGCCATTCACTTTTTTCTCCTGTTCGCCATATTATTAGATTTAAAGTGAAGCATTGCTTTGTTTTTGCTAGGTTAGCCTCGCACTGAGGGATATCAGAACGAGTTCAGCGTAGCAAAAACAAAGGATTGCATCGCTTTGAATCCAAGATGGCCACCGAGTGAAAAGAGGGAACAGACCACGTCGCCAAATCCTGCTGTACCGGAAATGACGTCACAATTTAGTTGCAAATACTGCTGTGTTTTAATGTCGTCACTTTTAGGGGTTCTTTTAAAACTTTCCGACTAGCATCCCCATCACGTTTATATGGGAAACCATGGAACATATTGGGTCATTGATCCTGTACCAACCATGATGTGATGGCATTTCCAAACAGAAGCTCATTGGCACTTACTTTCAGGGGACGTAACTAGTGTACTTGCCTTTTCCGTGTCTCTCTTATCAGCACGTCTGGCAAAGACAGCCGCCAAAAGGTACAAACCAAACAAGCCACACACTACGGTAATGACCAGGAAATTCTTGCTCAGGTCGGCTGAGAACACTTTGTCGAAGTCGATGGGATTTGGTGCTACCAGGAAATCACTAGCAAAGTTGGTCAGGTGGTTACAGAGGCAGTGAACACGGCTTGGTCGAGTCCTATCACCTACCTGCATGCAAAATTATATTAGCATGTTTTAATATAGTTATTCATTCATATAGCGCCAATTCTATATAATCAAATGCGCTTCATAAGGGAGGTCGTGAGATACGGACTGCAGTTGTGGCGCAATGTGTTGCCATGCAGTTTACGATAACTATTGTTTGTTAGTACCTCAGAATACCGGGCTGTTGTGCCAGGAAACAATCCCATACTCTACAACAGGTTCTTTTACGTCCACCTCATATAGATTAGAAGAGGAAGGAGAAAAGATCAATGGCTTTACATCCCTGTCCGATCCAAAGTCCAGTTTCGCATTCAAGAATTACCGCTGGATGCGATGACTACAGACGCATTTATCCAACGTTAGTCTCATTCTGATGTACATTATTCACAAATACCAGCGAGAACAACGCATTCTCCCCGTTGAATTAACAAACCTAACCCTAACCATCGGACGAGTTCACGGGTAAACGACGGGTTCTCACTCACCTAGAGCTAGGACAAGAAGAGAAGGTAAAGAGAGAAACAATTTTTTTAACGCTCCTACTCTGGCCCGAACTCGTAACCCTTTGCGTGTACTGCAGTGTAATGCAGACGTCATCACTACTACACTAAGCCGGTCTACCGCCTTTCGAATGTGACACATGTTTATCTTTATCCTCGACTGGTTCTAAGAATGTCATTAGAATTAACGATTATCATTATTTCAAGCGTGTTTTTCATTTAAGGATGGTTGTTAATTCAACGGGGAGAATGTGTTGGCGAGAAGATGCAGAAGTTTAAACCGCAACAATACCTCGAGTAATGTTGTGAATAACACATCTTGCCGCTGGTATTTATGAATATTTAACATCAGAATGAGACTAACGTTGAGTAAATGCGTCTGTAGTCATCGCATCCAGCGGTAATTATTGAATGAAAAGCTAGACTATTGGTTTAACCTAAGATAGATAAAAGACATTATATTGTTCAAGTGTGTGCTGTCACCTTGCATCCTTTGTTACCCCATGTGTAGTTCGCCTCATTAAGAAACAAACAGTTAGAGGAGAACACTCTGATGTCGTAATGTGGCGTGTCGTTCACATTAAATGGTCGTCCTTGGTAGTCAAGGTTTGGAGCTCTAAAGCCAGAGAATCGTGACCCACCATAGGGTGGTAGGGTCGTGGGTTTTGGTGGTGGAGGTGGGATGATAACGCACGAGCGCTTCATTCGGCCATGCGCAGTGCAAGGGATGTCGGGAATTGCTCTCTTCTCGCGTGAGTTCGAGGCTGCTGTTGGTTGGTCGGTAGAGGTGGCTGCTTTAGATGTATCAAAGAATACGCCTAAAGAAAGAGAAGTTAACATTTAGGACGTTTTCGTCATACTTAATTCACCTTGCTTTAAAGTGCCTATGAGATCAAATATGAAAATCATTAAAATCGAGTCTACATCAAGTAAAAATGTGAATAGTACAATATTTCTTGATATGAGTGTTGCGTCTACGAGTTAAGAGGTTTCTATTTCCAATATGCTAATGAGGTGATGTCGCTGCCATATATTTTTTCTACACATCCATGATATATCTGGGCGCAACACTCAAATCAATAAATATTTTACAATTCACCTATAATTTACTTGATGTAGAATCAATTTTAATGACAATTTAGGCTTATAGGCACTTTAAAAGTCTTGCAGTCAAATGTATTTTCCGAAGGTTCGTTTGATTGACAGCTTTTCAATATTGCTTGCTTTCAATCAATCCCAAGAGACCTAAATATAACAAAGACATGGCGGCAATGCTGGTTAAAACGACAATAGAAGCTAACGAGGAATCTTTGTTCGGTAGAGACTTGTTTCCATACCTCAAACTGCTCTTGGTCTGAAACGTCACGACATCAATACATACCCTAACCCGACCATACAAAATACCCTTAACCGGGTAGTAAACATAAGTTCCCAGGTAAACGCCGAGGTTTTAGGGCTAATTGCGGCTCAGTAGAGTTCACAGGTAAACAAGAAGAGAAGATAAACGAGAGAGAAAAAACGTCGTCGATTCTACTGGAGTTCCAACCCATAACCTTCAGCATTTGAGTCAAACATCATAACCACTACGCTAAGTAGACCATCCACGTCATAACCACTACGCTAAGCAGACCAACCACGTCATAACCACTACGCTAAGCAGACCATCACGTCATAACCACTACACTAAGTAGACCATCCACGTCATAACCACTACGCTAAGCAGACCATCCACTTCATAACCACTACGCTAAGCAGACCAACCACGTCATAACCACTACGCTAAGCACACCATCCACATCATAACCACTACGCTAAGCAGACCATCCACGTCATAACTACTACGCTAAGTAGATCATCGATGCTCGGATTGTGACACATTTTCGTTTTTATACTTGATGCCTATGTAAATTAGTACCCAGTCGTCCAGCGGCCAAGGGCAGTTTACCTCAACCAAGATGGCGGCGATTACGTCACGAGAAAGAAATAAACATTGCTTCTTGGGTCACAGTTCTACAGAACAACATTTCACTGTTGAGGTTCAGGCAATGGTTTCTTATATTTTATTCCACTGAGCCTCGATATGGAACTTTTGTTCTCGAGCAGCAGATGATAATTCGAAAAAGCCTTTTCTTGACAGGCCAGGAGCCCATAAGTAGGAGCGTCCATATCTCCTATATTTTTACTGACAAGTACGTTGGGCTATTTTTAGATTATTTCCCCCGCCAATTGGTAGATTGCACCGTGGCGGAACAAAAGATACCTCATTAGCTACTTTTGTTATACTAAACAACATGGATGCTACGCTTTTGTGATTTGATTCCCTTAGGAATAATTGCAACGCAACAATAGCGGGAAACCATTCTAAAAATAACCTAACTTGTAAAAACGCTATGACATAGGCCTAGTGTGTGGGATGGACGATGTGACATAGGCCTAGTGTGTGTGATGAACGCTCTGACATAGGCCTAGTGTGTGGGATGGTGTGACATAGGCCTAGTGTGTGGGATGGACGCTGTGACATAGGCCTAATGTGTGGGATGGACGCTGTGACATAGGCCTAGTTTGTGTGATGGACGCTGTGACATAGGCCTAGTGTGTGGGATGGTGTGACATAGGCCTAGTGTGTGGGATGGTGTGACATAGGCCTAGTGTGTGGGATGGTGTGACATAGGCCTAGTGTGTGGGATATTTATATGGACGCTCCTAGTTATGGGCTCCTGGACAGGCATAATATTATGTATTTAGACATCAAATATTTTGTGAAATGACAAGAAAACAATAAAACTTGAAATGAAATCACTTTTTGTCAGTGGTTCACCAAAAAAGGATGTAACATAATGATGTAAGACAGAAAGCCAATGACAATACAATGGGGCTTTTACGGGAATGTAATCACGTGGATGTACTGGTTGCAAAAAATATTATTCATATATTTAAAGGAACTTGCACGAGATTGGTAGCCAGCAAAACCTGTTTGTAAATGCTGTTTTCCACTTCCAATCGATTGTCGATCGTTCTAAAACAACATTTTGAAGTTTTTCAGTTGCCATCCAGTAAAGCCTTTCCCTTTTAGATCACGAACTCAATTCCTTGGTTATTGAAGTAATATATCAGCACGTAACTGTTTCCTGCAAAAGGCATGCTCTTCTGATGTTGGGTTACCTGTGGCGCTCGTTTCAGTCCCTCTCACCTTGACCATGCACCACAGGTAAACCGATATGCACACCGCGGCAAAACGTTATGCTCCGCTGGCCGAAAGAACGAAGGCTCTGGATACAAGTTTCCGAGGTCTTAAACATTTTTAGTAAATAATATTATAACTTAGTAAACTCACAGTAAATTTACTAATTAAGAGAGCTTCAACCTTTGAAAGTCAGGCTTAGCTTTTGTCATTTTCTTGTTTATCGCGAAACATTTCACGTCAATACGCAGCCTCTGTTTTATTTTAGTTTCGGCGGGAAACTGGGGAGACGCGCGCGCGACCGGCTCATCAAAAGCGCATGCGCGTGATGTTTTGCCGTGGTGTGACCGACATGAAACTTGCCCGAAAAAAATCTACTAGGAATTCCGCTATTATAACAAAAGTATCAAAAGTAAGTAAGAAAGTCAAGAAAAGTAACCTATTTAATATCGGTAACTCGTGACAATCTGGTGAAGGCCAACATGGGACCTACGAGTTTACGTCCTTATTCGAGAAGACGTGAAGGTCTAACCATTTGCAGTCCGAGAACGAGATTGTTTCACAAAGATAGCACCTTCTACTCAGTTATTTTAAGACCCTGAGTGTTAGTCCAGCCAGGGGTTTAAACCCGCGACCTCCCGAACGACAGATCGGCGCTTAACCACTGAGCTAACTGGGAGGCAGTGAATGCTAGTATACGACACTTCTTTTTACTTACTTAGATAATAGGTTCCATTCTCTGTGACGAGCGAATTCGACAGATGGATAGTATACGGGTCCCTTAAGCAGTCCTTATCAGGGTTTAATTGTACGACTTGATCCGTGGCGTTCTTCACTGCACAGCTACTATAATCTGGAATTGTCCAGTTCATTATGTAGTCTTTCTTTTCGAGAGATGGCCGCTCTTTGTACTTCAGATATAGAGAGAATTGATGAGTTTCATTCATTGGAATCATCTGTACGTGTATCGACATATCGCCTGAGGACAAGTTAAAGTTGTGATCCTGCCTGTAAACACCGTCTTTGTACGGTCTCATGTGATTACGCGCTTTAGGAGGAATTTTACTCGCGTCTCTGGGGATAGAAATTTGAACGTCATCTCCAAACTCAGAGGTATCCATGGGTTTCTTGGAAGAGTTTGTTAGGGAGAGGCCGACGGTCTGTGAGTTCACCTTCTTACTGGAGTTCATCCAGGAGTAGGGGTTAGACTTAAAACTTGTCATCTGTTGAGCAAATAATAATACAGTTGAACCTCTCGCAAGAGTCCAACAAAGTCTTAAAATAGGCCCTTTGCAGCTAGCACATCACGTGGTTGTACTTTTGAGAAAAAAATATCTGACTTCATTTATTTTAAGGTCTTGTACGAGATTGGTATTGCTATTAGCAAAACCTGTTTGTAAATGCTATTTTTCACCTCCAATCGATTGTCGATCTTTCTAAACCTGCGTTTTAAAAGATAGCTTGCTCTCCAGCATCCATGGCAACGCCTTTCCCATGGGAATCACGAGCTCAATTCATTCGTTAATGAAGTACTATATCCGCACGTGACTGTTAGCTGCAAAGGGCCTTATTAGATCTGTTTTAGCGGTGCATGAAATAGGGTCAGGGTTTTGTGAAGGACAATATAATATGCTAATATTAGGGAGTATCCCCACTCCCCTACCCTCCCTAGGGAAGATGGTCGGTTATGAGAGGTGGTTGATGACGAGGTCGCTCTCAGGGGGTTCCACTGTTGATTTCCGTTCAATATGTCCCGCATGTTCTGTATGTTTGGGGATGGTACGATATCATCATCAGCTTTATTTAAACACGGTATCCCATCATTTACAATCAATGATCTTCCATAGAGCCGTGTATAATACCTATACAATAATATCTATACAATAAAAAATTAAAACATTCATGCTGAGATAATAAATTAAAATTGACAGCACCAGTAACATCAGTAACATAACACTGTCTAGAAGGGCCTGCGAACAGGCAAATGGGAATATGGGGAGGGGGGAGGGCAGCCTGCACGGACGCTATACAACTACATTGATCTATCATTAGGCTCGCAGACGCCGCTTCATGTCCACTCGTGCGAAACAAAGGATAATAATTGGTTGGCTTTGTTTATCTAATTAGGTTTGGCACATGAGTACAGCGGATTCTGAAACGGGCCTAAGATATAAAATCTAATTAACATGTGAAAATATTTAATTGTAGAATGGACAAATAGGTGTTTGCGTCGAACATGTAGACGCAGATATTCCAATTTGTATTACGTCCTTCTCCCTTCTTATCTCCCTCATATGTGCCTGCCCGCAGGCTAAGTTCTGAGTTATATACTGTATTTGAGCGAAAAATAGTGAAAAATAGAGCAAATCAGCAACAATAATAACAAGAGAAAGACATTGAAAGATCGAACTAGACTAACCACTTGATCAGCGAACTCAAACATGTCGGACCCGGTTTCATTCACGTTTATTCCAATGTTTGTCTTGCTCGGTAGAGAGAATTCTGCTAGTCCATCAGTCATTTCCGAACCACCAAGTTGACTTAATATTTCTCTTCTAAGGGACGTATTTAAGTATGTGGAATGCTCCTGAACAATGCCTTCGCCGGGAACGAGGTTATCAAGCACTGAATGACTTGTTGTTTTGATTAAATCCATCACAAGTAGAACGCGACCTATAGCCTGAATCATAGAAATCAAGCTCAAGTTAAAGAAAAAAATGCTCAAGTTAAGAGAAACATATCAAGTCAAGTCAACTATTAGCTATTTCGTAAACTGATACGGGAGTAGGGACGAGTGTGTAAATTTAAAGCGAATCCTCTATTATGGGCCCAGAAACAACCATAGAGGCTAATGCCAGAACTCTGCTAAACCACAGATCGAGTTTGACTTGTTTGCACTATTTAGAGAAACACAATTACATTAGATTTTCAAAAAGACAAAAAAGAGCAACAAAGAAAGAGTATGTCGATTATAATAATAATAATATAATAATAATAAATATTTAATCATGGTAATATACATCAGCGTAGCTGCTTTTCAGATAGCCGTAGAGATACACTAAACTAATTTCTAGTAACTAATATCACTAATTATATAGGTATTATTATAGGTGTAATAAAAACATGACTAAAATACTCTAGGATAATTATTTTACAATAAGTACTAATGCTAATGGTCGTAGTAAAATATATGTATGATCGAATTTCCTTAAATATAATAATAAAATTGAAAGATAAAAGTTAATTTTTACTAAGAGATGCTTTAAAAGCATCTATGGAAACAGAGTCTTAGGTAATTGTTCCACAGTAGGGCACCGCTGTAACTGAAACTCTTTTTTAGGTATTCACGAATAGGGCGTGGTATAGACTAATTATTCTGACTAACACTTCTTAAAACGTAGTGTGTGGACATTGATCTACTTGTAAATAATTCTGATAATTAGTCAGGACATAAACCGTGATGGATTTTATACATCATAATTGCCATATGTTTATTTCTTCTAGTTTGTAGATCGTCCCATCCAAGTTGTTGAAGAAGAGTATGGGATCGTATGTCATAGGAAGATTTTGTTATTACCCTCGCAGCTCTATTTTGTAGTTTCTGTAGTTTATTTGCTAAAGTCAATCCGATATTATTCCACACAGAGCTGCAGTAGTCGAAGTGACATTGGACGAGAGATTTGTAAATGACATTAAACGTTCTCTTTATCATACCTATGCCTGATGACACTTTTTTACAGATTTTATCAACATGATTACACCAAGAAGGTTTGTCATCAATTTCCATACCTAAGTATCTTGCGTTCGAGACCAATTGTAGTAACTGGTATAGAGTTTAGGGCTCTTTGTTTTTGAGCATTGGCAATAATCATAAACTCGCTTTTCACATTAAGATTCAGTTTATTAGCCGTGAACCAGTCGTTGATTTTGCTTAGGTCATAATTAATTTTTGATTCAACTTCAAGTATATGTCTCTTCCAGATATACATATACTGGTGTCTTCGGCATACATTTTACAATTTGAATAATGTATTGATTGGTGTAAATCATTTATATATATTAAAATAATAGTGGTCCAATAATTGACCCGTGAGGTACGCCGCTGGTTAAAACCCCTTCGTCCGAGAACGAGTCGCCTACAATGCAGACTTGGCGTCTGTCTTGCAGATAGGATCCGAACCAATTGATTGCAAGTTGATTAAAACCATAAAGTTGAAGCTTTCTTAAAAGAATATCGTGATTAACAGTATCAAAGGCTTTTTATATCAAGAAAAACAGCGCAGTTAAAGAGGCCACTATCCATATTGACGAACCAATTGTTAGTTGCATCAAGTAAGGCTGTAACAGTTTAGTGTAATGAGCGAAATCCAGATTGATATTTATCTAGTAAATTATTGGAAGTTAGGTAGTTATAGACTTGATCGTAAACGATCCTTTCAAATACTTTAGACACTACTGTTAATATGGAAATAGGTCTATAGTTATTACAGTCACTTTTACTATACGCGATTTAAATAAAGGTGTTACACGGGCCTTTTCCAAATCTATCGGAAAAATCCTCGTTTCTAAAGATAAATTGAATAAATGGGTTAGAGATGGTGATAGAACAGGCGCTGCGATTTTTAGGATTTTTGGAGGAATTCTATCTAAGCAAGGTGATTTGGAACCACTAAGGTTTTTAATAAGCTTAGTAACTTTGTTAACTGGTGTTATCACTGTTATCACTTGTTACTGGTGATAAAAATTCCTCGAAAGTAATATCAGTTGCCGATTGACTTTGTCGGCTGATAATTTTGCGCTTATTTCAATGAAGTACCTGTTCAAACTATTTGCAATCTTTTGGGGTTTTGTGTATGTTATTCCGTATCATTATTATTGATTAAGGTTTCGTGCGCAGTGATCAAAGGAGCACAAGCTTTCGAGTTGATCACTGCCTACGTTTGTTTATAAATACTGAGTTCTAGGTTAAGCTGAAAACAGTATGCGGTCAGTTCACTTGTAGTTACTTCTTTTTCGATTTTCTAAAAGGACGTTATTATAATATTTTTTGAATATGTTAATAGAGCTAGAAATGTATTGGAATACAAAAGATCACATCGAAATTAGCCGTTTACCGAGTTTGAAGATGTTTGAGGAAATATGAACTGAATATGAATTGAAAATCACGAAAATAAGAGAGTTTAGTGTCGATTGGAGGAACGATCATCTCCTCAAACCATAATGGACTCTCTTATTTGTATGATATTTGAAAGCTCGCCACCTCATCAATATAGATCCAAACGTCCCCAAACTCAGTCAACACTATTTGCACCAGTCCCTCTCAAAGCGAGTGTAAATGATAGCTTTCTTACACAGTTTACGTCAAGAAGTTTCCAGTTGGTTTTTTTGTTACACTGTTTACATTGATGTTTTTTTCGCATACTCTACGATGAACATTGGGTCCTACCTTTTCTTTCGAAGACAGGGTGCCAATTAGATGGACATCAGCCGACGCTGCAGACGATAGTGCAACTTGAGCAAGGCAGCCTAGGAGTGTTCTGGCTGTGGCTCGTACTGTATCGAATCCATTCTTATCACTTGAGTGCCTTTCAATAGAATATGTCATTTGTCGGAGGGAACGCATTACTAGTTCCTAGAAAGAGATCAAGAAAGGCAAATAATGTATGACGAAATCAAAGCAGCTTACTCCAAGAACAAGATGGCGCCTTGTACTTTTACCCAGAGTCCTTTGCGCGCGAAACACTTTATATCCGTTATAAAATCGCTGTAGAGAGGTTTAACAAACCAGTACAAGTGCTATTACCAGTATACTGGCATTGAATGGAATAGAGGATTACTACGTGTTATCCTAATAACAAACCAGCACAAGTGCTATTACCAATATACTGGCATTGAAGAGAACAGAGGATTACTACGTGTTATCCTAATAACAAACCAGCACAAGTGCTATTACCAGTATACTGGCATTGAAGAGAACAGAGGATTACTACGTGTTATCCTAATAACAAACCAGCACAAGTGCTATTACCAGAATACTGGCATTGAAGAGAACAGAGGATTACTACGTGTTATCCTAATAACAAACCAGCACAAGTGCTATTACCATGCAGTATACTGTCATTGAAGAGAACAGAGGATTTCTACGTGTTATCCTAATAACGAACCAGCACAAGTGCTATTACCTATACTGTCATTGAAGAGAACAGAGGATTACTACGTGTTATCCTAATAACAAACCAGCACAAGTGCTATTACCTATACTGTCATTGAAGAGAATAGAGGATTTAACTACGTGTTATCCTAATAACAAACCAGCACAAGTGCTATTACCAGTATACTGGCATTGAAGAGAACAGAGGATTACTACGTGTTATCCTAATAACAAACCAGCACAAGTGCTATTACCAGTATACTGGCATTGAAGAGAACAGAGGATTACTACTGACGTGTTATCCTAATAACAAACCAGCACAAGTGCTATTACCATGCAGTATACTGTCATTGAAGAGAACAGAGGATTTCTACGTGTTATCCTAATAACGAACCAGCACAAGTGCTATTACCTATACTGTCATTGAAGAGAACAGAGGATTACTACGTGTTATCCTAATAACAAACCAGAACAAGTGCTATTACCTATACTGTCATTGAAGAGAATAGAGTATTTCTATGTGTTATCCTAATAACAAACCAGCACAAGTGCTATTACCAGTATACTGCATGGCATTGAAGAGAACAGAGTATTTCTATGTGTTATCCTAATAACAAACCAGCACAATTTAGTGCTATTACCAGTATACTGGCATTGAAGAGAACAGAGGATTACTACGTGTTATCCTAATAACAAACCAGCACAAGTGCTATTACCAGTATACTGTCATTGAAGAGAACAGAGGATTTCTACGTGTTATCCTAATAACAAACCAGCACAAGTGCTATTACCTATACTGTCATTGAAGAGAACAGAGGATTACTACGTGTTATCCTAATAACAAACCAGCACAAGTGCTATTACCAGTATACTGTCATTGAAGAGAAGAGAGGATTACTACGTGTTATCCTAATAACAAACCAGCACAAGTGCTGTTACCAGTATACTGTCATTGAAGAGAACAGAGGATTACTACGTGTTATCCTAATAACAAACCAGCACAAGTGCTATTACCAGTATACTGTCATTGAAGAGAACAGAGGATTACTACGTGTTATCCTAATAACAAACCTGTACAAGTGCTATTACCAGTATACTGTCATTGAAGAGAACAGAGGATTACTACGTGTTATCCTAATAACAAACCAGCACAAGTGCTATTACCAGTATACTGTCATTGAAGAGAATAGAGGATTACTACGTGTTATCCTAATAACAAACCAGCACAAGTGCTATTACCAGTATACTGTCATTGAAGAGAACAGAGGATTACTACGTGTTATCCTAATAACAAACCAGCACAAGTGCTATTACCAGTAGACTGGCATTGAAGAGAACAGAGGATTACTACGTGTTATCCTAATAACAAACCAGCACAAGTGCTATTACCAGTATACTGTCATTGAAGAGAACAGAGGATTTCTACGTGTTATCCTAATAACAAACCAGCACAAGTGCTATTACCTATACTGTCATTGAAGAGAACAGAGGATTACTACGTGTTATCCTAATAACAAACCAGCACAAGTGCTATTACCAGTATACTGTCATTGAAGAGAAGAGAGGATTACTACGTGTTATCCTAATAACAAACCAGCACAAGTGCTGTTACCAGTATACTGTCATTGAAGAGAACAGAGGATTACTACGTGTTATCCTAATAACAAACCAGCACAAGTGCTATTACCAGTATACTGTCATTGAAGAGAACAGAGGATTACTACGTGTTATCCTAATAACAAACCTGTACAAGTGCTATTACCAGTATACTGTCATTGAAGAGAACAGAGGATTACTACGTGTTATCCTAATAACAAACCAGCACAAGTGCTATTACCAGTATACTGTCATTGAAGAGAATAGAGGATTACTACGTGTTATCCTAATAACAAACCAGCACAAGTGCTATTACCAGTATACTGTCATTGAAGAGAACAGAGGATTACTACGTGTTATCCTAATAACAAACCAGCACAAGTGCTGTTACCAGTATACTGTCATTGAAGAGAACAGAGGATTACTACGTGTTATCCTAATAACAAACCAGCACAAGTGCTGTTACCAGTATACTGTCATTGAAGAGAACAGAGGATTACTACGTGTTATCCTAATAACAAACCAGCACAAGTGCTATTACCAGTATACTGTCATTGAAGAGAACAGAGGATTACTACGTGTTATCCTAATAACAAACCTGTACAAGTGCTATTACCAGTATACTGTCATTGAAGAGAACAGAGGATTACTACGTGTTATCCTAATAACAAACCAGCACAAGTGCTATTACCAGTATACTGTCATTGAAGAGAATAGAGGATTACTACGTGTTATCCTAATAACAAACCAGCACAAGTGCTGTTACCAGTATACTGTCATTGAAGAGAACAGAGGATTACTACGTGTTATCCTAATAACAAACCAGCACAAGTGCTGTTACCAGTATACTGTCATTGAAGAGAACAGAGGATTACTACGTGTTATCCTAATAACAAACCAGCACAAGTGCTATTACCAGTATACTGTCAATGAAGAGAACAGAGGATTACTACGTGTTATCCTAATAACAAACCAGCACAAGTGCTGTTACCAGTATACTGTCATTGAAGAGAACAGAGGATTACTACGTGTTATCCTAATAACAAACCAGCACAAGTGCTGTTACCAGTATACTGTCATTGAAGAGAACAGAGGATTACTACGTGTTATCCTAATAACAAACCAGCACAAGTGCTATTACCAGTATACTGTCATTGAAGAGAACAGAGGATTACTACGTGTTATCCTAATAACAAACCTGTACAAGTGCTATTACCAGTATACTGTCATTGAAGAGAACAGAGGATTACTACGTGTTATCCTAATAACAAACCAGCACAAGTGCTATTACCAGTATACTGTCATTGAAGAGAATAGAGGATTACTACGTGTTATCCTAATAACAAACCAGCACAAGTGCTGTTACCAGTATACTGTCATTGAAGAGAACAGAGGATTACTACGTGTTATCCTAATAACAAACCAGCACAAGTGCTGTTACCAGTATACTGTCATTGAAGAGAACAGAGGATTACTACGTGTTATCCTAATAACAAACCAGCACAAGTGCTATTACCAGTATACTGTCATTGAAGAGAACAGAGGATTACTAAGTGTTATCCTAATAACAAACCAGTACAAGTGCTATTACCAGTATACTGGCATTGAAGAGAATAGAGGATTACTACGTGTTATCCTAATAACAAACCTGTACAAGTGCTATTACCAGTATACTGTCATTGAAGAGAACAGAGGATTACTACGTGTTATCCTAATAACAAACCAGCACAAGTGCTGTTACCAGTATACTGTCATTGAAGAGAACAGAGGATTACTACGTGTTATCCTAATAACAAACCAGCACAAGTGCTATTACCAGTATACTGTCATTGAAGAGAACAGAGGATTACTAAGTGTTATCCTAATAACAAACCAGTACAAGTGCTATTACCAGTATACTGGCATTGAAGAGAATAGAGGATTACTACGTGTTATCCTAATAACAAACCTGTACAAGTGCTATTACCAGTATACTGTCATTGAAGAGAATAGAGGATTACTACGTGTTATCCTAATAACAAACCAGTACAAGTGCTATTACCAGTATACTGGCATTGAAGAGAATAGAGGATTACTACGTGTTATCCTAATAACAAACCTGTACAAGTGCTATTACCAGTATACTGTCATTGAAGAGAATAGAGGATTACTACGTGTTATCCTAATAACAAACCAGTACAAGTGCTGTTACCAGTATACTGTCATTGAAGAGAATAGAGGATTTCTACGTGTTATCCTAATAACAAACCAGTACAAGTGCTGTTAACAATATACTGGCATTGAAGAGAACAGAGGATTACTACGTGTTATCCTAATAACAAGCCAGTACAAGTGCTATTACCAGTATACTGTCATTGAAGAGAATAGAGGATTACTACGTGTTATCCTAATAACAAACCAGTACAAGTGCTATTACCAGTATACTGCCATTGAAGAGAACAGAGGATTACTACGTGTTATCCTAATAACAAGCCAGTACAAGTGCTATTACCAGTATACTGTCATTGAAGAGAACAGAGGATTACTACGTGTTATCCTAATAACAAACCAGCACAAGTGCTATTACCAGTATACTGTCATTGAAGAGAACAGAGGATTACTACGTGTTATCCTAATAACAAACCTGTACAAGTGCTATTACCAGTATACTGTCATTGAAGAGAACAGAGGATTACTACGTGTTATCCTAATAACAAACCAGTACAAGTGCTATTACCAGTATACTGTCATTGAAGAGAATAGAGGATTACTACGTGTTATCCTAATAACAAACCAGTACAAGTGCTATTACCAGTATACTCTCATTGAAGAGAATAGAGGATTACTACGTGTTATCCTAATAGCAAACCAGTACAAGTGCTGTTACCAGTATACTGTCATTGAAGAGAATAGAGGATTACTACGTGTTATCCTAATAACAAACCAGCACAAGTGCTATTACCAGTATACTGTCATTGAAGAGAATAGAGGATTACTACGTGTTATCCTAATAACAAGCCAGTACAAGTGCTATTACCAGTATACTGTCATTGAAGAGAACAGAGGATTACTACGTGTTATCCTAATAACAAACCAGGACAAGTGCTATTACCAGTATACTGTCATTGAAGAGAACAGAGGATTACTACGTGTTATCCTAATAACAAACCAGCACAAGTGCTATTACCAGTATACTGTCATTGAAGAGAATAGAGGATTACTACGTGTTATCCTAATAACAAACCTGTACAAGTGCTATTACCAGTATACTGTCATTGAAGAGAATAGAGGATTACTACGTGTTATCCTAATAACAAACCAGTACAAGTGCTATTACCAGTATACTGGCATTGAAGAATGTGTGGTGTTTTCTTGGATTTCTCTAAGGCCTTCGATACAGTCAATCACAATATCCTATTAGGAAAATTGAACAATTATGGAATAAGAGGAACTGCCCTAAACTGGTTTAAAAGTTATTTAACAAATCGTAAACAATTTGTTGCCATTGGTAATGTCCATTCTAACCATACCGATATTTATTGTGGCATTCCTCAAGGATCAACACTTGGCCCCCTAATGTTTCTTATTTATATTAATGACATAAATAATAGTAGTAATCTTTTATCAATAAGACTGTTTGCAGACGACACTAACATCTTTTATTCAGACAACAATCTTAATAATCTTCAAGTACTAGTAAATAAAGAGCTCTCCAAATTAGCAGAATGGCTTAAAGCCAACAAATTATCACTTAATATCTCCAAATCAAAATATATGTTAATTTGTTCTTCTCGTAAACTAAATACTAATTTAAATATCCAATTAGGTGACATTGTATTAAAACAAACTGAATATGTAAAATATTTAGGTGTATACATAGATCAAAACTTAACATGGAAGCCTCACATAAGCTATATATCTAAGAAAATATCCAAAAATGTTGGTATTATATCCAAACTACGACACTATGTTGACTTAGGCACCTTGATGCAAGTATATTATTCTCTTGTTTATCCATACTTACAATATGGTGTTAGCACTTGGGGAAATACCTACAAAACACATCTATCTCGATTAAACACGTTAAACAACAAAGCTATCAGAATAATGACATTTTCAGATTTCCAATCCCATGCCCCGCCACTTTTTAAGTACCTTGGCATCCTACAAATATCAGAAATTAATTGCCTACATATTGCTCTATTTATGCATGATTATATTAATAATCAGTTACCTCAAGCCTTTCAAAATTATGCAAAACCAGCCTCCAACATACATAACTATAATACTAGACATGCTTCAAAGAACCTCTTTGTCTTACCAGTCTCAACAAATTATGGAAAATTTTCTATTAAATCAACTGGTATTAAACTCTGGAATAATTTACCAACTAGCACAAGAGATCTCAAACGCTCAAAATTTAAAAGTCGCATAAAATATAACTGTTTAATGGCCTACGTGTAAATTTTCATCTCCTTTCACTTTACTTGTGATGAAATTATGATTAATCAGATGATAGAGCTTAATGTACATTTCTTAGTTGTTATTGTATTTTTTGTACCATACATTAACAGTCCTTAATTTCTTTTCAATTTTTTTAAAATTATTTACTATATGATTATGATTACTTGGATTTATAGGCAAAGGCAGATCACACTACACATATTTATTTCACTTAATGGGGAGTTGACTTAGAAAACTTTTAGTTCCTTCAACTTCCCTGCACCCTTTCCTATTATATAATTTCTTCTTTTTTTTCTTCCCCCCATATCTATTATCATAATTATTAAGTGTATATGTCTGTAAACTACCCAAATGTAAAGTAACGAGTGTGAAATAAAGAAAGACAAGAGGCCCTGAGTGGCCTGAACTCGGGCCATCTAGGCCTAGGTATTAATACATAAAGTTCTAGCATATTTTGTCATACATGGTTTATGCTAGGGGAGCCAGAGAATCATTAATTAATTACTAATTAATAATTACCGATGCTCTTGTGATAATTTATATATAATGGGACTACAAATGCCCCAGGTATGCGGTATGCCGGGAAGGAGGGGGGGGTCAGGGGCTTGGAAATGATAGAGCCATAATACATACACAACACACATACATACATGCTGTACATTTTTGCCACAATTTCTTTCAATTATGATGTTTAATATAATTTTCTTTTCAATAATAGTTCCTTGAGGATCTTTGGAATTATAAAAACTTGGTATGGGTGTTGTTGATTGAAGTGCAATGGTTAAAATTTGAGTAGTAATTCCACATACATGTAATGTTGCTATTCCTTGTGAATATTTAGGGAATGTATCATTCTACATGTGAAATAAAGCCATCTATCTAGATTTGTTTGATTTTCGAGTAATCAATAATGAACAAGAGGAGATGGCTGAAATTCAGGCTAAATTCTCAATACAATAATTATTTTTGATTGGGGTCGTAAACTACAGCTAGCTAGACCACCATTTTCAAATATTAGTGAGCACTGTACTAGTGTTCATTTTCTACATCTTGTAGGAGACTGAAACTTACATGTATAATGGCAGGTCACAAAGACACATGTGATTTCCACTCGTTTTTTTCTAACATTGGGGTCGCAGCAAGATTAATTTTCGTTCCCAAATAATTCTTAAAAGTACTTGTACTCCTGACCAAGTGAAAGTGCCAGATGCTGACCTGGAACGGTCAGATCCAAGTACTGATAACTGAACTGAGGAATTGGGCCATTTACTACTATATTTGATGCCATTACTAACAACAACAACAACAATAATACCATTTCTTTTCTCATAAGTTGATGGAAAGGTATAGTAACAAGGCATAATAAGAAATACAATTATGAGAAGGTGGGTCCTTAATATGCTAATGAGTGATATGTCACCACTGACACACAAAAGCATGCTGGTAGAGACAAATTACCTATTTTTAAATTCTAACTTGTCAGTGATTTTACAACAACAACAAAATCTAAATTAGAAAATTGCTTAATTCACAAGCACAAATAAATCCAGCAAATGTCAGTGATGACACCACATCAGACCCATTCGAAAAATGGCGTCCAATTTAAAAAGCTATTGTCCTGGTAACGTGAACACAAGGCTAGTCAGTCCACACGAAAGCTTTTGACCATGTAAGCGAGGCTAGTCAGTCCTAAACAATAGTTAATTAAATTGGACGCCATTTTTCGAATGGGTCTATTATTAGCATACTGGAAATATAAACCTTTATATCTCGTAGATGCAACACCCAAATCAAGAAATATTCTACTATTTTGGACTATCCACTTCATGTACAATCAATATCAAATAACTAATTTGGGCTTAATTTATGCACTTTAAGCCTGGAGCCCTTGACCCTATGCATAAATTAGACATATAATGCACTTTAAGCCAGAACCACCTCAGATAGAAAACATTGCAAATAAAAAAGAACCTCTGAATTTCTAACGAAACCTGAAACAACCATAGGGGCTGATCAAAGTCAGGGCCTTGCTAAACTACAGATCAAATTGGGAATGGATAGAATGTTGGTTTTTGTGGAGATTGGGACAACCAGAGAAAAACCCTAGGAGCAAAGGTGAGATACCAACAAACTCAACTCACATTTGGTGCTGCAATCGGCAGTCGAACCCATGCCACAGAGGTGAGAGGCGAGGCACTTAACCATTGCGCCACGCCAGCTCCCCATGTGCCACCCCAACTCCCCATTGTAATTAAGTAGTACTGAGAAAATGTCAGAAAAGTTGTAAAATTCATAAATATTTTTCAGTCAATTTTAGTATATTTGGTAAGAATATAGTTTTTGCTTGAAAAAATATTCAATATTTTAATTTTATTTCTTGTGCCAGTTTTTTAAACATACTTTTAACTGAAACGAATATTAAATAACAACACTGCAAATCTGGTAAGTGTTTGTGTTTTACTTACATTTACAAATGTCGCCATGGTTGGTTCACATTATTTAACCGTCAAGCCACGTGCGTTTGGGAGCGCCAGACACTTTCGTAAACATATATTCTATGTGAGAAATTTCCATTCAAAGCCCGTATAACTCCAGTCAGCCCTAGAAAAACTCAAAATTTTTTCCATTTCCGTCAAAGAAATCTTCGGATTCAGCAACATAATGGCTACGAATGGGACAAAACTTCGCTCACGTTTTGGTCGTGACTCGTGGTGCATGGTGTTTAGAGACTTGAACACTCGTAGGTGCTTTTTGTAGAATGTTACTTTCATTTCATCCCGCAACATCACTACAGATCGAAAGCTCCTACGTAGGTACCTCCATAAAATGTTTCCGAGCTTTCTCTTTACGGAAAATTAAATATTTATGTACTTGTACTCACGGATCTTGTCTGGCTGGCTGGCTAGCTTTCGACCTCCGCGTATTACAATCATCGAAACTGCTCTCACAAATTTTAGGGTGTTATAATCACTTGCTGTCACAATCCGTAGGAGAATCAATTGCACAGAATTCCGAATGAAGAAAAACGATGAAAGATTGAACGATTTATCCACAACAACAACTCATCCAGTGGTTGCGGCCTTGGCCTTGGGAGAAAAAAATCACGTCCTGCAGACTGCAGTTGACGTAACGATGGCAATGTAAAAAAAAAACGCGAGCTGATTGGTTGACGGCCCCGGAAGTCGATAAAATGTCACATGGCCGCCACGTGAACAGTGCAATCGGATTGGTTTGGCGGTTGGCGGCGACTTCCGGGTCGACACAAAAAATAATAAAAAAGACTTGCGAAACTTGACTCGGGCGGCCAAAGGCCTGGCCCGAGTAATAAGAAGAGAACAGAGGATTACTACGTGTTATTTGGATTGTGTTAGGTTCGCAAGGGATTGTGGTACAGGCGCTTTTTGTTTCCATATGGTAGATTTGGGAAACACTCTCACACACTTAACCACATATTGTTTCTAAAAGGTACCTTTCTTTGCAGTTTTCCCCTCGGATCCCTCTCTGCCCCTCCCTCGAGCTCTATCGAGCTCTATAACCTTCGAACAAGTAAAACCGGTGTCCGAGGCGATTTGGTCTTCCATTGATGTGCCCCCCCCCCCCCCCCCCCAAAGACCACATTCACCAGGCCGAACGGCATAAAACAATAGCCGTAATTACAACATACCATAACTGCATGTGAAAATGCACGCAGTCGCCTACATTTCAACTGTTGTCTGCAAAAATACAACGTGACGTGAAACCCTCAAATTTTACGTTGTAAAAGAGAACAAGAGCAACACACTTTATTTATACTCTTACAAAAAAATACATAAGTAGGTGAAAGAGAAACGAATAAAGAAAGTTAGAGTAAGCGCCACTTACAATAACCTAAGGGCTAATCAAGCGAAGAACGCGAACGTAAGAAAGATTATCAATCCGTTTTTCGTTCGGCGTGAACGGAACTCTATACTCATCATATTTTTCGAAAATCTGGTTGTGAGAAACATTTAAAGGGGAACAAAGGAAACAGTAAACACCAAATTACAGCAGAAAACACTTATCTACGTCCCGTCGTGACTGCCATCGCCGTCCTGATTGTTTAAGTTCCCTGGTACTATGTGGAATGGGGTACCAAATCCATTGGGGGACCAAATCCACTGGGGGACCAAATACCCTGTGACACCGGGACTAGGATACATATTTGTTTTCCTTACCTGCGTTTCCGAATCGACTTCTGTGTACTCTTTAGTTGACAATATCAGGGTGTTGGACATCATTCTGACATCGGCAACTGTGTAGGCATCAGTTTTAGAAATAATACCAATGAGATAACGTCTTATCTGTTAAGAAAAACAAAGAGTAATAAATGAATCCATCGGTTACTTCAACACATTGCACGAAATCTTGCAACTATAACAGGGCTTTAAGATAATTTTCATTAACATTGAAACTACAATATATTTTGGGAAAAGTTCTTTCTGAGAACTTAATCCGGGACGTTAACCGATGACTTGAGTTTTATTTGTAAAAAGCTTTCAATTATAAAATCTACAATCTCGTTCAAAAAGTTTGAGAAACTTCCATAAAATTACACCAATTCCCAAATAAAAATAAAACAAGATAAATAAATTACACCAATTCCCAAATAAAAATAAAACAAGATATGCCCCCCCCCCAAAAAAAACTCTCAAAGTTGATGCTGTACATACCATCCGTGGGTGCTCAATACCTTACACACTGTTGAGCGGGAGGTAGTAGATAATAAGCATGGAAAGGTGTTTCTTTTACACAAAAGAAATACGAGTGTCTCAAGGTATTTTGTACGGGATCGTAGCTTCACAGATACAAAAGTACTTGTCATTTCTCCTCAAACAACAAGTTTTTAACCTCAAATTAATAACCAGCCACGCCCCAATTCCATTGTTCTATGCATGTTTTGATCCTCATGGGAAGACCTGCATTCTAAAAGCCGGGAGCGGATTTGAATAGCAAAGGGAGAGCGGGGCTGAATTTAAAACTAAGGACAGGTCTATATTTTTAACATATAGACCTCCCCTGGGTTTTAAATATATTCAACCTTGCCCTCTGAATAAATTATTCAAAAAATTTGTTCCAATTCTTCGGCTAACATATCTTTCAAAGCTTTCCCAACAAAACTTGCGAGTTCGCTATTAACCCTTCTTAATCAGTTTATGCGCATATGATTAGCTACTCGAATCTACTCGAATATTGCTTTGTTCCTCTATGCGTTGGAGACAAAAGGAAAAATCCTGAATTGTCCTTTCGAACCCGGATGCACGTTGCGGCATCCACGATGCGAGGATAGCCTAGTTTTCGAGTAGTGAATTAGATATGCGCATAAATATTAAGAAGAGTGAATTGGAGCCAACTCTATAATTTCTTTCTTCACGCCACTCCTCGAACATTTTCATAGCCCAATCATTCTTATAGAGCATGTTTTTCGGAACTGCTTCCTTGATTCTTTTAGCAATCTCGCTCTCACTTTTCGGCTCACTGAACCTGAAGTTTTGCTTCTCTTCTTTCCATTCGTGTCTTCTGTTTCGTTCACTATACTGCTTAACACAACGACTCTTGGTCTTCATGGCGGTCGAAATCCATGGCGCTCGCAGCTTTGCAAAGCGGGAAAACACTGAAGAACTGCGGTCTGGTGAATGAATATGAACTGAACGCGCAATAATCATTTAGGAATTGTAAAACTAATCACGTGAATCATTGCTGCCACATGACAAATCATTATCGATTCATAGATGAAACACTTTGACGTTTTCCACAAAAGCACTAAATTTCGGAGTAAAACCTGTCAATCAACAGCACAAATGCGACTGATTAACAATGGTTGCCCGATTAGGGAAATGAGTACGCTATTTATCCACTTTTACTAAATTACTTTTTGCTAATTCTATAAAACAATTAGCAAAACGCAATTACACATAGGTTAGGCGTGTAAAAACTGTGATTGCACGAGAACAATGGAACTATGCGTGCCTGGTTATTAAGTCGGTTCAAAACCGCGGGTTCGGTCTTTCATTGAAATTAAAGACCTCGGGATGCGCCCTCGGTCTTTAATTTCAATGAAAGCCCTCACCCTTCGTTTTGATCTTTTACTCAATAGTTCACGAGCAAACAATTCAGTTAACCCTTAATCCTGGGTTAGCTTAAGGTGGCTTGTTAGTTCAAAAGCACACAAGTATGTAGAATCTTGACAAAAGAGAAAATCCGGAAAGACACAAGCTATCAACAAAATGATACAGCAATGAAGCTTGCGTGGATGAATGTAAAAGTTCCCTTTGTTTTTGTTTCTATTTCGCGCCCTTAAAATGATTCATGCTCTTGAAATTTACAGGGCCAGGGTAGTACATGTTCAATTTCAGGTGAAAAGATTTAAAAACATATTTATCGCCTAGTTTTCGAATTGAAGCTTCTTTGGCAAATACGTTACTATTTTGAGTAAAATGAGCATATTTCTGACATTACTTATGCATGATTCCATAAACCGAAATCGAATAAAGCAAATGGAATGAAATTTTCATGGGAAGTAGTTCTATGTCACAGGTATGAAATATGCTAAAAATATCGCTTGAATCGGTCCGGAAAACACAGTTCTCGACGACTAAACAGGAAGTAAGGCGAATTGTTAATCTGTTTAAACGAAAATATTCAACCCAATTTTTTTCGTAAACGCTCTCATACATTTTTTTAAACTTTGCAGTCGTGTAGGTCTACATTTAGACTACAAGGGACACTAGATCGTTTTAAACTGAAGTTTAGGTCTAGATTTCGAGAAAATTGATCAAATGTAAAATACATGACGTCAACACTGTGTTGCTATGGTAACGCCGATGTCAAACAAACCCACATTTTTGGAACGTTTATTCTATTTCTAGTAAATGGGTGAAGTGGCTAGCCCGACTGAGCTATGACAGTGGAGTATCAGCCGTTCAAATTGGGTATGGTGCGTCCCTGGAAAATCCCGGCGAGCCACCTTAATCGGGCCGTGGTCTTTATACGTTGTATCATATAAGAGATTGTTAGTTCCAAGATGAGTCAACTGCCTCCCAGTAAGCGCCGGTGTGTTGTGCGGTAGGTCGACGGTCAGGGTCTTAAAATAACTCAGTAGAAGGTGCTGCCTTTGCGAAACAATTTCGTTCTCGAGTGCGATGTATATGTGTTGCGTGTCCTGGTTTTTCGTAAAAATATGTCGAATTCCGGGTTATAGACGATTTACAATAATCAAATGGAGAAGATCCGGCTCCTCCCCCCCCCCCCCCCCCCCTCCCCCCGGTACGATGTACTAGTAATGAGACAAATGTTTCGCGAACCTTTTCCCGCTTTTCTTCTTGTTCCTTCACCGTGGCTGATTCCTCTTCTGTTAAGTTTTTACCGCTCTCTTTCAAAGCCTTTGCATTTTCTGATAATAAGTTGAGCAACGAACTTGCGGCAGTGCAAATCTGGTTTACTTGCGGGACGTCTCCCGTCTGATATGCTACGTTCAACTCGCTGTTTTCATCAAAGACTAAGTATTCCAGGTAACTGTTCACGTTTGCGTCTGTTTCATTTGGTGGAAAAACCTGGAAAGAACAAAAATGTTACTGCAAGTTATCGTGTTATCACCCATAACCCATAGTTATCAAGTTATACCATTGAAGTTTCAGCCAGGAGCCCATGTTTCAGCCTATTGATAAACATGCCCAAGAGCCCTTAACCAGGAGCGTATATCGAGATCGCTCGAAACCTTTAGATTTGGAAAATGAAATCCTTTTGAGACATTATTGCTTTCCTCGACAAGAAATACTAAATATGTCTAATTTACTAAGAATAAATTTAGACAAACCTACACATTTTTTCCTGTAAATTAGTTTCTGTATTATTGAAAGAGCTAAATATGACATATTTGCGACTATGTACACCTTCGACTAACACATCCTTTTCTTCGACTGATTCCGCCATGACGATAAGACCTTGACGAATAAAAAAGTATTCTAATTCCATTGATTAATATTAATGACATTCAGTACATAAAAACTGAAACGGGACTTGGGAGACCTATCAGACTATGCATAAAGCTGGACCTAATTTACATAAATTCAGAATTTTAACATTTGAAGAAAAATTGACACTGTAGCCTGAAAGAGCAAATACGAGTTATTTATCATAAGCAATTTTATTTAATAGTTTTATCACAAATTTCTCCAAAGTTATTACCATTTAAGGCTCAGGAAAAAACATGAAAGCGAGGCTGGTAGGGCCTGGCTGACTATTTTCATACAAATCTCTCTTATTTCAAAAGTTTATTACTCTGTAGCAATATAACTTATGACACTCAAATTTCACAGGATTACTTATTTTTGCATGTTCTTTTACGTGAAAATGTTGGTTTTCACAAATATTCATTGCCGACAGGAGAAATCCAGTTGTAATCAAAATGTCCTTTATGCATAGGGTGTATGTCATATCTTAGAATGGTCACAAATATTCTCTCAAGTAATATCTTATGAAATATCTTAGGAAAGATTTCGTGAATCAGGCCCCTTCTTATTGGCGCCTGACATGCCTCAGCTAAATCTTTTAAAAATCTTACATATATATAGGCTATCTAATAGGCAGCTAACCATCTAACTCGGCTATGTATTTTTACGAGTCATTCGTATTTTGGCAAGCCTTGCTATTAGATAAATTTTACCAAGACACGAAAATGTATTTCCAAAATACCCAAAAAACTTGAGAGAAATGGTAGTTACCATGGTGATGGGAAGCCATTTGACTGTAACTACCAGAAATATGGTCTGGTATTTCGTGCGTTCTTGTGCATATTACGTTAAATAAACCCCAAAACAAGGTATTACCTGCACGTTAATCCTAACTAAAGCAGCTGCACTGAAACTGTCGGTTATTCGGATCGTTAAGATGATGGTGAAGTTGTTCGTGGGATCTCCCACTGGCAGGACGCAATTAACACTAGTATTTCTCCCGTAAGAGAACACGCGATTTTCGCCTGACACCTTGTAGCCATATTCGTAGTGTAATGGTCCGTCGACGTCTTGCCAGTTGGCGCATTTTAAAGTAAAACTCGTGTTCAAAGCCGTGCCATTGAAACGGCTGACAGTTACCGTGCCTGCGAGTATAAATGGACAGGAAATAAGTGGAGACATTATTCAGTCAGTCACGAGCTATATAATTTACACGTAAATAAATTGGGTAAACACTAAATAGGGATCCGCGAAAACCATATGAGCCAAAATGCTGTCAGCGGTAAACTTCATGAATTAAAATCAGAGTTCAAATTTGTCACAATCCGAGCGTCGATGGTCTGCTTAGTGTTGTGATTACGATGTTTGATTTACACGCGGAAGGTTGCGGGTTCAAACCCCAGTAGAACCAATAATTTGTTTATTTTCGTTTATCTACTCGGAGGAGTCGGAGGAGGGAAGAGGGGGAAACAATGTGGTCTAACCATCCCCGCTGTAAATGACCATCCAGGGCACTGCAAATTAAGGACCACTCATTAATTAGAGAGGGGAGGGGAAGGAGGGGGGAGGGATGTCGCAAAATGTGGTTGGTCACCAATTTTCATGCAGAAAATTAAGGACGTTATTTTTATTTATTTATTTTTTGGGAGGGGGGCATGGCATTTTCCATTTGCACCAGTCCTCTTCTAATTATAACATGCTACAGCGTAGTTTGTAAGACCAGTATGACACTATTATCATTTAATTAATAGTTATTTATAGTTATTTCGTTTACAGTCAATGTACTGCATCTGTAATGGTATGTAATCAACTAAAGTCGATTGAGGTATGCTAACCGCCGTGGAAAGCGAGTAGCAGCTGACGTTTCGAGCGCTAGCCCTTTTTTGCTCTGACGAAGGGCTAGCGCTCGAAACGTCAGCTGCTACTCGCTTTCCACGGCGGTTAGCATACCTCAATCGACTTTAGTTGATTACATACCATTGTTTATCTTCCCCGCCGACGCAGACCAAAACTAGTTTTTACAGGAACTAGTTGCCTATCATACTGCATTTGTATACGACTACAAATACAAATATATGTCTGTCTATATTTTCTTACCATTTTCTGGTGGTGAGTTTGTGATAATATAGTATCTGCTTTCACCGAAAATGTCCCATGTCCGATACGCTTTCCAACTAAAAACGTAACAAGAAAGCGGTTGTAGTTTGTTCGGTTTCACCGCCATATTTAGACCATTCTTTTGTGTGTACAGCATTTTGATGAACTCTTCATGTGGCATTTTTTCGAGAAATTTGGGATTGTTTGGATTGGCATCACATGATGTTAGTTTAAAGCATTCCCACTTGAAGGTCAGTCGACCAGTGCAGTTGCGACAATGACCAAGAAGGGCGAATTTTTGGCCAGTGTCGACTTTATTCTCGCAGTTCTGGACACATCTATAATTTGTGAAAGAAAAACAAACAAAACGTATTAACAAATTTAATGCGTTACGGATGTCATGCCGTTTTGTGATCACAACCAAACCTCACTTTTGTGTACTCAACACATCACGCAAAAAAAATATCTGAATTTCTAACGGAACCTGAAACAACCTAGGGGATCAAAGCCAGGCTAATCCTCAGATCATATTGGAATTTAGCATGTTCAGTGGATTTTGTGAAGGTCTGTTGGTATGGAAATCTTTTCTCTAAAGTATTTGAAAGGGGCACAACAAATATGAATTAAGGAGCGCCATTTCCAATAAATGTCTAATGACGCTTTATACAAGCAACAAACAAAAGTTAATTTGTCAAGTATTTATTATTGTAACATTATAATAGCAGTTATTATATGCACGATAGTGTTTTACTGTGAAATAAACCACTCGTAGAACTCATACGAAACTACATCCGGGTACTGAGTAGCGTATTTTCCATATCCTCACTAGTGAAAATATCGATGACGTCACGTTTGCCGCCTTTCGAACTACAAAGATGGCGGCAGGTTTGTGAAAATCACAGAAGAAGATGTAACAGCTTAAATGAGCTGCATGACAATGAATATTCCAAGCACAAAAAAGCCAAAGACGATCTAAAACTCTCTAAAGATTTTCTCGACTGCAACGAAGAGACAAGAAAACCCGATGAAACTCTCCATAACAGCTTAGAAAGATCACGAATAAGTTTGTACTGACAGTAAGTAAAATGAATAGATAAGAGTTCTTAGAGCGGTTTAATTGTCCATATAATAAAAAGAAAATTACACGGTGGTTTGGAGAGGATAAACTTCAATCTTCTCACCACCGTGTAGTATCCTCTATGTACAAGTTGTTGTTACTTACGTAGTTCCAAGAACTGGAGGATCACCATGAGATAACTCAACTGCCTGATCAGCCCTGCCATATTTAGTGCCATCCTTATTTGTCTTGCTGACGAAAACGGTAAAAATATACCTTTGGAATAAAATGTGGGGAAATATTTAAAACATGTGAGTAGCGCGGAAGGTGGAATTAGCACGACTGTAGTTTCATACTAAAATAGCACGACGGTGGGTGAATTAGACACATAATCAAAGGGCGAGCAGACACTCGCAGAAAATTGACAGATCTATCTACGTACGTTTTGTTCTCTGTCCACCCAGGTTGATTTGTGTCAAAAACCACTAGGGGTCCTGTGTAATTTAGTCGACCAGCTCCAGTCCCGAAGCACCCTCCAGCTCCATGGTCCACCTGTGACAAGAATCACAACCCGTGATTATATCATGGAACTTTTGTTGACTGACGGTGCAATGAACAAAGAATGATCACTAAATATGTTATCTCGCAATTTTGTTTCTTTAAAAAACGTAAAAAGGTCGGTCCCACATTCAGTAATGCCTTCTGCTAATACTTATATTGTAACAATGCAAATCCTACAAGTGAATACACCACTTTCATAAATGCGTATTGTCATTTCGATAGTCTATCCACATGTACAGAAAATAGGAAGTCATATGGTTTCGAGTGCAATTCGGGATAAATTCGAACAAGTGAGTATTCAAAGAGTGACAAAATTGCACGAGCCCGCAGGACGAATGCAAATTGAGCTCTTTGAAAACTCACGAGTTCGAATTTATCCAGAATTGCACGACAAAACCGTATGATTTATTGTTAATCATATACTCAACAAATTTATTTGATCTTCGGAAAAATTGAAGCATCGTTAAAATAAAAAATGCTACAGCATATGAAATGATAATGTTTAGTACTCTAACATGAATTTACAGGGTTAGACGTGTTTTTGCTGTTACCAAAGCGCAGCATAGACAGTCCGGAATTTTTTGGAAAATCGTCGGAAAAAATCCTTTACCAAAACATGACTGTGAACAAATTTATGTACTTCCATTTCAATTTGGAGCTTTTGTTTTCGATGTATCCATGGGCAACTTGCTGATTTTGAGTGTAATTACAAATAAATTGCACTCCTCTCAGCCAATCAGAATCGAGAAATTTTGTTGATTTTGTGATCTTGAGAAATTTGAGTATTGTTGCTTAAAAAAACAGTGAAGTTACAGCCATTTGAATCTAGAGTGCGCCCTTACTTTAACTAATGAAAACACGAACATATCTTGAGTTAGATAAAATACGTACACACATAAAATAAATTTAATATATGCTCAAATATTTGAAGGTCAATCGAAATCGAAATTAACGTGAAGAAATACGCCGGATTAAAATAACTAAGAAAAAAATATGAGTTGTTTGTCTTACAAGGTTTAATGACAACATACTTTATTGGAAAATATATCACGCTGTGCGCAGCATTTCGGTCACATTGACTGCCAGGTAATTGGTGCATTGACATGAAAAGATGTTACGCTGTGAGCAGCATTTCGGGCTTATTGACTGCCAGGTAATTGGTGCATTGACATGAAAAGATATCAAGCTGTGCGCAGCAGTTCGGGCACATTGACTTCCAGATAATTGGTGCATTGACATGAAAAGATATCACGCTGTGCGCAGCATTTCGGGCACATTGACTGCCAGGTAATTGGTGCATTGACATGAAAAGATATCACGCTGTGCGCAGCATTTCGGGCACATTGACTGCCAGGTAATTGGTGCATTGACATCAAAACATGTTACGCTGTGCGCAGCATTTCGGGCACATTGACGTCCAGGTAATTGGTGCATTGACACCAAAACATGTTACGCTGTGAGCAGCATTTCGGGCACATTGACTGCCAGGTAATTGGTGCATTGACATGAAAACATGTTACGCTGATGAGTATAGAAGCGACTTCAACTGATGAAGAAATTAGGCAGATTGTTCCATAGCTTGGTAATACGGTTGAAATAACTAGAAATATTACTCGATTGGATAAATAATAATGAACTGTACTATATTTCTCTGTGCTAATTCAGTTTTACACTGCATTTGACTTTGTACGAACGAATAGCGGTCAGCGTCCTACGCATGCGTGCTTGGTACTAGGTAAGCGAACAACTTTTTTATAGAAAATATGGTGAGGTCTGCGAAACGCTTGCGCATGCGTGAATTTCACGCGGGAAATCACGCTCGCGCGCATAATTTTGGTTGAATTTTCACTCGAAATTTGTAGTTTAAAGCATTGTTAGAGTAAAGTACAAGCTTCGATTTTTAAGTACTAGATAAAGAATTCGCGGCCGATCTTTATGGGATTTACAAACTCGAGCTGAAAGCGAGAGTTTGGAAATCCCATAAAGATCGGACGCGAATTCTTTATCACACTTATCAAACGTCATGTCTTCAATTATTTTGGCGATATGACTGATTTTCGCCGAGAAAATCGAAGCCAAAGTTTATGTAAATCAGGACGAAATCTGTATCAGATTTAAAGATCACTTATCGGTCGGTGATTTCCTTTGATTTTGCTTCATGAATTATTAATGAGTTCGATAAGTGGTTTTATTATACGACTTGGCGTTTTCGAGTGCAAATACGGGCTAAAACGAGTGCAAATATGAGACGGTATTACACGGGTCACAAACCGGTTTGCACAGGTTTATTCAACACTTAAAAGGTTTTGTAAGCGCGCGAGCCAATCGAAATGGGGCTGTTTGAGTAACAGCCAATCAGCATTTAGCGCGCGAAAAAAACTTTTCAGTGCGCGCCCGCCCCCGACATTGGGCTGAGAGATTTCTTCTCTCGAGATTTCTTCTCTCGAGATTTCTTCTCTCGAGATTTCTTCTCTCGAGATTTCTTCTCTCGAGATTTCTTCTCTCGAGATTTCTTCTCTCGAGATTTCTTCTCTCGAGATTTCTTCTCTCGAGATTTCTTCTCTCAAGATTTTCTTCAAACAGAGCAGTAAGGTGAGCGAAAACAAACATGTTTTGTTCGTGTTAGCTGTCGTATAATAAACAATTTATTACACGAAGAGTTGTGTAATACGGCTGGGAATTTTTACTCGTCAATTTTTTTTTTATCGCCTTTCAGGCTCGAAAAAATTAAACTGACTCGTAAAAATACCCAGCCGTATTACACAACTTTCCGTGTAATAAGCTCTTTATCATGAACCAGTCCCAAATTTGATTGGCTTCATGACTTATGCGATTTCCCCCTAAACCCCGGTCGTTTTCGCGATGTGTTTTTATTAAACAGAAACCAGTTAGGAGAATTTAGAGCTGCTCCCGCGATTTCTACTGCTGACTGGACATGCGCAGTATGTTGCAGACCTGTCTCAAACACGCTTCATATTTGATTCAGTTTTTGTCCGCTGCGAATTTTCGTTTATACTTTCCCGGAGATTCTTACCCAAGTAGTCGGTAGTTCAACTACGGGAATAGAAAATGGGTCTGTAAGGTTCATGAAAGCAGGTTCAGACACATTTCGACAGAGCAGCACAAAAGTCATGCCAGTAGTGTTGGCAACATCATAATCTGGATCTTGAGTTCCGCGGAAATCCAAAGTTACCTGTAAACAGAATTATAAAGAAAACTTAAACATATTATTTACACATTTGAATCTAGGTATGTACTACTTTTGTTGTCTCAAGCCATGCTACATCACTGCAAAAAACTAGAACTCCATATGATGGAAATGTCTTGGAAATTAGAATTTTCAACACAATTTCCAACAAACTTCCATCCATGGAAGAGGTGCAGTTTTCCAGTGGCATTAAGCCGATGATACTCGTTTAACATATTGGTTGCCAACATGCCTCACTGGTTAGCTCAGTTGGTAGAGTACGGTCTAGAGTGCGGGTGGGCATGGGTTCGAATCTATCAATTTATTTACCATATAACGTTTACAAGTACAGAACATTACAACATTAGAATCCCGGCCGCGTCCTTGGGCAAGGATGTATAAGCCGTTCGCTTTGTCTCCTTCCTCTTCTAATCTGGGGGACGTGAAAGAACCTGTTGTGTTATTTCGAGAAAGAGTTGGATATTGTCTCCCGACACAACAGTCTGGTATTCTGAGGTACTAACAATAACTCATCATTGTAAACTGCACGGCAGCACATTGCGCCACAATAGCAGTCCGTATCACAAAAATAACCTTGTTGTGCGCATTTGAATATATTCATATAGAATTTGCGCTATATAAATGAATACCTTTTAATTACTTTTTTTTGCAAACAAATGTTCAACCGTGTATCATACCATGTTGAATGTCGAAAGAAGCGAGTCGATGAGTTGAACGATACTGCAGGATATAGAGACATGCGCTATTCCATTCAACAAATGTTGAACCGTGTATCATACCATGTTGAATGTCGAAAGAAGCGAGTCGATGAGTTGAACGATACTACAGGAAATAGAGACACGCGCTATTCCATTCAACAAATGTTGAACCGTGTATCATACCATGTTGAATGTCGAAAGGAGCGAGTCGATGAGTTGAACGATACTGCAGGATATAGAGACACGCGCTATTCCATTCAACAAATGTTGAACCGTGTATCATACCATGTTGAATGTCGAAAGAAGCGAGTCGATGAGTTGAACGATACTGCAGGATATAGAGACATGCGCTATTCCATTCAACAAATGTTGAACCGTGTATCATACCATGTTGAATGTCGAAAGAAGCGAGTCGATGAGTTGAACGATACTGCAGGATATAGAGACATGCGCTATTCCATTCAACAAATGTTGAACCGTGTATCATACCATGTTGAATGTCGAAAGAAGCGAGTCGATGAGTTGAACGATACTGCAGGATATAGAGACACGCGCTATTCCATTCAACAAATGTTGAACCGTGTATCATACCATGTTGAATGTCGAAAGAAGCGAGTCGATGAGTTGAACGATACTGCAGGATATAGAGACACGCGCTATTCCATTCAACAAATGTTGAACCGTGTATTATCGGCTTTAGGCTCAGGGAACTCATTAGGCTAAACGTCAGCGTTTTATGAATGTATAAATCAATTTTATACAAGAGCAGAATTTTCTCCACTGCACACCATAAGGGTCCCACATTTATTCTACCAATATCTAGCAAACAAATAAAGTGCTTATATGTTATATAAATCGTGATACTTTTCTATACCCATATGGATTCCATGTGGAACTACTGTACATGTATATCAAATGCTCCTTTCATTACTTATCAGACGTGTTGTGACATTCCGTATGAATGAACGCCATTTTCTTGTTTGTGCTAAAACACTTTCAAACACTTAAGCTTCTCTGATAATGACGTTAAAGGGGACTGAACCGTAAAACAAACCAACGACTATGCAAAGATGTATTCAAAAGAAATAAGTTATAATATTTTATTTATCTGTGTTGCGCGTCTTACTCTAATGAAGAGGAAATCTGAAAACCATCTTCACAACCTCCACTATGTACAGACGGCTCAAGTCTTGTAATTTGTGACGTCAGATTCGAGACATAAATTAGTTTTGCCATGCTGTTCCCGGCATTGAAAAGCTTAGTGAACTAACGGTATGTGTGACGTACGGTATGGGAAAATTTGCACTGAAATGAGCCGCCAGACAGGCTAGACTTATCAGCGGAGAATCGGTTATTTTTCGAAACTTGAAAACTACTGTTCTCTTTATAGACGCGCATCACAGAGAAATAAAGTAGCACAACCTACTTCTTTTGAATACACTCTTTGTATAGTTGTTGGGTTGATTTTAGGGTTCAGTTCCCCACCAGTGGATGAAGACTACTTGACTGACATCATTCACGCATGTTCTTTTTTCAAATAGAATTGCTTGGATGTTCTACAGGACACGCAGTTTTAAAATTAATCATAAATAATGCAGGAAACACTTACCATCTTCTTGGCTCCAATTTTAACGTAGCTCCCGCCTTTAATGCGAGCATTAATGTAAGGTGTACTAGTAATGTTGCGATAGCCAGTCTTGGTCGTCCTAACGCCAATGGCTGCTTGCATGGTCACTGTGATCTCAAACCGGTGAAGTCCATACTCCAGACATCGCGTGGGTATGGTGAGTATTGGGCTCTTCATATTCGTGCCACAAGAGTCCACAGTTTGTTCCTCCCCAGTAGAATCAGAAATTGTATAAATCTTCCATTCGAATTTTGTTGTTAGTGACATTTCACAGTATATTTCTACCTCGTTAGAAACTTGGAACTCCACCGATCGATGTACAGTCGTCGCAGTTGAGGCGTTTTGTCCCAACTCTGTTTAAAATATTGATAACGTTGTTTCAGTTAAGGATAGAAAGAGGATGTATTTCTCTGATCTAATGTTTCAAGTAAGGCATCATGTATCATTTTCTATTAGTATATACCAAACCAGTGAATATGACTTTTCGCGCGCTCTGATTGGCTACTCAAACAGTGAATATGATTTCATATTCACCTCCGAGCAAAGCAGCGATCATCTCGCGCCAGTTTTTGTCCATTTGACAGAAAATAAAATAACTATTTGGTGCTGGCTATTCACCTGGAATGTGGAATATACTAAAACAATTATTCACCTCAGTGTTGGTGAATAGTGGTGGATATTTACCTCGCGGAAGCGGCTCGGTAAATATCCACCACTATTCACCTCTACTTCGGTGAATAATTGTTAATTATCATTCGACTCAGTTCCCATTGGTTGGTTGATTCACCTGCATGCTAATCATATACTCAACACCATTTCTCGATTCTGATTGGCTGGGAGCAGGCCAATTTCCGGCTAATTCAGTGCAAAGTTGTAATTTAGTGCAGGAAGTTGAAATTTAGTGCAATTTCAGGGTTACCATAGCAACGTTATTTAGTGTTAACAGAAGTCCATAACCAGAAGTGTCCATCTGGTATTGGGGTAGCGGCCCATCAGTTTACAGAGTAGTCTATTTTTAGAAATGCTAATCTCAAATTTCGCGGGGAAAATCAATGGCGGACATTGGGTCAGATGCGAGAGTCATGGCTCCGGGGGGGGGGGGGGGGGGGGGGGGGGGGGGGGGGGGGGGGGCACTCATGTACACGACGTAAATGAGATGTGCGGCGGTACCGGATAAAGGTTTGAGCCCAATTTGGCAAACTATTAGTAAAGTCTTGTTTTGGAGCAAATCAACTATCAATTCGGGTTGATTTTCATAAATTTTATTGGAAATTCTGGTTAATAAAAACACCTTCATTACATTTTATTTTGCAAACTGGGTCGGGCTCTGAAGACGATACCTCACATACCTCCCCTTTATTATGCGAGCAGTGCCCCCCGGTTTGAAGCTCAGTACATACAGTTCGCCAAAGCGGTGCTACAAACTACAAAGCTAAGTACGGTGGCAAATGTCGGGCTTTTGACGACTAAAATTGAAGATATTGGAATTGTAATGAAACGAAATGTATAGACTGATCATCTGTGCCTCTGCTAATGGATCTTGGGGTGATTTGAGAAAGTTAAAAGTGATTTTCAAGTCTTCAAGTGTTGACTAGCGACGCCGAGTATAAAAGTTTGAATTATGACAATGAATGAAAACGGAACCGAAAATTCACATTCATCTGGCCAGGAACAACTGACATTATACAAGGAAAAAATTAAATCAAAGTAAGCCAAGTTTTCTTTTAATTTTTTATTTAATTGTTTTGTTTTTAATTCATTGAAATCGGCTTGGAAACTCGGTCGCATATGACCCGTTGCCGTGAGGCATTTGATTCAAATCTTCTAATAATCTTGTTCACTGGTTGTCTTAAAAAAAACACCTTGTTTGTACTAATTTTAAGAACTGGAATTTCATTTCCAGCTGTGATAATTGCGTTCAGCTTTCTAGTTTTCGATTGTAAAGTTTATTCTTGGAGATGTACAACAGTTAGTGTCTTTAATAAAACAGCAAAGTGACAACTGTTTCATTGTTTATGCTTGATGAACTGCCTGAAATCAAACTTCGCTTTTTGCTAGTGTTAAGTGTACCAGAAATTGACTTTTTTCACAGTTTATAGCTATTTTCTTTCAGTTCCAGTCGATTATTAAGCCTTGCTTGGAGATTTGCCGGGCTGTTCTTTTATCTGCCAAACCCAAATTACTTACAAGATTTTCAAATGTTCACTTGAGCTCAAACTCTTAGTAAACAAACTCGGTGCACTTAATTACTCTTGAGAGAACATGTTATTGTCTTTTTCAGTACATTTCTTAGGTCATATTATAAACAAAAATAGCATGATTTGTATGTATGCTGTATTTATGCCAAATATCACTACAAAAATCTGTGTTTATGAACCAAAACTCAAAAGACAAAACTTAGCTTCGTTCTGCATACATCACACAAAGTGCTGTAAACACGAAGTCTGAAACGGATGAAACGGGAAAATAAAAGGTTACAAAGGAACCACATGTTCTGGTTTATATTGGTCTTTCCTGAACATATGGTGCTCACCAGTTCTTGCCTGTTATAAATGAGAAATAGCTGATTATCAAGAAGTTTCTACACTACTCACTAGCAAGTAGCATTCGCTCGGCTTGTCCGCCAAAATTTTGTCGCATATATAATTAACTGTACAATATTACAAACAAGGAAATCGCTGTATTAGCCAATCAGGTACTGCTGATAAATTTTCGAAGAATATGATTGGCTGCGAGATGGCGGGAAAAGCTTTCTATAAATAGACTACTCTGTAAACTGATGGGCCAAACCCTATAGTGGGAGATGGACACTTCTAGTTATGGACTTCTGGTGTTAAGTCTCATTCTGTTTCAAATAAAAACTGCTGCTTTGCCTGCATTTGTATGGTTTCCTTGACTACATGCGCGCATTCGCTTTCGTAAATTCATTAGTCAAGAAACGTTTTTTTATAGGTAAAGATTAACAAAGAATCGTCTGAAATTTTGAAATATCGTTAATTGCACCAAGATCCAGCCGATTACCTCATTCTCCACCCCAGGCCATTCTCTTAGTTCTTACTGCGATGCTCGACGAAATCGGTCTGGGGTCGAGAATGGCGATCACATATACAATTAACGGTCTGAGCATGCGCAGTAGTGATAATTCAATATTTGCTGCGCATGCACACTAGCGAGTTCTTCGTTTGGTAAACAAGGCAGATCGATTTTCAGAGCTGTTGGTGACTCTGGACAAAGTTCCAGATTCGAAACTTAAGTAGGTAAAGTTGAACGACAAAACAATTATAGAACTCGACTACCACAAAATATCATGATTTGTTCGTGTCACTTATTTGCCTCTGCCTTTGGAATCGACAAATAGCTGATAGCTCGCCTCGAACAAATCAAAATATTTTTCTTAGCCTCGTCCAATCATTCCTTACTGTTTGTATGTATTTCCACCGCCTTTACAAACTTCGTATATAACAAGTTACTTCCTATCACTATGATAACTACCTTGGATTTATTTAGTATACTCGGATTCGAACAACGGTTCCCAGAGCCTAAATGGCGTGCTTTGTAATAATAATTATTACTTACCTTTCATGGAAATGTTGGGATAGAAACACTCCGCCTGTACACTCACCGCCTGTGTAATAGCTGACTTACGCGACACGGCGTTAGTAGCATCGACTGTAACATAATATTCATTTAAAAGTGGGTAAACATGTCCAAACGATATTGAAGACGACTCCTCTGTTACTAGTGTGTAAATCACTCCTTCTGGATAACTGAGGCTGTTACAGTTATTAGGACCGAATACTCGAATCTCGGTGCCATCCGTCATGTTCCACACAAAGCAAGTATCGGTTCCAAACTCTCCGATTTCAAGGTTGAACGATAAGGTATGGTTCTGTGTCATCGGGCCGTTGTTAGTTAACTGTAGATCATGTATGCCCTTATGGGTTCCAATAGTACGACTCTTAGTCATACTACTCACTAGGTTATATGCAGTTACAGAAACGATGTAGGTAGCCTTTTCGAAAGGATATTTATATACTGTTGTTGGTTCTGTAATATTTCGAATAGGACCGTGTCCAAGAGAGAAGTTATAAGTTAGATTGGTTCCTCGGTTAACAGTAGCAGTGAAATTCACAGGATACTCCACAGGATAAAGATTATGCTCAGGTCCAAATCCTGGAACCCCAGGCCCAATGTAGCTGTTTGTAGCTGTAATATTGAATGTCATTTCTGTAACATCCTTTTGGATGATTAAATTGAATGAACTGTTGAACTGTGACACGACGTTAGCTGCATTCATCTCAATCCGATACACACCGGGGCTAGGATAGTGCGTATTTTGCTGAAATGTAAATGTCCCCCCAGTATCGGTTAGGATCACTGAGTGATATTTCACACCGTTTGAATTAATCTCAAACGTTACATTTGTTCCAAGTGTCATGTTCCATTTGATGGGAATGCTACGCCCGTAGATTTGAGGTGCTATACTCTGTAACCTGCACTGTTGGATTGGTTTCTGGACAATCGCGACGGTTGAGTTGGTGATGTTACTTAAGCGATTCCAGCAGCGTATTTTAACATCGTATACTCCAACTGAAGTGTACTTATAGACAACCGTCTCGACAATGTTTTGAAAGTGTGTCTTATCCGTGTTCATATCCTCGTAGAAAGTGTAGTTGAAGCAGTACGTTTTGGAGGTTCCGTCACCAAAGACAAAAGTGCACCAAAAGTCCGAAGCTTCAGGGAATTTGAAGGTGAAGTTAACGGGTACGGTGAAGTTTCTTGGGGACGTGATAATTTCCATGGATTTTAAAGGTAAAACTGGCTTGCAGACTTTTATCGTCATTGTTTTTGATAAAGAGCTTACCTTATTACGTGCGCGGATGATGGATGTAAAAATCCCGAATTTTTGGAAGGATTTTGTAAGTGAACGTTTAGTTGTGTAGATGGTTGAGTTGCCGTCGCTGAAGACATACTCAAACTGGGGATTAGTGCCATTCACAGTCACAACCTGAGTAAGAGTTCCATTTACCTCCAGACATGTTGTGTTGTAGGATATCTGTGACACAGAACATTTGTTAGACAGGACATATTGACACTTTTGATCCGTTGAGCATACGCACTTCATCGCTTACTACTTGGCGCGAGAAAATACCACAGGAAAACCCATCTCGTTCATTTTGAGCAATTAAATAACTGCAAATCCTATATAGTATATAAACTGCGTTTTCGTGTGACGTCATCGCCGCCATCTTGGTTGACGTTACAATAGATAGCTCGTTAGCTTCTCTTGTGAGTCAACCAACATGGTCGCCATCTTGGTTGACGTTACAATAGATGACTCGTTAGCTTCTCTTGATAGATCAACTAACATGGCCGCCATCTTCGTTGACGTTACAATAGATGGCTCGTTAGCTTCTCTTGATAGATCAACTAACATGGCCGCCATCTTGGTTGACGTTACAATAGATGGCTCGTTAGCTTCTCTTGATAGATCAACTAACATGGCCGCCATCTTCGTTGACGTTACAATAGATGGCTCGTTAGCTTCTCTTGATATATCAACTAACATGGCCGCCATCTTGGTTGACGTTACAATAGATGGCTCGTTAGCTTCTCTTGATAGATCAACTAACATGGCCGCCATCTTGGTTGACGTTACAATAGATGGCTCGTTAGCTTCTCTTGATAGATCAACTAACATGGCCGCCATCTTCGTTGACGTTACAATAGATGGCTCGTTAGCTTCTCTTGATAGATCAACTAACATGGCCGCCATCTTGGTTGACGTTACAATAGATGGCTCGTTAGCTTCTCTCGTGAGTCAACCAACATGGCCGCCATCTTGGTTGACGTTACAATAGATGACTCGTTAGCTTCTCTTGATAGATCAACTAACATGGCCGCCATCTTGGTTGACGTTACAATAGATGACTCGTTAGCTTCTCTTGATAGATCAACTAACATGGTCGCCATCTTGGTTGACGTTACAATAGATGACTCGTTAGCTTCTCTTGATAGATCAACTAACATGGCCGCCATCTTCGTTGACGTTACAATAGATGGCTCGTTAGCTTCTCTTGATAGATCAACTAACATGGCCGCCATCTTGGTTGACGTTACAATAGATGGCTCGTTAGCTTCTCTCGTGAGTCAACCAACATGGCCGCCATCTTGGTTGACGTTACAATAGATGACTCGTTAGCTTCTCTTGATAGATCAACTAACATGGCCGCCATCTTCGTTGACGTTACAATAGATGGCTCGTTAGCTTCTCTTGTGAGTCAACCAACATGGTCGCCATCTTGGTTGACGTTACAATAGATGGCTCGTTAGCTTCTCTTGTGAGTCAACCAACATGGCCGCCATCTTGGTTGACGTTACAATAGATGGCTCGTTAGCTTCTCTTGATAGATCAACTAACATGGCCGCCATCTTGGTTGACGTTACAATAGATGGCTCGTTAGCTTCTCTCGTGAGTCAACCAACATGGCCGCCATCTTGGTTGACGTTACAATAGATGACTCGTTAGCTTCTCTTGATAGATCAACTAACATGGCCGCCATCTTCGTTGACGTTACAATAGATGGCTCGTTAGCTTCTCTTGTGAGTCAACCAACATGGTCGCCATCTTGGTTGACGTTACAATAGATGACTCGTTAGCTTCTCTTGATAGATCAACTAACATGGCCGCCATCTTGGTTGACGTTACAATAGATGGTTCGTTAGCTTCTCTCGTGAGTCAACCAACATGGCCGCCATCTTGGATGACGTTACAATAGATGGCTCGTTAGCTTCTCTCGTGAGTCAACCAACAGGAACCTAAAGCAGCTGGGACAGAAGGGACACGTCAACAGAAGAGCGTTAACCATTTTTCCGTCAAAAAAGTGAAGGAAATCTCCCGAGCAGTTAGCAGCCTTATACTATACTCGACAAAATAACAGCAAATGTTTGCTCAGTATATTTTAAACAAAAAATCGCACGAACTGCTCGTGCTGTACGCGATGTATGGGCACTAAAAGGCTCGTGCAATTACTATCACTCAGTGCCCATAAACCACGTGTAGCACTCGCGTTACATATCATGCTCAGGTTTCCTCGCCTCTTTGGTCCTCGTCAGTATAACACAAAGGCTTGGTTTCAACTAGGAAATAACTAAAGCTATTCAACATAGAGATGCAGGTGCATTTATGAAAAACATACTGAATTAAAAGTCCAACCGGCTACTTAACAAAACTTGACAAGCTCAAACTCATCCCTCGACTACAACCAAACCCCACAACAGTACAGGACACTTGATAAAGGCCTTACTTTAGTGGTACGCATGCGCTCAACTCACCGAGACGTCAAGATTAGTAAGACCAATCTGAACAAAAGCAGTCGATGATTTGGAAGCGCTGCTGACGGGGTTTACAGCCTTAATGCTAACATTGTAGTTATTCTCTGCGGAGTACTTGTGGGACTTGAAAACGACTAGAATGTCCATCACATTTCCAATCACGCCTATTTCGGATACCGTTCCGTCACCGCAGTCTAGAGTAACGTTAACGTCGGTACCGTTGTGTAGTTCCAAGCCAATCTCTGTAGCCGTACCCAGAGCTCTTGGAGCGATTCTCTCAACGAAGCTGCGAAATAGATGATAAACACTTATTGACTGCTACCGAGAATCCCGATAGTCGAGTAAACAAAAACATATAGTCCTAGTGGAAACAAACAATTATGTGCATGCGTGGGTTACGATGGTGGAGATGGAGTAATGTAATGTTATTGTGCTGTTGTCAGCCAGTGTATTGTTGAAAAGTTAATGATAATGTATACTAAATCCTGTTTTCTGCCGATATCCAGAATGATAAACAAATCAATTCGTCTTCGGACAATAATACAGTCTTCGGCCTTGATAAATAGAGAGGTTAATACATTATATATATATAGCGTGCTCGCTCGAGAAATGAGTAATACAGTACCACTTCTTGTACCACTCATTATTTGGGTTAGGCTGTTTTGTATTGTTGGGTTAGACAATACTGTGGCTCGTTTGGGTGGTACTATCTGGCTCCGAGAAATGGGATTACCATGGTGACGGGAAGCCATTTGGCTGTAACTACCCGAAATACGGTTGGATATTTGGTGAGTTCTTGGCATAATTATATAATAATTATCATAACAGGAGGTCCATATTCTTAATGTACCACACTTACTCCAGGCCGCCCACAGCTTCTATCACGGTAACGCACGACGAGCTTGTTATTTGGCTGACTTGGTTATGTGCCGTGCAATTAATGCAGTATCGGCCCACACTGAGATAGGTATGCCTTACGCCATTACCAAAAATCATGGGGATAGGAGACCTATCGCCAAAATCGCATTTATACCTGGAGAAAAAAGAAATACTTATCAAAGTCAGTTGTGACATGAGCCCATTACCAGGAGCGTCCATCTCCCATACCAGGTCTGTGAGTCAGCGTATGACCGGATTGAGCTATATTTAGAACAGATCTCACGGGAGTTCACGTGCCCACACTTTGGGAATCCAACCAAACCATAGTCAGGACAATGCAACGTTAGTAAAATCACCTCAAAGAACAATAGATCATTCTTAATCTCAATAATTATGGCAAGCATATGCACTATCGCAGCAGAGTCAGAAGGCAGTTACCCGGAAAACATTTTCTAAAAATAGCTCAAACCGGTCATACGCTGACTCACGGGGGTAGTATATATGGACGCTCCTGGTAATGGGCTCCTGGTTGTGATATATATAGGCGTTTATTACGTCGGTTAAAGTTCCTTAAGATAATAAGCGATCCTAGCGATCCTAGCAGGCCATGATTTAAGAATCTCTGATTGGCAAACCTTATAGACAGTACACACGGCTACGATAAATGTTTGTAATATTGAAAATTGAATTTAACAAACGGATGTGACTTTGCCTTGCGTCTATCCTCTGATTGGTTTCTCTTACACGTGACGTTATCGCCGCCATCTTGGTTGACAATACAATAGATTCCTCGTTAGCTTCTCCTGTTAGATCAACCAACATTAACATGGCCGCCATCTTGGTTGACGTTACAATAGATGGCTCGTTAGCTTCTCATGTTAGATCAACCAACATTAACATGGCCGCCATCTTGGTTGACGTTATAATAGATGGCTCGTTAGCTTCTCTCGTGAGTCAACCAACATGGCCGCCATCTTGGATGACGGTACAATAGATGGCTCGTTAGCTTCTCATGTTAGATCAACCAACATGGCCGCCATCTTGGTTGACGTTACAATAGATTCCTCGTTAGCTTCTCCTGTTAGATCAACCAACATTAACATGGCCGCCATCTTGGTTGACGTTACAATAGATGGCTCGTTAGTTTCTCTTGTTAGAGTCAACCAATACTGATCAACATGGCCGCCATCTTGGTTGACGTTATAATAGATGGCTCGTTAGCTTCTCTCGTGAGTCAACCAACATGGCCGCCATCTTGGATGACGGTACAATAGATGGCTCGTTAGCTTTTCAGTCTCGTGAGTCAACCAACATGGCCGCCATCTTGGTTGACGTTACAATAGATGACTCGTTAGCTTCTCTTGTGTGTCAACCAACATGGCCGCCATCTTGGTTGACGTTACAATAGATGACTCGTTAGCTCAGTCTCTTGTGAGTCAACCAACATGGCCGCCATCTTGGTTGACGTTACAATAGATGACTCGTTAGCTTCTCTTGTGAGTCAACCAACATGGCCGCCATCTTGGTTGACGTTACAATAGATGGCTCGTTAGCTTCTCTTGTGAGTCAACCAACATGGCCGCCATCTTGGTTGACGTTACAATAGATGACTCGTTAGCTTCTCTCGTGAGTCAACCAACATGGCCGCCATCTTGGATGACGTTACAATAGATAACATGGTCGCCATCTTGGATGACGTGTCAACATGGCCGCTACGACGTTTCGAATCTAGAAGCGGCTAAATACAGGAATGCTCCGACCTCTGATTGGCCAATAATACAATAGATTAGCAGTGGCCGCTAGACGACTAGGAACTAATTTACATGACTATAAAATTTAAAATTTGACGGAGCGCTTGAACGACGATGGTTGTTTAGCGTAGTGGTTGCGACGTCTGCTTTATGAGCAGGAGAGCGAGGTTTCGAGTTGCAGAAATTAAAGCTCTGAAATGTTTTTTTCCCCATTTTGAGAACTCCTTTACCTGTGAACCTTAGCCCCAAATTAGCCCTAAAACCTCGTCGTTTACCTGGAAATTTGTGTACTGACCGGTTAGGGTTCTTTTATGGTTCAGGGTTTAGTTGGTTTATATTGTCAGAGGTCGGAGAATTCCTGTATTTAGCCGCACGTTTTGGATCTCTGTAGATTGATTGAAAACTAATAATAGATCCATGGAATACATTAATACGTGAAGGTACAAAGAAGTAGGCCACGAGAGCCAGTCGAGTTGACTAATTGTTGTTCTTGTCATATTTTAACGTTAATCGTGCATTTATTGGCATCTAATCAGTGTTTCAAACAAAATTTAGCGGCAACATGAGGAACAAAATGATTTAGTGACAAAAAACTGTTGCTCTGTTCTGGGCCTTTCGCAGGAATGCAATCACGTGGTTGTACTGGATGGCACTTTATAAAGGCACTTGAACGAGATCTATAGCGTTATTAACAAAACGTGTTTGTAAATGCGATTTTCAACCTCCAGTCGATAGTCGATCTTTCTAAATTAACGTTTTGAAGTTTGTTTGTCAGCCAGTAAAGCCTTTCCCATGGGATCACGAGCACAATTCATTGGTTATTGACTGAGTGATATACCAGCACGTGACTGTTTCCTGATCCATTCATTGGTTATTGACTGAGTGATATATCAGCACGTGACTGTTTCCTGATCCATTCATTGGTTATTGACTGAGTGATATACCAGCACGTGACTGTTTCCTACAAAAGGCCTATTGTATAATGAATAGGTCACTTACGACAAGTTGACTCCCGTGAGTGCAAAATGAAACAGTACAGGTAAACCCGTACCGGCTTGTTCCTTGTTAGTAATGGTGAAAGGAGGACGAAGACTATGGAGTATGATAATTCGTTTTGTAATTGAAGCTTTATTATTGCCGTCAGAGGCAATCAACTTAACCTCGAACCCTTCACGAGGACTTGCATCTGTGAACATGTAATATATTGATCTGTTCGGGCACGGGATTGTAGTACCGTCAGGGAAAAGAAATGCATTTCTGAAAAAGAGAATTTACGGTGATAAGCTGTGACATATCTCTTAGTGCTGAACTACAACATCCTTTCTGAGTATACGATATTCAAAAACTCGGCCAAGTATAACCCACCCCCTGTTTAGTATTGAATTTCATGGTTAATCATTAACTACAATTGTATACCCCAGGGAGGGGTGGGTGGGTAGTTTCCCAGAAACCGTGATTGATCCAAAACGTTTGCTCGAGAGCGGCTATTGTAGTTGAAGGGACACTTCAATCGAATTGAGCCTTAACGTTTTTGTTAAACAAAACTACAAAAATACTATGAGAGAGATACCATGTGAATGTCCTAATAAGTGTGCATTCCAAGCGTTTTTGATAGAGGTGGCAAAGATTAAAGAGTATTACAAAAGCTTATTCTAGGAAATTGATTTCGGTTACGTGAACCGATTCCAAGTTCCTCCAAATTTCTCTTAAACACAGTATTTTTCATCCACTCGAATCTTTGCCATCCTTCATCAAAATTCTCTCAGATTTTCTCCAGTGTACCTGGAAAGCATACTCCGGTAATCTGATTCGTCATTTTTGTCTTTCCTTGTGAGAATATTTATCATTTGCTAGTCCGGCTGGTCTACACAGTTTAAACAGGTGTTTATTTGATACGGTTTTGAGTATCGAAAATATCTTAGTTTGAATATATATCTTAAAACTTCTTTGCTCCAATCTATAGGAAGCCGGAGGCTGTCTCAGTAATCGAGCTCACCACGATGTACGGTGCTCGTTTTATACTCATGGATTTTGCATGTGGAATGTGCTCATTGAGTGGGAACAAGAGAAAGGGGGAACCGAACAGCTCGACAGCAAAAATAGAAAAACAATTTTAAAATTGACATACACCTAGCTATTTCAAAAAACGTTGATCCCATTAAACAGCGAGCAATGAACAATAAACATTGAACAATAGGATTAGAGTGATAGCAATAAACAGTGAACAATGAACAATTAACATTGAACAATAGGATTAGAGTGATAGCAATAAACAGTGAACAATGAACAATAAACCTTGAACAATAGGATTAGAGTGATAGCAATAAACAGTGAACAATAAACATTGAACAATAGGATTAGAGTGATAGCAATAAAGCCGTAAAGCAGTTCCTGGAATCACATGAGCCGTGAAATTTAGTTTTCATTTGTTTCTTTGCATCTACTGGACCGTAAGATTTAGTTTCACGGGTTTATTGTAACACTCTAAGAAACAGAGTGAGCCTGGTGCAAACTTGTAATAGAAATAGAACAAAATAGAACAATAGGTACTAATAAACAATAGGTATACTAATGAACAATAGGTACTAATGAACAATAGGTACTAATAAACAATAGGTACTAATAAACAATAGGTACTAATAAACAATAGGTACTAATAAACAATAGGTACTAATGAACAATAGGTACTAATCAATAGGTACTAATAAACAATAGGTACTAATGAACAATAGGTACTAATGAACAATAGGTACTAATGATTCTACATTTCCCTAAGGAAAAAATCCTCTCCCTCCTTTTTTTCAAGCTAGAATAAAAAGATGAATTATGAAATAAAATAGACAGTTTCATCAATACACAGATCACAGAGTCTGGAGGGAGTAAGTAACAAACAACGTATCTAAGTGTGTTCTTTCCACTGACTCTAATGTTAATTAAGGCCGGACCGCTTTTTTTTACTGAGTGTGTTTCTTACTCTCAAAATGTAGGAAATGCCATTTAAGAGACCTCAGAATTTAACAAATTTACCCCGGACGCCTTAACAGCTCGCGCTTGCAAATTTTCGGAAAACCATCGCGTGGTGGCACTCGTCACGCGGCCTATAGCACTCGCGATTATGACCCCCACCCCACCCCCCTACTTCAAACTCTGACTACGCCCCTGAACCATCAGATGCCGGCATGATCAGGGTTTCCATACATTTGCAAGACAAAAATTCCCTGATATTTCACTGACATTTCACTGACCAAGAAGCATTTTTCACTGACCTCCAGCGCACGCTTGTATTTTTCCAAATATTTAATCGCTATTTTGGGACAGCAACATTGAACAGAACAGCCCCCAAAATAGGTATGTGAAGCCTGAAAATAAAAAAATCCTGACTTTTCACTGACTTTTCATTGAAATTTGGGATTTCCCTGACCAAATCCTAAATTCTCTGACAATTCTCTGACCTTGAAAAAAACGTTTTACCCAGACTTTTCCCTGACCATGGAAACCTGATAATAAAGCGTCAAAATTAGGTCGGAAAATCATTGTTCATTGTTTATATAGTTCAATGTTCAATAGGATCAAAAAAGTTTAAGTAGGTATATAAAAGATAATAGACGGACGGAATGATAAAATGATGATACTTACTCCAAATGATCTGAGGCATTGCTTCTTGTGAACGTAACAGTGGAGTTAGAGGAAGCAACGAGAGCACTGATGGTAAAATTCAGGTTAATAACTGCAAAGGAAGAAACAGAAAGCAGATTTGAGTGGGGAAATTAGTTTATTATAATGTTATCCGCATGCTTACTGTTCGGGGTGCCATAAAGTTTACCAACCAAAGTTCATTTGTTAACAATACAGCAGAGTTAGAGTGGACCCTGGTAAAAAAGGTTCAAAACAAAACGTAAAATATTACGGTTTTTAATCAGGTTTAGTCATGCCAGGAAATTGCCAAAGAAGGAACGGATTAGCTTCTGCAAGAGCTTTATTTTTTCTTTCAGGGAAGATTGCGACGTTGGCGTACAGTGATAGTCAAGAACATCAGAACAAATTCATGTAAATAAATGGCAAAGAATACACCTCATTCATAAGGGCGTGGTCTCTGTGTTTTAATAGTTTAGCTACATGGTCAGTGTTTGAAAAACAACATCCTTGCCATGCGAATGAGCATACCAACATTGGTGATTCTGTAGAATTTGAGTGTTGTAGCATAAAAGGCTGTAAAGTTACAGCGATTTGAAATTAGAGAGACTTGTATGAGAAAAACCATGTAGGCCTTTCCAGCCTCGCTTTCATGTATTTCCTACATTTAAAATTTCAAACTGTGGTCAATTACTAATTTAGGTACGATCTTTCATGTGGTAGCAATAGTTTCTCTGCACACATTAACCTTCCAATTTTTGCAAATTAGGTGGCGGCCATTATGAATGAGGTTAGCGCTTAATGGCTTAAGTCCCGACCAAACGAATTGCCATACTTGTGTTACACGACTTTTACGGCAGACGTGTTGATTATTTGACATTTTATCAAGGGCTGCATGTGCTAGCTAGCATGTGCTGACAAGTACTATACTATATATACATTCAAGTCATAATCTCTGATTCGCTGAAAAACGTCCAAGAAATATTGTTTGCAGTTCTGTCATAACACCCGATAATATCGCGTGACGTCATATCCGGCGCGTGTGTGTAGTATTTTGCAAATATAATTGTTTAATGTCCTGAAAGGATTCAATTGCTTTAGATGATTATGTTTTTGACGATTGACTTACCTGTGATGTTTACAGGACATCTCAGTACAACAGCACTCACATCATTTTCAGCGAAAATTACAAAGGAGTGCACTCCGACCTTCTCACATTTCACTACGGTACCCTTGGTCCAGTTGGTACTACCTAGCTTCCAGTGCGTTCTCGCTTCCACGTCTGGTACAACTGTTGTGGTGAGATTAATGCTCTCGCCAACCGCACACAGAAGACTGCTAGTTGTAAAGGTCTGTGTAGAAATCATTTTAGGCCATGTCCACATCATATCGGATATATTTTGTGCCGGCACAAAAACTGTCCGCAATAGTGTGAACAGACACTGAGCAAGGCGACACAAAAAGCTAACTGCTACAAAGTAGATCACTTTCAAGGTCGGAGCGGTGCAACATCGCTCCGGCACTAGAAAGCGTTTCCTGTGTGAACAGGATACCTATCCGTCATGGATTTCGTGCCGGCACAAAACTGACCAATCCAGTACGCTGTGTGAACATGGCCTAATATGAGCTGTCCTGAGAGAGTGGAGAAGGCGTCTGATTTTCTCAATCTAAATATGAGCAATGAATGTTACCATACATTAACAGTCCTTAACTTCTTTTCAATTAAAAAAAATATTATTATTTACTATATGACTATGATTACTTGGATTTATAGGCAAAGGCAGATCACACCACACATATTTATTTCACTTAATGGGGAGTTGACTTAGAAAACTTTTAGTTCCTTCAACTTCCCTGCACCCTTTCCTATTATATATTTTCTTCTTTCCCCTTCCCCCCCATATCTATTATCATAATTATTAAGTGTATGTCTGTAAACTACCCAAATGTAAAGTAACGAACATTTAGCAAATTTTTAATACTTGTTGTGTACAATATTCTCCGTGCTTTCTCTTTCAATTCTTTCACAAACATTTTCTTAAAACTAAAAAAAAATCCGACACTTTGAATGTCTTCAAAATATTTAAAATTACTGGTTTACCACGGTATTGTTAACTAGCACTGGTCTGCAAAATAAAATGAACGATTTCAACCATCTAAAACTGTAACTGGTTAATTCAGAAGAACCACGGAGTAGTGTATTCACTTGTATACTGCTAGACAACAGTTGCCAGTGAGAAGTTAAGAGTGCAACAGAGGCGAAGTAAATGTGTCATTGTGTGAAATTATGAAACAGCCTGTAAAAACAATACTTTTAATATTAAGGAAATTAGATGAGAGACAGCAAGCGTGATCAGGCACACCACGGCCATTCTCCACCCCCTTCTCTTATTTCTTACTGCGCATGCTCGACGAAATCGAAATAAGAGAAGGATCTGGGGTCGAGAATGCACCACGGCAAACGATGTCACGCGCATGCGCTTTTGACGAACGCGCGCTCGTCCCGACAGTTTCCCGCCCAAACTAAAAGAAAACAAAGACAAGTACCCTGTTTCTAATTTTGGGTAGGTATATGTCAAATGTTTCGCAAAAAAAAAAAATACTTTAAAGTGCCTATGAACAATATTTTTTTAAATTTTAGATATCAATTCTACATCAAGTGAATAGTAAAATGGCACAATATGTACTAGTTTGAATGCTGTGCCAATGACTTATAGAGGTTTTAATTTCCTAAATGCTAATTACATGACGTCAAGGGAGGCATCAATTATTATACAAAACATGTTGTTACAACTAAGCACATTTTTCAAATTATCAGTGTATATGGTTGAAAAATAATGATGTTAGAAATTTGTTTTCCTTTATCAGCAGAAACGCCCATTCACAACCACTAAGAAATGATTGCAAATACCTCCCCTGACGTCATGTAATTAGCATTTTGGATATTAAAACCTCCTTATCTCAGCGGCACAGCATTCAAAGCAACAACAAAATTACCATTCTACTTTTCACTTGATTTAGAATTGATATCTAAAATAAAAAAATAAGGTTCATGGGCACTTTAAAGCTAAGCCTAGAAGGGACAAGAAGATCGTATTCCTTACCAGATTCTTTAGGGTATGTCTGATGGAGACACTCATTGTTGTTGAGGTGGGTGTAGAGGATGAACTCTCCTTGGCCCCCAGTTTAATCACACGATCCCCAGAAGCACTGTAGCTGTGACTTATGATCGTATCTCGCTGTGCAAATGTGCGACTCTGTCCATCACCAAATAAAAATTTGTATTCGATAAAGGTCTCTCCCGGATGTTCGTTGATGGTCAGGTTAAAGACCTGGCCAACCCGCAGCATATTACTGGTGATGTTGAACGACAGTCCTGATCCTGAGGGTTTAAAGTCCGAGAGTCAGCTTCTCGTTAAAATAAGACCAACAATGATAGAGCAGTTTTCGATTGAGTGTCGTAAAACCAAAACCAAATTAATTACAGAACCAATCACGAGCAAGTAAACACACAATGAGCCAATCACGAACTGAAGTAATTCACGATTGGTTTTACTTGAACCAATCATGAGGAAAGTAAACGCAATCGTGGATGGCGTGATGATTGATGGCGTGATGGACCAAAACATGTTTGGTTTTAGTTTAACACTTGATTGGCTGATAATCACAAAACATTTTCCACAGCCAATAGGAAAACTGAACAAAACCAAAGCAATCACGGATTGCTTTCGACACTCAATCGAAATCTGCTCTAAAGTGCTATCACTTACAGCGGACGTCGTATAGTGGGACAAAAATACGGCATGTCCGTAGCCTTACCGTAACCGTACTGTAACTTACTGTACCGTAACTCTGTAATGTGATTGGATGAGCAGAACAAAAACAATAGGGAAACAATTTCAGTGTCACAGCATGCCGTACAGTAACCGTACAGTAACCGTGCCGTACAGTAACCGTACAGTAACCGTGCCGTAAGCCATTAATTGCCGTAACTCGTCGACTCAAACGAAATCCGCTATAAGTCACTGCCATCTATTAACGAACAAACGTAATTCTTACAATCTTACCTATGGTGATCTTCTCATGCAATATTAACACCTAAAGGTGACACGAGAAGCAAAGCGTTAGACTCGAGTGGCTGGATAGGATAACCTAAACCCTAGGGTTGTCGACAATATTGTTTTAGGGGAGGGGAGTGAAGTACTATATGGAGTTTTACACTTTTCCACAGGAAATTTCTACTTTTTAAGAAATTACAATGTCAATATTTTAGTATTTTTACGAAAGGATATGGTTCAAGTAAGCGACAACAAAACAGACACATAATATCATTGCCTATTTATATATGTGCCTGTGCATGTGCCTGAGCCTATGCATTTGTCTTTTCTTCATCAACCCCGATGTGAAATTGCATAACAGATCCATAACCTTGCTACTCATGTGGGACAGAGTTGTGCAACTAGCATTCTGACCAGTGGAAGTGACGTCAAACTTCGGCATACTATTTACCGTACAATTATCCCTATTGGGACTATTCTAGCAGAGGAAGTGTAATCATTGCCTTTTATATAACAGAACACGTGATCAAAAGTGACATCAAACAAGCAGACAGCGCGGTGTTGTAAATGACGTCCATGCGACGTTGTGATACATGCGGCTTTGTGTTGTATGTGATTCCGTACAGCTCGAGTAATACGGCCAACAATTTCTTGCAACTTGTCTCGTAACAATGTTGCGTAGCGAATGGAAGCGTGATGTTGACGTATTACCATCCACTCGAGCAAGTTGTCACGCAACAAATTTGAATCCGGCGCTGTGATTGGCTAATGGCTTGTACTAATTGTTTGTTGAAACAAGATGGCGGCCGTTGTTGCGCGACAAGTTGCAGCGCCAGGTGGTAATACGAGCAACAAAACCGAAATGTATTGCAAAAAGTAGAAGTCACTTCTACTTTCTGCAACATGTTGCTGCAACTTGCCACATGGAAATTTGTTGTGTGACAAGTTGCTCGAGTGGGTGGTAATATAGGAAAATCACATGCCTGACGAGTCGTCGAAGCGACTCGGGCGATATCGGGTTTTCTCGTGCAATTTAACGAGGAATTACCGAGTCTGGCATGTGATTTTCCTTGAATCGCATAGTCCGATTTATCATCCTTGAAGATTTAGTACTTTTGTTGATATTTTGCTAAGTTATAAATAGCGTGCGTAGTCTACAGTGGTGATTCCACTCTGAATCACCACTCCGTCTCAGCCAATCAGCGTCTGATTTCGCAAATATGCACCGTGCGATTAAGCTTTGGCTATGCGATTCTACGTGCAACATCGGGCTTCAACTCGCAACGCAACATATTACTTCACCTTAAAGTGCCTATGAAACGAAATTTTCGTCATTAAAATAAAGATCCCATTTGAAAGTCCTTTTGAAATGATGAAGAATGGTGTTTATTACTTGTCAATATATCATCTCGTTCCAGAGATATTAAGGTTTTTAGAATATGCAAAGTAGATGATCTGTGACGTCATTAGTTGGACACAGCCGTGAGGACAAATAACAAATGAAGAATATCTCTGCAAATAGTCGGTAAAAACAATTGAAACTTTGCACACGTATGGTACTAGGGAAAACGCACATCATTATGCAAATTAAGATGTTACCATGGTAACATTCTAGGCCCCAGGCCCATTCAATGAGGAAAATAAATTTCCTAATTTATCCTTTGCCAAAGACATTATTTCTAATGTGGACATATCAGAAGGTTTGGAACAGTGTAAGCATTGTATGCGAGTGGCTTAACGTGAATTACTTTGTGTAACAGTCATACAAACGAAACTTTTTAGGTTCAAGGTGAAAAGAGTTAAAATAACGTGACACTATTTAAAACGGACGCACGATCTCTTTGCGGGTATGCTAACACAACTGGGAAGCAATATATATCTGATACTGCAAAAAAAAGATGACCTTTTATTTTGCTATCTAAATCCAGCGCATCCGCACGATTACATGTACGCGCATCCTACATTTGTCACGATAAACCAAAAGTTGAGTATAAAAAGCTGGTTGTACGTAAGTTGTTGATTACAAGACACACGGTTCTAGGTGAGCGCGTACATTGAAACAGGGGGAGGGATGGTCAGAATAATAAATAAATTAATAAACAAATTAAAATATGCATAAAGTTCACAACTGATCGAGTAAGTGACAGATCTCCCTAATCCCGATAACTCGTTCCTGCGCATGCGAGCATCCACAAGTTAAAAATAATCAAATTTATTGTTCGTCCAAACGGCTACAATTTAAGAAATTAGGAGACAGACCTAGCAATTCCAAAGCGAAAGAGATTTTCTAAAACGAAACTTCAAATTTACCCTCCCGCATGAAGCAAAACTCGTGGAATCACTCCATCAATTCAGGGGGAATACACAAAGTGCCTGATAGTTTACGTAACAATTACTTGTTTTTTAAAATACGCTGTAAACATTACATAAACCTTTTTATATTGTATTCCCTATATCTAATTTTCAATTTTGTATTTTTATAAGTATTATATTTGCTGGGCATTTCATGGTTTTCTATGGAATACGGACGAATATTTGTATAGGTAATCAAATGGGGACGAGTGAAATTAGGGATAAATTTCACGCGTATTTGTTAAACTTTCCTGAGATTTTGACAAACACAAGTGAAATTTATCCCTAATTTTACGAGTCACCATAAATATTATAGAGAGCAAATTATTTAAGCGCGTGTAGGCGGCGTTTGAAATTTCACATGTGAAGTTACAAATTACGCGTGAAATTTCAAGTTGAAATTAGGGATTAATTTGTCCTCTATGGTATTACACGAGAAATTTGTATTACTTTGAAAAAATGAGCCTTTAGATTGTATAAAAAAAGTAATATAAATTTCGAGTGAAACTTTCTATTAGAAAACCATGAAATAATCATATTATCCTATAAATAACAAATTTACGGGAAGATTTAACACGAAAACAAAGTAACTTACCGGACGATAGACTGCGAAATTTCTCGGAAACAAAAAATTCAAGTGGCGAAATAATCTGCAAACTAATAATGTATTCAAAATTCTTGAATTCTTATTGGCTGATAAAGAAATGGCGCGAAGTTTCCTACATTTTGATTGGCCTGATCTAGCCATGAAATACCGACCTGTATTTCATAGTAAAGCTGAGCTCTGATTGGCTGAAATATTATATTTATAGAACAATTCGGCATATTCTATTTTAATATGTCGTAGTTCTAACACCCTTCATAGAAATCAGCGGAGTATATTCTGTTGTTCGGAGCTAGCGTGGTGAAATAAAGGTGTACCTACCTACCGAGCAAGAACAACATGAATAATTAAAAACCTCAAAGAAAAACAATTTTAATAATTAAAGTTGAGGCGAAAAAGTTAGACAATAATTAGTTTCCAATAGTCAACTTTCGATATTTGCTTCACTTGTCATGCACAAAGGTTTCAATAGGCTCTGGGATAAATTAAATTACTATATTCATCGAGAAAATATGAAATTTAATTTGTTTCTCAACCTCATATTGAAACCTTGTGCACGACAAGCGAAGCACATATCGAAATTGGGCGGTTAAAAGTTTCATAGAATTGTCGGAAAGGCAAAGTAAGTAAAGTAAAGTAAATATAACTTTTTTTGAAATAAAGAATTTGGGTGTACTTCTGAAAATGCGAATTCCCTTCTGCCTATAATTCATATTAGTGCTAAGTTAAACTAAAAACTAAATTATCATTTTTTTAAATCTCTCGTGCTGCGTTTTCCCATCTCGATCAATTGTAAACTATAGGCACTGTCTTAACAACGACCGTCATGATATTGATTTAAATCTAATGGCGTTTTAGTTGAAGAAAGTGCTGGGGTTTTTAATGAAGAGATTCTTATTTGAAAACGAGGATGATCTCTAGAAATGTTCCTAATGAAATCGCTAATACTATCTACGTGCATGGTATTTAATAACTGCGAAAGAAAATGGTAAAATTACACAGAAGTGAAATGGTGTTTAACACTGCAAGAAAAATTAATAACATTGGGTAAGTGGGAAAAATGAAAACTTGTAAGTGCAACTAGTTTACAATTCCTGGTGGTAAACTATCGAGTTCGGCAAATATCTTTGGTTTAAATCTTTGAACACATCACATCTAATCACATCGAAATATGAATAGAAACAAAGAGTCGTTATCTGCCTGATTCAAGAAATGAGAATTGAAATTTATTGTGCTTAGCCGGGTGTTTGTTTGTAGCTTGAAACCAAACGATATTCTGTGAAACAATAATTTCAGTCAGCTGTGTCGTTTAAGGACTGTGACACTCAGTGGTTTCAACACCGGTTCAACATCGGTATAAAATTTATTGACACCGATCTTGGAGGGAGACATTGGGGGGCTCTCAATACCGCAACACCGCAAAACAAATCCGAAAACACCGCATCACCGCATGTAACGTTCACAAAATACCGACACCGCAATGACGCAATATTTTTATTAAAAGTCCCGTGATTTACATGGATTTGACTTTGAAAACACAAACAACGCACACCGCAGGATTTGAGATCACCGCAATACCGCAATATGGGATTTAATTCACCAAAATACCGCACTAAAAACTGACCCACACCGCAACACCGCAAACCCCAATGTCACCCTCATATTGAAACCGTTTGAAAAGGCCTGTAAAGGAAGTCGCACTCTATCCAACATGTTTTCAATTTATTTCAACACCTTTCAAAAAATGAATCATTGTTTACAGGCCACATTTCAAACGGTTTCAAATCGGTAACAAATGCTGTACCGATGTTGAAACCGTTTAACCAGGGCCTTATATGATTTTACATTAACAAGGGACTATAGTTTTATCGATTTTCGAGGTGTGACTTACTATTTTCTTTCAGTTTTGAGAACCGGGGAATAACTTACAAGTACACTTTTAAAGCACAGCCGTTACAAAAACTAATTTCAAAATAATAATCGTAAAGTTAAGAGAACAAACTTAATTTCGCAACTAGTAAACAAATTTCGAGTTTTATTTACCTGGAGCAATAGGGAAACGGTCTTGAAAACCGTAAAGTCACTCTTATGTCGTTGCATCTTCATACTTGGATTATCTCATTGCTGTCCTAGAAATGGGAAAAAAGAAAACGTTTAGCTATAGCATGGCATTATAGTTAAACTCTTATGGAATCCTCAAGTGAAGTTGCACGGAAATGTGACTTGCATCTTACCAGCTGTTGGAGATCACACCATGTAAGGTGACAGAACAGAATGAGAGAAACACAACGGTGTGAGCATAGTGGATGAAAAGAATGGCAGGTGGTTCACAAAAATAAGACAAGTCTCACTAAACGTGTAATAATATTAAAACTTTGAAAGGCAATTACGGTCATATTCAAGGAGTCAACTGGAAACACAATTCGACTTTAGCAGGAACTATACTGAAGAATTAAAAAAATGTGAGTAACAATGAATGTAAAACAGATATACTTATAGAAAAAGTAAAACAAAATATCATCGGTTTAATAAGCGAGGACTTCATTTGTGATAAAAAGGAGCGTAGTAATTGGAGGCCTGCTAAGTATTGTAAGGCCAAATAATTTAATAAAAATTCGGTTACCCGACCGATTTCCCCGACCGTCAGCTTTTTCTACCAAAAATTTCAGTACAAGTTTGACATAAGAGAATCGCTATGGTTTTTCTCCAAATATGCGAACAATTTTAAAGACAGTCGGTGCAAAAAGTTAGGACAAAAAAAAAATTGTATCTACTAAAAATAGTCGTTTTGTGTAACCGGAGTATAACAAGCAGAATAAACGTGAAAGAGAAAATATGCCCTGAGCAGGATTGGAACCCACGGCCTCGGTATACATGTCCGATGTGTTAATCACTACACTATCAGGACGACTACGCCGATAACGTAGCCGACTGGTGGTTTTGTGGTTAACGTTACCGTGAGTTCTCTTTCAGGTTCGGGATGCCGGATATTTATTTATTCGCATAGGTTAAAATACTATACGAACGCCGGTCGCGGCTTTAGAAGCTAGAGCCGAAGCTGAGAGTCCTGTGAGACAATACGAGGATCCATTCATATGTTCAAATGGCATATCCAGTCCACACACGCACATCGTTATGTGTAATATTAAAGATATTTTTTTTTTTTTTTTTGGCTAGAAAATCGATTGATTCCATGGCAATCGTAATATTTATTGAAGGGTTAGATAATTTATGTTTGTGTTTTATTGACAAATACAAGCACTTGCTGGCTGCAAGGTGATCGAAAAGAATGAATAGTGCATGTTGACGACGGAGACCGATTGTTTTCGCAAGTGCCTGTATTTGTTACTAAAATTTCTAACCCTAGTCTTTTAATATTCCAACTGAGCGAACGTGCTGTGGTCACCAATAAAGCACTGTCATTAGCCAATCACCTGCTTGGATTTTGTACTGTACACGAAGGTAGAATATTAAAAATTATTTAAATACCTAATTACGCCAGGTTTAACATTTCCAATCTAAAATGTTAATAACGACATAGTTAACAAGGCAGTATTTTAACCCAAATTCCTAAATAGCACGTTTCGAATACAAAATACAGAGCAGAACTAATTTAGCTACTAATTTTCCTTATGCCATGCTATTACGTATAATAAGTCATTTCAATCCTAATTGAAATTGCACCATTGAAGTAGATTGCTAAAAGTTCCCGTATATAGTCATTTATAGCATACAATTTAGAAATATAAAAGCCCGGTATAAAAGGTGGCAACTTGAATTCTTGAGTATATACGGAATGTTTTAAATGTTAAATTTTCAATCTAATAGTGATTGACTTTAAAAGACAAGAGCCTCTAATGACAAGAACGACACAACAATGCAGTAATTCAACCCAAATTTCGAAAAAGGTTTCGACTAAAAATAAGCAGGTTTCGACTAAAAACATGGCAACTTGAATTGTTTAGTACTGGTTGTGTTTTATCAATTTAATGTTGATGGGGATGTAATTAACTTTAAATAAGAATTAATTTTGAGTAAACCTTAGTGACTGAACTAAACTAGACTATAAAGCATTCAATCTACTACAATCATGGACAAAAATGTTGGCACAGTCGACAAAATTAAATTATTATTATATGAAAAAAACTATACGAAAAGTTAAAAAGACTGCATTTCAATGTTGGCCGTGAATGAATTTTCAGATTGAACATGTACATATTACAACATTACTTCTTCTTCTCATGAGTTCTACTCATTCATTATTATTATTTACTTGCTAACTAATTAACTTAGAAATATTGTGAAATGTCTGAATTGTAATACTGAGATAGATAAAAAATGCTAAAAAATGCTAATGAATCACCTAGGCAGGATAATCAGCTATGGAGCAAGGCAACAGAACCCAGTTTGAAAAGATCATTCAGCCATTCCCCTCTAAACAATATAACCAAATATAAGAAAATGTTCAAGATGGGATAGTCTAACAACTGCAGGGCTAGAAAGAAATTCTACTTATCATTCAAATAATTGTTTTCGTCGTCGTTTTGATTGGTCGAGAGAACTGCAAATAACTGCATACAAATAATGGTCTGCTTATGCGCATTACGGTGCAAAGCCGTTTTGCTGCAAATAATGGTCTGCTCATGCGCAGTAACTGCATTTGTCAACATGGCTCGCTTTCCTGAGCTGTCGGAAAATAACTTGGCATGTTTGATAAAAAGTAAAAACAGCGAAAACACAAAACAGCGACTAAAGTTGCTCTGAATGCCGTGAATGACATGCATGATAAAACAATTATTGGACTCATCTGTTATCGCAAAATATCGTGATTTGTTAGTGTCTCGCACTAACAAATCACGATATTTTGCTCAACCTCGTCCAATAATTGCTTATTATTTGCAACAGACAAGAGAAAGCTACAAGACACAACCACAGCTGACAAAAACGTCTGCATATAAAAGACAAATGAGAAAAAATGAAACTGCCAAAGAAAAATTAACACGACTGGCTACGACGTGTGCACATGAAAAAGATAAACAAGCAAATGGAAGTGCTAATGAAAAATTGTCTCGGCTTGAAAAAAGATCAGCTTATGAAAAACAAAAGCGAATGAGTGAAAGTGCTGCATGACCAAAAATCAATACGACTAGCAAAAAGGTCTGTTTATAGTAAAGAAAACCAAATCAATGAAACTGTTGAACAAAAAAAACAGACTGAAGAAAAGGAGGTTGACGTACAAAAAAGCCAACAAACGAGCTTACAGGAAAATGAGGGCCAAACAAATGAGTACTTGTCGTACATTGAAATATCAAGTTAAGTACCATTAAGGAAACCAATAAGTTATGTATAGAGAAGCAAATTAATAAATTTCATTCTCTCGTGTCACAAGGACCAATTTGACAGGTATTTGTTGTGATTAAATGTGGTATAAACAAAAAAGACAAAAAGACACAAATGATGCAGTGCAAAAGTGCATTCCAGTAATCAATGGGTGCAGCACTGCACACTCAGTGAGTGTTTGCAAGACATGCTACCATAGTTTAAAGAACAACAAAGTTCCAGTGTGCTATTTCAAACAAAATGGCATTTCCATGTATGCTACATCATCTAAAGGAGACTTCACATTTAGAATGGATGCTTGTTTCCCCACGACAATTTTTTCTAAAGTTTAAGATATGGTCTGCTATTTTCGGGGGTTCTATTTGCTACTCTTTCGCAAAAAGATTTTTTGCAGAAAGAATAATGTTTTATGGTAAAACCAATTGCAAAGTATTGGGGTTGAAAACCTATTTCTGGTCTGAGATGGGAAAGACAAATTTAAGGTTGTCTGGTCTGAGAAAGATTAGAGTTACCATGTGTCTCACCAGATCACCCCACCAAAATTATGTGACAACCAAGACCAATGAATGTAACATTTTTATTTTGGCATGCACATGAAGTGCTCAGCTTCATTATTAGTGTTTTTATTGTTCTGTGATTGTTCCATCACATTTACACAATTTAATTTGCCCGACCATGTTCGTCACGCGGATTTATTTTTTACATTTTATATAATTGATTTTTTTTCATTACATCGACCTTATTGCTTTAACACTATTTTGAACTTCGTCCACATATTTATTGTCTACAAACTTGTTCAGTATTAGTTATCTACAGCAATTCTGCTGTGCATACCATATTGTATATTCACAAAGTTGTCTACGAATATCAGATTCAGCGGTATTGACTCGAACACCTCTCTAGTTCGATGCAATGAAGCGCCATTAAAACCATCATTCTTGAATAGTGCTTCATTACGTCGAAGTGAGGCGTTCGGGTCAATTCCACTGAAACTGCTATTCGTGGACTCGACTGTAATATATGCTATTGTAGTGCACATTGTCCACGGCACTCCTACATTTTAGGTATACACTTGCCAAAATTTATCGGCACGACACTCCTTATTTGACGTGTACATAGAATGTTCCAGGAACGTGTGCCCGAAAATCTAGGAGTCGCCTATTTGGGAGTGCAGTGCCCAAGTTAGAAGTACCGTGCTCAAGTTAGGAGTACTGTGCTCAAGTTAGGAGTACTGTGCTCAAGTTAGGAGTACCGTGCTTAAGTTAGGAATGCCGTGCCTAATTTAGGAGTGCCATGCTCAAGTTAGGAGCGGCCATTCTCAAGTTAGGAGTACCGTGCCCGTGTCGTGTACTCCGGGAGTACGTGCATAGCCCACTTTTGATATATGCTTCACTTGTCACGCACAAAGGTTGCAATACGAGGCTCCGTGAATAGAATAGAATCATTTACCCCGGAGCATCATAGCATATACCGATATGTGAAGCATGCATATATCGAGAATTGGCTATTGTACACTAGAAATTTTGAAGAAAAAGTCGCTCTTTTAAATATTAAAATTATGATTTGTTTTCTTACCTGCGTTTTTCTCTCGAATATAATAAAAGATTCGTAACCATAATATTGATGTTGGTCTAATTATACTGCAGATATTCTAATGCTAATGCTAATAAATAATATAGATGAGCAAAATAGTTAAATGAATAGTATTACTAGTTTCTCGACAAACTCATTCAAATGTATAACATTAAAATTCCCAGCGATTTCCAACGAAAATTTAATGATTATTTGACAATAAATTCGTAACTCGGGTAACTTCGTAGTGGTTAGCGCTATACCGCCTTCAAACCCCGCCGGGTTAGCACCCCGGTCAAGTCAGTGATTATTCTCAAGATGTAAAAAAACCGGCTCTCTACATTGGAGACTATGAATCCTTCGTGGCTCGGATGACCACGTAAAATGGCAGTCCCTCTCCAGAAATGGGGACATAAAAGAACCACTGAGGATGCAAACAAATCGCTGGTGGTGACCACCCTCTGTGTCGACAAATGAGGTCGACTTGGTGTGATATTCTATAGGGATGATTATAGTGAATGAGACATCGACTTTCAAACTAGTTGATAGAATGTGACCAAGTGCCGAAACAACTGGAAAACTGGTACATAAGATCAAAATGTTTAAACTGATCTGTACGACGTGACGTTTCGAGTCCTCCAGGGCTCGAGCTCTAGTTTTTACTCAATTCGTAATATATTTATAGACTCTCTGGCTCTAGCTTGCAGAGCTTTTCCATCTTTCAGCAAATTTTCCAAGGGCGTAAAGAAAAAATGAACTTTAGCTCCTTGAAAGCAATACAGAAACATTATGAGTCATTCATTGCAATGAACATTCACCTAAGAATTATGTATTGTTAAGGTTACCGGATACCTTCGGGTGCGTTTCCCCATGCATTCTAAAATATGTAGCGCCTCGAGGAACTTCGTAGATAGCTCAACCATATCTCATTTTAAACTTATAAGATTAGCTACAAGAATATATAAAAAGTTAAGATAACCTTAAGGAATTATATTTATTTTGCATAGATAAACAATAATTTCATTTAATGGTATTTATTGAGGTAGCTAGTTGTTCTTCTTAGAAGGTAAACAACGCCGAATTTCATATCGTGGCTTTAAATTGTAAAAAAATAATCAATTTCAAATATAAAAGCCGAACATTTCCCTGGGGTGCTCAGTTTGATTATGTGATCAGGTTATTCAAAGAGCTTATTGACTAGCTAAGGAAACACAATAGCATAGTCACAGGCTTTTTTGATTAAATTGTAACTAGCTTTGCTGAGGTTAAAAATACAAAAATAAACACCTTAATTTGAATGTGTAGTTTTATTTGTTTGCTCGTTTGTTTGTTTATTTGTTATTTGCTTGTATAAAGATATAGATATACAAGCAGCATTAGATCAAATCACATTAGAACATTTATATGGACCGATGCACTGTTTTTCGTCAAAGTTTTAAAGAAACATATTCAAGTCAAACAACAATTAATTACAGATATAAACTTTGCACGAAACATTCGTAAAAAAACCGTTACTATTTCGTTGTGCTACATGGCTCATACAAAAATTCAGAACTTTTTCTTCAAGGACTTTTCAAGGCCTTATCACGTGCAACAGGGTTGCCACAAGTCAGTGAAAAGTCAGGGAATTTTGCATCTGGTCAGGGAAATTCTAAATTTCTTGTCAAAGTCAGGAAAAAGTCTGGGAATTTTATTTTTAGGTTGCCACGACGGCCCCTCATGCCTCAAAGTGTCTGCGAGGGGAGGCTACAGGTTTTGATGAGTTTTGTTTTGGACGAGGGCATGTCGAACAGTCTTATTATGATCAGCCGTGAAAATGGTTTTCTGGTCAGTGAAAAGTCAGAATTGTTTTCTCCTGATGGGTGCCAACCATGTGCAATCCACACTTTTCAAGGACTTGTTTTCTACAGGATCACACATTAATGACCTTAAAATTATATCCAATTTATAGCCAATGTTAGACCTTTCTTTGACTTGTTTGCACCATGCAGCTCTAACGATCGTTTGCAGGCCAAATGAGGCTGTTTTATCAAAATTTCATCAAAATTCAAGGAGTTTTGGTAAAGATTCAAGGCCCTTTCAACGAGAAACCCTAATCTGCCAACATTATTTCAAGGTCATTTCAGGGACCTGGCATTACTTCAAGGATTTTTTCAAGCCGGCCCGTGACTGAGAACATTGTGCTATGCCAGTTGCATTAGAAATATACAACTTAAAGGTGAAGTATTTATAAAAAATATTGTTACAAAATCACTGGAAAAAAAAAGAATTCTAAACAAATCTGATCTATACCATACCAAATTTTATATTACAATTTATAATGTATGCTATAGTGAGAAAAAACCGAATAATGTTTTCTTACTTAGGTAAACTCGGAATGGTGCTCTTGAGTTTCTTTACGGCCGTCAATCAAATGATCTAGAGCGTTTCTCTGTGCTAAACAATCTACCTTAAATATTCCGAAATGCTAAAACTATGTTTCCTGACACAGAAAAACGATAATAACATATTTGCAGAAATTAAGAAAAACCTTCATTTACTCTAGAATCCGTAAATTATCTCGGATTAGCCAAAACAACATACTCTAACGACTGTAAGATGTATTTTACTACTGCATTAAAGCCACAAACTAGTGTATCAACATTCCTTCTAGCTCTAGTCACATCACAACTACAATTCTGCCCCAGAGCGGTACCCAGCGCACGCAGTCTAGCTCACGTCACACTGCCCCCTTCCTTAAAATACTGTTTCTTAACGACAACAGGATACAGTTATAACTACACAGAGTTCTATTACAATACTGGTAACGTTCCTGAGTTCAGTGACCTACATCATTACAAGTTCCATCTTAGTCTGTTGACTCAACGAGCACACCAAACATTTTCAGCCACGTCTCGGCGTCATGTCCCAATCACCGAAACACTGAGGAGGTCTTCGACGCCTAACCAGGACTTGGCGAGGGTTGCCAGGAGTCCTACCCATATCGACCCCCTCTGCCTTATTTGTCTCATCTTCGTTGTCCGCATCCTGAGATCGAGATTTGTAGTCTCAACAAAGTCCCCAGCATTCTGAGTGATTTCTGCCCTTCCGTGACCTGCACTTTTCACCCCCTCTTCCTTCTGACAGTTGCAATTATCTACTTCAGGGTTTCCTGACGTTGCCTCTTTGTTCGGCACCGATAACTGGGACCTTTACTGGTTCTACAGATCGTGTAATCCAAAATTCAAAGGTGGGTCATATGGCTTTAGTCGTTCAGCATGAATTACTTTCGGTTTGGCCTTCTTATTCCTCTGTATGCGATAGGTTACGTCGGAAAGGACGGATGTTACAAGGTACGTACCCAGGGGCAATCCAATTTAGGGTTGCGGCCCTTCCGTCTACGGACATTGTGTAGCCAGCCTTGAATTAATGGTTTACTAGATGCTCGTTTGTCGTAATTCCTCTTCTGTCTTACAGCGGCACTTCCCAGATGTCGTCAGGCCAGTTCACGAGCACCAGCTAACCGCTTTTGCAATGCCTCAGCATACTATGTGGCTAAAGGCGGTGCATCTGGAGTTGTTTCTGTTAAGACAACAAAAGGAACTTCAACTTCTCGTCCCAGCTCAGCAGGTTCGGTGATGCCCCTGTAGATTCGTATATTGAGTTACGGTATGCCATCATACAGGGTTGTAGTTGTAAGTCCCAGTCGTCTTGGTTCTCTTTCAGTTTTCCTCTCAGCATCTCTACCAGAGTACGATCGTACCGTTCCACTTGACCAGCAGACCGAGGATGTAGTGTTGCTGTGCGAATCGTTTCTATATCCAGTAAGCTGCAAACTCCTGACATGACATTAGACTCAAAGTCAGTCCCTCTATCGCAGTGCAATTCACGAGGCACACCAAACCTACACACAAATTCGGAAACCAGTTTCTCTGCAACGGTAGTGGCCTCTTGATCCGGGATCGGATAGCTCTTCGTCCATTTAGCGAAAGAGTTCGTCATCCATGGCATATCGGTTCCCTCGTGGTGTGCGTGGCAAGGGACCTAAGATGTTCATTGCTAGTCTTTCCATTGGGGCATCAACTATTGGCAGACCAAAACAGGAAAGCATTTATGCAGTCCTGTACTATAAGACGTGTCGCGCCACAACAAGACTGTAAAAGCTCTATGCCGGGTCACAGTGGGATCAACTAAAGGTATTGGACGGAGTGCTTAAACACAAGTGGAAAAGTGAAAATGACACCGAAATCACATGGCAGACGGTACTACCCAACTCCTTGCAAGAAACGGCACTCAGAGCACACTATAATCATACAACAGCTAGTCAAAGGGGCATTAACAAGACACTTAGGTGCAGTAAGACAGCGTTATTACTGGCTAAGGCAGACCGCACAAGTCCACAGGTGGGCCAGAAGCTGTCATGATTGTGGAGCCAAGAAGTCGTGGGAAAGGATTTTTAACAGTACGTTGCTGGTCACGGAGATGTTTGTTGGTCCATACGGGTTCCAATTTCACTGTGTTGCACGCACATGTTTCACACTTCGTTATGATCTCACCTGATTATTCTTCATCAGCTATTGAAAGGAGAGTCTGTACTGCAACATCTTCGGTCTCCATAACTCTTCACCCAGTCTGCACCATTTGCATCGGTCATTGCATGGTTTATACGACATGGAATCAGCATGTTGGTGTTGCCTGCCTTCTCGGTATATGATCTCCATATCAAAAGGACTAAGAAATGCAATATATCTCGACAGTTGTCCATCTGGGTTCTTCGGTTTTAGCACGGAGCGAAGTGGAGCATGGTCTGTTCTGACAATGAACTTTGGGCCGTGCAAGTAATGCCTAATCTGCTTGACAAACTCTACAATTGCTAACAGTTCACGTGTGCAGTAGTTTCTCTCTGCCTTTGTCAGTGCCCGGCTAGCAAAAGCCAGGGGTCTCTCCATCCTCTCTTGTACCTGTCCAAGTGCAGCAGCAATCCCATGATTACTCGCGTCTGCGTCGAGTATAAACAGAGCATCAGGTTTTGACAGGCCAGAACTGGTGAAGTTGTTAAAAGATTATTCAAGTTAATGCCAACTGACACTCGAAGGTCCACTGGAAATCAACCCTACACTCGGATAAATTATACAAAGGGCGGGCTATCTCAGAAAACCTGGGAACGAACCGTCTGTAATAGATGACGAGTCCCAGGAAGCTCTCCATCTCTGTTGTGTTGCATTCTCAGGCACTGGCCACTCGCGAACCCTCTCGACTTTGCAGGGATCTGTTTCAATGCCCTTCTTAGAAACTATGTGACCTAGATATGTCACTTTATTCTGAATGAGGGCACACTTCCTTGGCTTTAGCTTTAGTCCTGCACTAGTAACCGAGAGAACACTTCCCCAAGGCGCTCCAGCTCTTCATCAAAGTTTGCTCCATATACGATCACATCGTCCAAATAAATTAAACAACACTCAAACCTCAACCCCTTAGGGATCAGTTCCATCAGCCTTTGGAAAGTTCCTGGAGAATTACATAGCCCAAAAGGCATTACTTTCCATTCGTACAACCCACTTGTAGTTACGAAAGCTGCCTGTTCACTTGTAGCCGGATCCATAGCCAATAACCCGATGACAGAACCAGCTTGCTCCGGAGAGCGCACTCAAGGAGTCATCAATACGAGGAAGGGCCGGGTACGCGTCTTTCACTGTAGCACTCTCTTTGTTGTGGGCACTCCCTTTCTAGGTGGCCAATTTCGTGTCAATAACAGCATTCTGGGTTGGGCCCCCTATAACCTCCGGATGTTTGGAATTCCTTTGGTTTGAACATCTCCTGGCTCTAGTCACATCACAATTACAATTCTGCCCTAGGGGGATACCCAGCGCACGCAGTCTTGCTCACGTTACAATATTTTTGCAACAATTTATCCTAAGCCGGTTGGTAAGGCCGATTGTAGTAATAAGTTTCAGCAATTTTAACTCGATAATCTTACTTATCGAACACCGCTATTCAATAGTAATGCATATTTTAGACTTTAAGCATTCAGCGTGTTTCGACATACAATGTACCATGGTAAGGTTTTGAGCGTAACTAGAGTATTTGTACAAACGAATGATCGTATCCCCTTGCCTAATTAACAATTAGAGTACGAGCTCGAAGGATCTATCGGCTGATAGTTAACGAGGAGCAAGCTCAAACAAAAAGATTTGGATGAGTTTTCCGCTGTTGTTTCGTTTTTTAAGACAGTCTTATTTTCGTTTCTCGATGTGTCGCTCAATAGATAGTAAATAGCTTGGCCAATCAGATCGGACGATTCGTAATAGAACACTAGTTGGTTTCTACTAAGGGGATACGATATAGATTTCATTTCTCAGCATTCAATTATCTTTAAAATAATACAATGTTTCCTCGCACCATTCAGACTATAGTCTTTTCAATTTTTTCCTTGTCTTGGGTCTCGTTAGTTTCAGTGTACGTTGGATTGAAGTCGTACAAAAACGTTCTAAATCCTGGCTAATAAGACTATATTGTAAATAATTTATAACTTAGACAGGTGCCGAATTTGGTACCGTCCTACATCGTTGGTCCTCTTGAGATATACAAACTAGAAATGTTTTTCTCTGGGACCAACAAACTCTTAATAACAATCCGGCTTGGGCAATAAAAGGTTTTATACATTAGCACCATACCTATCAGATGCTCTAACTAGGCAACAGAAATCTAGAAGTTTTGTTTTTATTACCATTTTGAGACTTTCGGAATCCCACTGATAACAAAAACAGAAGAAAAATCCACATTTCAGTAACAAATCCAATATTTCAAAATAAAAAAGGATGCAAAGTCCAGGCATTCCGTAATCTCGCAACTATGTTGATCCCGATCGACAAATATTTTAGCCCTTACTAATGTTTGCCTTGATCTTACAAAACGTTAAGCTCTCTAGTCGAACAACAACTCGTCTACAAGAAACAAAATTCAGCATTTCAATAATTACATTACCTTAATGATTCTTCTCCTTTATCCTCCCTAAGCGCGAAAGAAACCATGACTAACTTTTAGTCCATTAAAAAACGCAAACCAAGAAAAATACGTGAGAATTTTTTTTTCATCACCGACTATATTTTTTAGGCTTTTCACCTTAGGTTTCAGCTGTCGTCTAGTAACACTGGTTATGAATAATACGTACAAAATTATTCATGAGTTACAAAGTGAATCAACATTTGTTTCATAACAACCAACCGATAGCGCACAAGGGCTATTGTATTGGCCTAAAAAGACCATATTAAGGCAACTTCCAAAAATATTTTTTTAAAGATTGAAAGTGTTTAAGATTGAAAGTCAATGTTAAGCCCGAGGGGGCGGGCAAGGGGTGGGAATTTGACATTTTCTCCCTAAAAAATGTCAAATTCCCCACCCTCGGGACAACACACTTGGTCAAAAATATCAAATATCTGCCCTATCTTCCTTGTTTCCGAGAAATAACCCCACCCTGGGGAAGGCAGCGTATGTCAAAATCCCTACCCCCGGGGTAGCCCTGCCTGTCAAATCCCCACCCATTCGGGATTAACATTGATCGGTGCATAACCAGAACCGTAGTGTCTTGCTGGTTTTCACTCAATCCCCAGAGATTCAAATGACAAAGGGCATGGCGGCCATGTTGCCTCAACAAAAGAAGCTAACGAAGAATCTATTGTTGAAGGTACACCAACATGGCGGCTATGACGTCACGTGAAAACCCTCTATAGTGGTTCATATTAATTACACTTATGCAAATTATACTAAGTTGTCGTGATCATGAAGGCTTCTCAGCCCAGATGACTCGAGGAGGTCTGCTGTTTCATAGCGGTCAATGATTAACTCCGTTCGAATTCGAGAAAACATGAAGGCGATTTCCGAACAGATTAATTGATTATGTTTTAACACATTGTATGGGGCGCTGATGCGGACAATATTCGGTTTATAAAGATATTCATGCCATGTGCTAAGAATCTATTCTGTCCTTCGGATATACCTTCTAAGTTCAGATTATATGTTTTAAAGCCTAAACGTTTCATGTTCTGAGCGGAAAATATTAGTTCGGTCCATACTTTGAATATCGGTTATAAACTCGGAATATTCATACTAAACTTAATATTTATCTTCCAAAGTGCATTTTTATCTTTTAATCATGAAAAACTTTCCTCTTTCAAAAATATCCGTGCTCAAATTTTAAATATATATTCGAAATTCTGCTGAGAAAATATGTATTACGAATGGACAAAATATCTATGCTATATTAAACCAAAAATATATTCAAATTAATATGCAAATATATGTTAATATTTTGACACGGTCTATAATAGGAGATATTGTAGTTGAGTCTACGAATAGCAGTTTCAGCGGTATTGACCCAAACGCCTCACTTCAATGTAATGAAGCGCCATTGAAACCATCATTCTTACACGACACCAACACCCTCCTAAACAAGCACGACTAATTTAGATACACAGTTTCAATGGCGCTTCATTACATTGAAGTGAGGCGTTTGGGTCAATACCGCTGAAACTGCTATTCGTAGACTCAACTACAATATCTCCTATTTACCGTCAAAAATAGCCGCCATTTTGTTTTCGTTTTGCGTTCAACGAAAACATGACAGAAGAAGAAAAAAAGAAGATATTGGAAGACGCATAGTCGATGCACTAGTTAGGGGTTATTTGCATAATACTTCTCATAATACCCTGAAGGTCTTCATCAGAAATGGATGAGTAATTTTCCTCATCCGTACTGACATATCCAACTCATCTTTTCGCCTTCTAACTGTTCGTTCTGAAACATTTAGAATACTGCCAATTTTCAGTTGTCCATGAAAATAATTTACTCCTCAAATTGACTCGAGGAAATTGTGAATCGAGGACGCCCTCTGCCAGTGCCTGAGTGGGATAGAGTACTGATTGTGGGCGAGTTCCAAATCGTTCTCCAAACCGTAAATGTATTGATCGATTTATAACCGTTCCCTAATATAGATAAAATATTCTATCAGCCCTAAAATGATTGGGAGAATGGCGTCACCTTGTTCAAGGTTTTATATCACTACCGTTAATGTGGTACAAATGTCCTCCAGGCGAATGATCAGAGTTTGCAGAAAGTGATCTGAAGAGTATGAAAGTCCTGATGCAGAGCCTTTGTCTTTTGCGTCTAAAAGAACAGATACAGCAGCTTCCAGAAAGGTAAAAAACTCGGTATTTGAAAGGCAAAGCCTCTGTAACACATTCATTTTACTTTATATAACCAGGGAAGTGAGAAAACTCTGATATTACAAAATAACGGTAAATTATAGGCCGCACTGCATTATGGATGTTAAAAATATTAACATATATTTGCATATTAATTAGAATATATTTTTGGTTTAAAGGGATACCCGAGTGAAAAACACATTGGGGCTCAAAAGAATCTTCAACATGTTCTTTGTTCAGAAAATATATTAAAATTTGATCAAACGTTTTTAGTATTAAGAACGAGCACCTCAAAGTTGGCCCCGCGAAGACATGGGCGCCGCCATCTTTGTTTGCATTTACGGAAGTGACGTCACTTCGTCCCACCAGCGTATCGCGGCTACTTGTCTTTGTATGATTTTCACACGCTCGGAATTAAAGTGGATATATTTTCATCGAGATTGCAGAGGAATTCTTACAGAAACCGGAATTATGATGAAGACGACATTATGAGAAAAGTTCAGAAGACTGGGAGGAGGAAGAAAAGCATTGGGAAGGCGAGAAATTATCAGACGAACAACAAGGTCTCGTAACTGCCATTTAATAACAGCAAAACAACATGGCTTAAAAGACTCGAGTGACTTCTGAATAAGTATAAGAACTACAATGTATGTGGGGTACAGTTAAGGCGTTTATCATCCTAAAAACACCTAATAAGTGAGAGAGTGAGAACGCTGGTGGGACGAAGTGACGTCACTTCCGTAAATGCAAACAAAGATGGCGGCGCCCATGTCTTCGTGGGGCCAACTTTGAGGTGCTCGTTCTTAATACTAAAAACCTTTGATCAAATTTTAATACATTTTCTGAACAAAGAACATGTTGAAGATTCTTTTGAGCTCCAATGTGTTTTTCACTCGGGTATCCCTTTAACATAGCATAGATATTTTGTCCATTCGTAATTTACATATTTTCTCAGCAGAATTTCGAATATATATTCATAAGTTTAGCACGCATATTTTTGAAAGAGGAAAGTTTTTCATGATTAGAAGATAAAAATGCACTTTGGAAGATAAATAGTAAGTTCATTAGCATGAATATTCCGAGTTTAGAACCGATATTCAAAGTTATGGAACTAATATTTTCCGCTCAGAACATGAAACGTTTAGGCTTTAAAACATATAATCTGAACTTAGAAGGTATATCCGAAGGACAGAATAGATTCTTAGCACATGGCATGAATATCTTTATAAACAGAATATTGTCCGCATCGGCGCCCCATAACATTGAATTACAAATTAAGTTACAGAATAGTGAGTGTTATTGTGAGTGTTATTGTCAGCCAGCGAAAGGGTCAGAAATACTTGGTCAAAACTAGATTGAACACTAGCCCAACAAAGAGAAACATATCAGAATGATTTTAGAGAGAGAATTAAGGAAAAGAGTAAAAGAACATCGCAAAATTATGCCTAAAAGGACTAATTTGCAGAGCAATTGAAAAGGTTTGACCAAGATGTCAATATGACAGTCCGGCGATTCCTTACAAGACAATATTCGAATTAGTCAAGTCAAGTACGACTTTCATGCTTTCTCTGGGGAAAAAGTTGTGGGGAAAAGCACTCTCTCAAACTTTCTCACCTTGGACAACATTAGTCGTTGGAAACCGAATTGAAGGCGTTATTGTGATCTTATTCTGTCGCTAAACAAATACACGACACTTCTTCAGCTATTCGTATCAAGTTTTAGCTAATGATAAGCGTTGGCTTCAGTACAAGTGAGCTATATTTATACCATCCCACGAACCTTTCGAATATGAAAGTAAGATACATATTAAAAGCAAATGATAAGCGGCCGAGCACAACGCTATAATTTATGTTTGCTTTTATTAATTTTCTTTTGAAATGACAAAATTGTGGAGGTGAGGTGCAACATCAATAAACTTAAAATTCATTATGTTGATAGTACCATTCAGCTACAGATCTTCGTTACAGATATTTTGCAAGAAAATACGGCGCCTCAGAATATAATATTCTCACACAGACGTCAAACTGCAACCTTTTGCAATCAAGATAATTCTATTGTTCTAGAGGTGTTAATTATCATAACAACCAACGGCAGGTGAACTGATGATAACCTACAACTGAGCGTTTCTTTCAGAACGGAATATTTAAACACAGACTGAGCTTTCGCGATCGGGAGAGTGTTCAGTTACGAGACCAATGCCACATTTAAAATTCATTCACTGTCTTTGCAAACACAGTTGATTTCACTAGGGTTAATCATCATTGATATTCTAATTCAGTGTGAGAGCCATGTTTATTGGGAGGTGAACTGCCGATGCCATAAACGAATTATCCAGTGCAATGGCGATCAATGTTTCATTTTAAAACAATTCCCAAAATCTTCTAGATGATGTTCTTTAAATTTATTCGTGGCATAAGACAATGTTTTTAAATGTTTTTCTCATAGCTGCTTTCGTTCATCCCAAGCCTCCTCTGTAACTAAACAGAGAACAAGCAAACATGTATCCTGCTTGGAGTGCAATTACCTTCATAGATATACAAAACCGGATTTCTCAAGGCCGAGGAAACATTGTGGCAGAAACATTAATTTGTGAATTTCAGTGTTTCCCCAAATGTTGCCTCGTTTACGCGCGCGCGAAACATGCGTTACGAAAGCAGATTCTAAAACCAGTGACGCCGCTCTGGACATCGACTGAAAGGTGGGACAATCGCTAATTAGTGTCCGAAAACATGAGCCAAAATCAACACCACCACGTGCACCAGTGAATATCAGTACAAAATGGCGTATTTAGTCACACAGATTTCACGGTCGAGAGAGTGTGTCGTTCTGAGTATGTATCTGGGAGGAGAGTTCCAGAGTCATCTAAAGGTTCACTACTTTTGCAGACTTGAGTTAATTAAAGAGTTAATTAATCTTTGAAAACAAGATTCAAAATCAATAATAAAACCAATGGGAATCGATTCAATTTGACTAATATAGATTTTACTGCGAATTTTTCTTAACAAAACAAAAATCACTGACACGATGAAGTTCAGCAATTTCCCCATTGAATGCAATAAATTTTGTTAACTGAACCAAATTTAGAAGTTTTAAAAGAAGTGTGGATAAAATGTGGGGTAGCACATGGCCTACCTAAGAAAAAAACGTATCTTTTCCCCGTCACAGGAATAGTAAAGTAAGTCTATGGGAGACTGATATTAACGTCTCTTTTCCCCTCACCGTCACAGGAATAGTAAAGTAAGTCTATGGGAGACTGATATTAACGTATCTTTTCCCCTCACCGTCACAGGAATAGTAAAGTAAGTCTATGGGAGACTGATATTAACGTATCTTTCCCCCTCACCGTCACAGGAATAGTAAAGTAAGTCTATGGGAGACTGATATTAACGTATCTTTTCCCCTCACCGTCACAGGAATAGTAAAGTAAGTCTATGGGAGACTGATATTAACGTATCTTTTCCCCTCACCGTCACAGGAATAGTAAAGTAAGTCTATGGGAGACTGATATTAACGTATCTTTTCCCCTCACCGTCACAGGAATAGTAAAGTAAGTCTATGGGAGACTGATATTAACGTATCTTTTCCCCTCACCGTCACAGGAATAGTAAAGTAAGTCTATGGGAGACTGATATTAACGTATCTTTTCCCCTCACCGTCACAGGAATAGTAAAGTAAGTCTATGGGAGACTGATATTAACGTATCTTTTCCCCTCACCGTCACAGGAATAGTAAAGTAAGTCTATGGGAGACTGATATTAACGTATCTTTTCCCCTCACCGTCACAGGAATAGTAAAGTAAGTCTATGGGAGACTGATATTCACGTATCTTTTCCCCTCACCGTCACAGGAATAGTAAAGTAAGTCTATGGGAGACTGATATTCACGTATCTTTTCCCCTCACCGTCACAGGAATAGTAAAGTAAGTCTATGGGAGACTGATATTCACGTATCTTTTCCCCTCACCGTCACAGGAATAGTAAAGTAAGTCTATGGGAGACTGATATTCACGTATCTTTTCCCCTCACCGACACAGGAATAGTAAAGTAAGTCTATGGGAGACTGATATTCACGTATCTTTTCCCCTCACCGTCACAGGAATAGTAAAGTAAGTCTATGGGAGACTGATATTCACTTATCTTTTCCCCTCACCGTCACAGGAATAGTAAAGTAAGTCTATGGGAGACTGATATTAACGTATCTTTTCCCCTCACCGTCACAGGAATAGTAAAGTAAGTCTATGGGAGACTGATATTCATATTTGAGTTTATTGGATTTGATTCGTCACATTAACAGTTAATTAAATTAAAGAAAAATGAAAAATACAAGAGATGTGACAAGGAAGCCTCAACTAGAAACCATTGATAAGGGCTTATGAACCGTTCGTCCAACTAAGTAACACAATTCGAAGGTGGATGGAAAACCTCAACAGCCAATCTATGGAGGTTTCCAAGAGCCTAGCATTTTACGTCCTTATACAAGGGGCACCCAACGAGAAAAAAATGTGTAAAATGATGAATCCTCTTATATTTTGGTTATTTTACTTATTTTCACTCACTATACATCATGTTTTGTCTTTGCTGGCAGAGAAACATCTGTTCTTGAGTGCCAGCTATCTAACTCTCTTGAAAAATATCCCAGCTGTTAAAGGTGTGTGCAGAAATTTCCAGGAGATATCAAAGAAAACTTTTGCAGAACAGATAATGTTTTCCAGCTGAGCTGGTAAACTCTAGTTTGTTTTTTCAGGTAAAAATGATATGAAGAATTTCCCAGCTGAAAGCGATACGAAGAAATTCTCAGCTTTATGCAAGTTGAAGAATTTTCCAGTCAATTTTAAAATTCAGTAACAAATAATTTCCCAGCTGAAAAATCTTATTTTGCAGAAATTGCCAGCTAATGTGCGTTGCAGAACAGTTCGTTGGGTGCCCATGTTATACTGGAAGACGTATAACAGTTTGCATATTTGCAGTTCGAGAACAAGATTGTTTCACAAATACAGCACCTTCTAGTCAGTTATTTTAAGACCCTGAGTGTTGGTCCCAATCGGGAATAGAACCCTTGAACTCCCCGCACTACAGATAATTGCATCCGATCCCCTACAGAGCTAACCAGCTGTAGGTTAAATTGTAATTTTAGCGAGACGCATGGATCTGTCAGTTCTAAGGTTTGTAAAAGGAGCATTATTTTCATCATTATTCGTGTTACCAAATGAAGGGACTGACATTTTGAAGCTCAGTTATTGTTTAGCTGAAAATTAATTTCATATCTGACAGTCATGTTAACGAGTTCCATTGACTTTAGTGATTACGGAATCAGGATCTTCAGCTGCTGCAGAACCAATCAACACGTTTTGGTCCATCGCTTTTGGACGATCCAGAAACAACAACAATACATTCTTTTAGTAATTGTCTATAACTAATCCCCTTCAAATATCAGAAACTACACTGCAAAACAGATCCCTTCCATTCTTTCCTTGCTCTTGTTAGTTGCTACTGCGCATGACTGCTTGAATGGTCGTGAGATACTCGTACCTAGCAGCTGGCGTGGGTAAAAGTGGAGATTGGAATACAAATCTGATTACAATAATTTAAAGGTTCGTAGGGCTGACAGTGTCGGACTTGTATCATATTCAAGGCGTATTCGAAGACAAATAGGGGTAAGCGACAGCCAAACGAGAGTTAATAACGATATACAATTACTGCACGTGAAAGTGCGTGCAGTCGTACACATTTTGGTTGTCGTCTCCAAAAACTCAAACTAAAGGGGCCGGAGATATCCTTTTAGGGGCTGGTTACATAAAGGGAGGAGCAGTAGTATTGTAATACCATAATCACCACCAGGTTATGGCGTAATTAACAAATATATTCCATTCTGCCGTGCGTCTGTCCTCTTAAAGATGCACAGATGACGTCACAACGTGAAGAGAACAAAGAAGTGCGCCACGAGACGCAGTGGAGTGACGTCATTAATGATCTGTTCAGGGTTTGGCGTCATCTGTGCATCTGTAAGAGGACAGTAGCATGGCAGAATGGGATTTATTATTATTTTGTTCTATATAATAATCCGCGCAAACTAAAAACTATGAAAATATCCAATCAAAACGAGTTGCGAAATAGGTTGCGCGCGCTCATGACGCCATCGAGAGCGTGTGTTGGTACAATGGCCAGGCTCGTGTTTAAAATTCCATTTCCCCTCGAGTCTCGGGAGGATTTGTAAAAGCTTCCACAAATCCTTCCTCGAGAAAATTAAATAACTAATTTCCCTCATGCCTTGCTATTACTAATAATTATCGATATGCAAAACAGTCTCAAGGGATTACAATAAAATGAAGATAGCCCTGGAGCGTTTACATTTGCACAGAAAAACCGGTTGGGATGGAAAACGCCACATGGAACAGTATATCCGGTATAACCGCCGCCATTTCGTTTTAAGTCATTAAAATCTGCTGGAAATCTGTCTGCAGACGGGACATGGAACGAGTACATTACTGCAAATGGGACACACATTTTCGGTCATTTCGGTTAGAATGGAAAACGAGCTGAATACCTCCTCCGAAAACCTTCCGCATTGGAATGAACCGTTCCATTTGAATTTCCAACCGAAAATATCGGTTTTCCGTGCAAATGGTAAGCGCTCCTAGTGTTAGGGCCAGAAGTATCGATATGCAACACAGTTTCAAAGGATTACAATAAAATGTAGCTCTATATAGTGCTAGGACCAGCAGCATTGTTATCGGTATTCAAAACAGTCACAAGAGATTATAAAATGTAGATGGTGGCCAACCTCCATGCTTGTACACAAACCATTAGTTTGTAATATTTCAAGTTTAAAAGAGAACTTTGAACGTAAGAAAGTAAATCACTTCGTTTTTGGTTTGGCCTGAACGCAACCCTGTACTCATCCTATTTTGCAAAAAATCTGAATGTGAAAAGCAATAAGAAGCGAATTAAAGGTACCATCAAACACAACGATAGGAGAGCAGATAACAGATGTTTCAACAAATGTTTTAAGGATGTTGAAGCAAATGTTAAAACGGTTTGTTCAGAACTTAAGACGCTAATCCACTAAAAGGAATACAAAGCAGTTCCACAGAGAAAAAAAGTAAAGAAAAACTAGGAAACATTCCATGCAGCTATTATTTACTGCCTTTCTGCAGCTTCACTTTTAAAAATAAAGCCTGTACAATTTAAGGAGGTGTTACTCTGTGCAATCATTTTTCTCTGCATGCAGATTACTTCGCAATGGTCGGTGGCGGGACAAGTTTCTACAAACTGTGTTCGGTGTACACACGCGCCGCAGGCAGCAGAAATGTTACAAAACAAGTTGCTATAACTCAAGTTCAAGTTCAAGTTCAATTTATTCACACTTGTTCATGTTACAATTATTGGTTGAATATAACAAGTCATGAGAAAAATAAAATAAATAGGAGATAGTAATTACAATCTTTAGATAATAGTGTGTAGTGGTCAAAGGAGCGAAAGCTTTCGAGTTAACCACTACCATTTTGAAAGTTAATGAGGGGAGGAATAAACAAACGAATAGGCTTGATTGTATCTTTACAGGGTTTTAAAAAGTATGACTATTGGTTATAATGAGAAAAGAGGAAGAAAATAAAATAAAATAAAGGCTGCTTACATGTACAAACTAGGTTTGGATATATGGTAATTTTACAATACAGAATAATGTAGACATTTACAGTAAGTATTTATAAATAATAATTGATATATAATTGATATATACATATATCATAAATGCAGCTAACATTTTATATCTGGCTTTCAAGGAGGAAGAGCTTATATTGTTTTTTAAAATTGTTATGAGGCAAACATTTTATCTCGATTGGTACTGTTTCCCATATTTTTGATGATATTACTTTAAATCTTGTAAGTCCATAATTTGTTCTCGAGGCTGGTCTGTAGAGGTTTTGGTTACAGGAGTACCTAGTGTTATAATTGTGAATTTCAGAGGCATACAGAACCAAGTTAGAAAAAGTAGTAGGGATTTCCATTGACACATACTTAATTTTATGTACGAGGGAAGATATTTTAAGATTAAAAACATTATCAAGTTTAAGAATTTCTAGAAGTTTGAAGTAAGGAGCAGCACTCTCTCTGTTATGTGCAAAGAAGATACAACGGAGGCATTTATTTTGTTTTACTTTAATTTTTTCCAGTCTAGATTGGCAGGCAGTTCCCCAACTCATTAGACCATAATTTAAATAGGGATACACAAGAGTGTAGTAGAGCTGTTTTAATGTGTTTATTGAAACAAAATGTCGTAACTTATAAAGAATTCCTGTATTTTTTGCCAATTTATCACTGACATGTTTAAGCTGTGCATCCCACTGTAGATGCTGATCAATAAAAACACCTAGATATTTAATTTGAGTTTTTTGCTCTATATTACAAGCTGTTATTCTTATTATAGGATTTTTTCTAGGTGTAGTTATTAGCATATAATTGGTCTTCTTAAAGTTAATTGATAGTTTATTTGCGGAACAATAATTCAATACATTCTTAAGTTCACTATTAACTACTGTTTCAAGGTCGTCAATGTTATTTGAAGAATAGAACATATTTGTATCATCAGCAAAAATTCTAAATGCTAATTTCTTGGAAGAGTTTGGGAGATCATTAATGTAGAGAAGGAAAAGCAAAGGTCCAAGAGTGGATCCTTGAGGGATACCACATATTATGGTTTTCAGGGTAGATTCTGCCTCACCAATTTTGACATATTGTTTACGATCACTTATATAGCTAGAGAACCATGTGAGGGGTAGCCCTCGTATTCCATATTTGTTCATTTTTGCCAAAAGAATATCATGATTAATTGTATCAAAAGCTTTAGAAAAGTCCAGAAATATTCCACAAGTTATCTTATTTTCATCTATAGCAGTTTTTAGGTTTTCTATGGTTTCTAAAATAGCATACTCTGTTGAATATCCTTTTCTAAAGCCAAATTGGTAGTTAAAAAGTATATTTTCTTTTTCAAGGAAGAATATAAGTTGATCGTAGATAAGCCGTTCCAATACTTTACTAAAGGGAGAAATTATTGCTATAGGTCTATAGTTCCCTAGCTCAGTTACGCTGCCATTCTTAAATATAGGGGTTACTCTTGATATTTTAAAGGCTTCAGGGACTGTCCCTGTTATAATTGATTCATTATAAATCTTTGTGAATGGTATTGACAAGGGTCCACTAGCAAGTTTAATAAGCTTGTTTGGTATATTAATGTATGCCTTATTTTCATTTAGGTTGGCAAATAGTGTAAAGACTTGTAGTTCACTTATTGGGGCTAAATAAAAGCTATTTTGCAGAGAAGGATTTGTGAACTGTGTAGGATTACATGTACCATCAGTTTTAATTTTCTTTGCTAGAGTTGGACCTACATTTACAAAGTAATTATTAAATAGCTCAGCAATATCAGTTTGATTAGTGAATGTCTTGTTATTTTGCACAATTCTTGTGGGGTAGGACTGGCCCTTGGTTTTACGTTTAATAAGGGTACCAATTAGCTTCCAGGTATATTTGAGGTTGTCCTTAAATTTAGAAAATTGTTTACGGTAGTAGTCTTTCTTATTATTATTTTTTAAAAGTGTGAGCATATTTGCATATTGTTTGTATTTATTAATTTTTTGTGGGTCTTTGCTCAGATAATGAGTGTGGTACATTTTTTGTTTCCGTTTGATTGATTTAAGGATTCCAGTTGTAAGCCATGGCTTATTTAATTGTTTTTTCTTTGATTGGGTTGCCTGTTTTAAAGGTACATGTTTGTCAACAATTTTATTTAAAGCATTAATTGAGTCTTGTGTTTTTTCGTTTAGCGTTTTATCAGGACTAAGAATCTCTTCCCAGTTAATTGCATTTACATCATCAAGAAAAATCTCATCGTTAAATTTGGAGTAGTCTCTAAAATATCTTTTACTATTGGTCTTATCCAACTGTGATTTAATGACACAGAAAACTGGCAAGTGATCTGAGATGTCAACTCTAAGAATCCCTGAAGTAATATAAGATGTAGATGAATTGGTATATATGTGATCAATAAGTGTTGATGTATGATCAGTTACTCTAGTAGGTTTAGTAATAATGGGAAGCAGATTGTTAGTAAAAAGCATATCCAAGTACTCTTCAGTTTGGGAATGTGAGTTATATTTTAGAAAATCGATATTCATATCACCAAAGATGTAGATGTCATTTTTATCAGTATCCAGTGTTTTGACTATATCATTTAGCTGGGTATTAAAAACTCCAAGATTACAAGTGGGGTGTCTGTAAATGCAGCCAACAATTATACCCTTTTTGTTTTTACCAGCATTAATTTGTGCCCAACAAGATTCAACTAATTCCATTTCAAATTTGATATCAGGTCTAGGTATAGATTTTAGGTTGTTGGCTATGTATAAAGCTGCCCCACCAGCATTGGTTGGAGAGTCAGTGTGAAGGAAATTATAGTGCTGAATTTCGAC